>CM060248.1:78649465-79249465 GCA_030684275.1 Acipenser oxyrinchus oxyrinchus | reverse complement strand
ACAACAAAATAGAAATAGAAAATAATATAATCAAAGCTCTGCTTCTGAGTAACATTCCCACCATGCATTCTGTGGAGTTCGATGTGGTCTATTCCCTTCACAGATTGCTGCAAGATCTTTAACCCTTTGCGGTCCTTTGCAATTATTCCCATCAGGTCCTTTGTCGGACCCTGTCCGACATCATCCAAAAACGCAAAAACGCAAAAAGTCGGTTTTTCAACGGAAAAGCCGAGAAAACCATTCAATGGCCAAGTGGGAACGAAAGGATCCGAGACAAGCCGATAAAAAAAAAAAAAAAAAGGCGTATCTCATGAATAGTCATACTACCCCATTGGCATCAGATGGGGCGGTCATATGGAAAAAGCTGGGAGTTACAGTATCAGCGCACAGAGACTATCACGACATTTGCAGAGCTTTTTGAGATGTTATAGCAATAAAATAATGACTTGGATTGCATTATTGAGGAGTTTGGTGATAAAACGAGTCATCAGGAGACGATTGATCGGTATGTACGACTATTATTATTATTATTTTTTATTTGGTAGCATATGTGAAAGCGACAGCAAACGAAAGGGTGGGGCGGGGCTGGAGATCCCTAGTGAGTGCTTTGTTGGTATGCAGGGCCATTTAAACCCGTTTGACTGTGGAAAAAAATACTTTTAAACAGCGCGTCTAAAATTAACTGCGCGTGTGAAAATAAATTGGACCTGGCGAGCCTGACGCAGAATTAATAAATGGACCGCAAAGGGTTAACCCTATCACAGATTTCTAAATAATGTCATAGATCAGTAAGACAGATCATGTAGACCTCAAACAGCAATGTATGGTCATCATACATTTTGATGTTTTCAATTATTTTTTTATTTTTTAAACTAAATTATGGTCATTATGGTCCTGGTGGCATGACTTTCATTGTGCTAACTTTAATGAAATCTGTACACATTTCACACGATACAGTATAGGAAGCAACAACTATTCCATGTTGCTTTTCAGAGTTAACAGGCTCTATCTTCATGTATTGCCATATTTTGCTTGTGACAATATTAAACTTAAAAAAAAAAAATCCTTAAAAATCTAATCTCCTGAAACAAAATGGCAATATACGTATCTCTGACACAACAAAATGAAAAAATAAACATTACTTTTGAGTCAGATGTTTCAGGGATTGTTTTTGATCGTGAATCAGTGTGTCCGAGCGTCCCTTATATTCATTTGCTATAATAAGTTGCAACTGAACAGCCAAATAACACATTTAATCCCAGTGCAAATGTGATCTATACACACCACATAGATGTAAAGTCTCTTTAGTTGTCTTTTCACCATCTTCTGCAGTTGTTAAAGATCAGTGTTTTTTTTGGGTTTAGCAATCTAGCGACTCAAGACTTTAGTAGCTAACTGTATTTTCACTTTGCTAAAAAAAAAAAAAAAGGCTACCTTGGCATGCTAGGCAAAGTGTACAATTTATTATTTATATAATCAGAAAACAGTGATTAAATAAAAACTGATATTTTATTTGAAAAAACAAGATAATATAGTGCCATCAAAAGAAGTCCTGAGTTACTGATGAGCATGTGACCTTTTTGTAAAGTTTATAATTGGTATCTGGTTGCAGTGTTTCAATACATGGGGCAATTACTCGCCATCAGCCATACTTGGGGTGTTGTAATTCTGAAACAAAGGCTGAAGAAAAAGTCCAACTGTTCCAACCACGCAAACAAAAACAAATATCCATAAGAAAAGACGATCAATAACCATGGCAACATATTTCCAGTCCTCAATTATCTAAAAAAAAGAAAAAGAAAACAAAAAATTATTATTACAAATAGTGATGGCAGGAAGCCATTGCCATTCTGCCTGAATTTCACCTAGGTTAAAATAAATTCACATACTGGCAAAACAGGGAGATTTCTGGTGTACATTAAAATGGTGGCAATATAAAGATACACCTCAATTTATAGTCATTAAATAGACTTCAGAAATGTTATTTGCATTTGGTTGTCAAATGCCTCTGTCCTGGGTCATTTGATTTATATTTTAAGGAGTTTCACTTGCTTTTTGATATTTTTTTTTTAATTTAGGTCATACAGCAAGACAACAAAATAAAAATAAAATATAAAAAAAAACAATATAAATTATTGTTTTTTAATATTAACCAGGAAATGGGCTGGATACTAACTAACCCACAGAGCCAGACGTAACTGGTCAGCAGATTTCACTCGGCGTTCTACAGTCATAGGTGCATTTTGACAACATGAATATTCACATGGAGGTATATGCATCTTGTATATCTTGCTTCTCTAATAGAACAACTTAATTTGGCATTGTACTGAAACAGCACTGCCATTAAATACACTGTTAAAGGGCATGAAAATACTGAAAATACTTTTTTTTTTTTTTTTTAAAGCCAGTGTTAAGATGCTTTCTCCTACTCTTAAGTTCTATGCTAGATCAGTCAAAGTGTCTTTAATAAGTTCCAGCGACATCTAATAATCTAGAGTGAAAAGAGTTTCCTTTGGTTTTGCTGGTGTTGCACTGCTGTGCACGAGATGGTGCAGGTTCTTACTAATATAAAAACACTTTTACATGTGTCTATGGCAAGCAACTAAAACTGAAACGCATCTCCTAAACGCATAGTCAAAGCATTAACAAATACTTGAAAATTGCAGATTGCATACATCATAAAAAGATGTGCAGTTGTTTTTTTTAAACAGTGGGTTATTTTTCTCTAAATTAAACCACTGAGTTTTTGATTAAGAAATAAGCAAAAAGACAACAAAACTCACACTTTGATCATCATCCTCGGTTTTCGTGTGTTCAGCAATAAACCGCACTCCCTCCACAGCCTCCTCGACACCAGGGTTGCACTTAATGGTCATTCTCTTCCTGAACTCTGTATCATCAGGTATGTCACTTATTTTCCAGCCATACTTCTTGGCAGACTCTTCATTGACATAGACTGATTCACCATCACTTTTGCTTACTTTAAGATCAGAGTAAGACTTCAGTTGCTTTCCATGCAGTCTCTCTCGTATATTGGTATTGTCTGGCCTCTTCATGAATAATAAAGCTGGTAGCTTTTCTAGAAACACTCTCTTTACCCACTGCGGCATTGTATGAGTGCTCGGTGACCGATGATGAATGTTCAGCACACATACACTAGTGACAATGGAAAAAGTCACCAAGACCATGGAAAACATCAGGTATTTACCTATCAGTGGGACATCTAGTGATGTTGGTGGAACAATTTTTGAGATTAGCAGCAAAAACACAGTTAAAGCAAGAAGAACTGAAATGCACAGTGTCATTTTTTCACCACAGTCTGATGGAAGATAGAATACCAAAATTGCCAGGGACGTTATAAGCACACAAGGAATAATCAAGTTGATGGTATAAAACAATGGCTTTCTCTTAATAATGAAATCATAAGTAATGTCCACGTACGTTGGGTCTTCAGCGTTTTCATTTTTTCTCCCTGGTAGAGAAACAATGTCCCATTCTCCACTAGGGGTGAAGTCGTCTCTGCTTGCAAAATCACTTGTTAAAACCAGGTCAATTTCAGTATGATCATAGGTCCAGGAGCGGAACTTCATTGTGCAGTTTTGTTGATCGAAAGGAAAATGCTTGACTTCAATCTTGCATGCACTCTTATAGATGGCCGGGGGAAGCCAGAAAATATCACCGTTGTGAGATACGACCGCGTTGCAATAAAAGGAGACTTCATAGTTTCCATCAGCACTTTAAAGGAATAAAAAACATTTAAAATGACACCATTGTCTGACTTGAGATGGAATTCATTAAGCATACAGTATTACAAGACTGCAGGACGTATAATTCAATACAGTGTTCAGTACAGATAGAAGAAAACATTACTATGTGACACTGGGTGACAGGTGTACGTTTAAAGTATTACAGGATACATGTATTTAAAGAAGTAAATACATTTTACTTGATAGTCATAGTTATTTGAAACTTGCCCAGGGGGGGTCTATAAATGATACATGTGGGTACCTCATACACTTGTCACATCATTGGACCTCAATGTCTAAATCACACAGCAAAGACACAGGCATTCACAATGAGTAGCAAATTATTTTAAAATATATCACTTGGGGAAAGGTCTGGACAGGGAGGTTAGAAAAGAAACAGGAATCTCAATCTTGCTTTGGTTAACATTTTCGACTTTAAAACTAAACTACAATTACCTTTCCAGACACCAGGTTTTAAAGTAAGGAAAACAGTGCCTTCAAAAACAGTCTTACTATGCAAGTGTAGTGAGATACATTACTATAAACAAAATGGTTTAATAGATTTGACATAACGGTAGGTGATAGAATAATGATGCATACAATGCACACAATCTTACTTATTGTATAGAATAATGTCGGGTAGCCAGATGTGTTGTGAAGGGATTCTGAGTTTCTTAATGCCTTCATACTCCTGGGGATCCCACATCAGACGATAATCATTCCACTCCTGTGAAATTAAAAATAAAGTGGTGAAAATGAACAAGGACTTCCTACTTAAACACTGTATTTACATAGAATTTCACTGGAGAGGTTTTAATCATTGACAATTAAACCTGAAGATTTGCTGACAGTAATATTGACTTAACTGTACAACAAGATTTATGCTCTCTATTTACTGTACTATATTTTAGTTTAGTTTTATGAACTGCAGTAGTGGTAATTATTTTTTCAACTGTATTATTTGACTCAATTTCAGTGCAATGCATCATTTAAGTCATGTTCCATTCCTTATAAAAAGGTTATATTAAAGAGTAAGTAGCTTAAAATGTAATTTTAATTGCTTTTGCAGTCATGTTAAAGAAAGTTTTAGGTAACCAGGGTGCTGCAGCCTTGTTACCACTACATTATTATTTTAGAATCAAAACATATGTTTCCCTCATGTATATATATTAAATGTAAGACTGAACTCATGGCATAGATCTAATTGGAGGTAAACGAATAATACATTGAGCAAGGAAGATTATTTTCTGCTAACTGGTGTCTTTGAAACCAACCACAAATCATATTTAAAACAAATAACTACAGTAACAAGGCAGTTAAAGACTAAACCAGTTTAGAATGATCAATTATGTTCCCTCACCGTAGCAACCCCCCACAACAGCTCAAGAGAACTGAAGGTCAGTCCTCCAATCCCACGACCAAGCCACCTCTTTACACCCATGAGCCCTACAGCGAATGTCGACGAGCTACTGGCCCTTGGAGAACAAAGGCCGGCCTTGCAGGTGTCTGCTTTGAGCTCGCCGAGCACCTGGCTAAAAGGGTCCACTGTAGCGCGATGAAGAGTAAGTCCTGTGGGAGCGCCAGAACCAATGTGGAATCCCTAGCAAATATTGGCAACTTCACAAAGCCAGGTTATGCGCTCCCCTGACTGTATGACTCACCTTGCAAACCACACGGTTGTGCCTTTACAAGGTGAGCCACTTAGGGACTCCTAAACAATTTTAAACTGTTCCATTTAATTATGTAATGGTATATCTTGATTTTCAACAAATACAATAAAACAAAGTAAGCTTTACACTTTGATATTTATTAATAAAAACAATAAATGGAGAGGCCAAAATGTCTGGACATTTTGAATGCTTTGTAAGTATTTCTTTGATATTAAATGATAGTACTAGGGACAACATTTACATTATGGTCTAATTAGTTGTGACATTGTGTTGCCCTTCCAGACATAATTATAAAAATAGTATAATAGACATATCATCACTTCAAACAAAATACATTGTATTATTAAGAAGAAGAATGCAGATATTATACCAACCTGGGTGAGCCAGACATTTGTTGTCATTATCTGTTCCCTTTCATTCTATCAAAAACAGCAAGAATACATTTGTAAGGTTTTATAGGATTTGCAGACTGGGTAATTCAGAAATACAGGGAAATCATTTCTCCTTGTGGGATTAGTTCAAAAATTTGTTTTCATTTTCCATTTATTTGCTACAGTGTTTTATGTTGCCCCTCAAGATTAACCCAAGTGGATTACTTTAATACTATCAGCTGTCCTAGAATGTTTAAATTAGTTTTACACATTATGTACAGAGTGCCAGAAAAATTGAATGGAAAGCCATCTTTGACTGCAGTGATGGTAAAACATGGGGAGGCATTTCAGACTGAAGGAAATCAAAGCGATACCCTGACAATGTAATGGTATTAGCATTTACTCATCCATGCATAGTTGGTACTTTCTATCTTTTTTGTTTAGCTTTTTAGGTTCCCTATAATTAAGTTATCCACATGTGGCTCATCATTTTTTCTTTCTTGTTCACTACTTACCACACTTATGAGCTGTGAAAGCGATACTTTAATGGCTATAGTTACTAACTGGCTTCTGTTTACTGCAGGCCTGATGAGCTTGTTGTATCGGTCTGGACCCAACAGGCTATTCACCAGCCGTTCTTCAGCATCAGCAGCATCAGCAGCTGGATAAAATACAAACCAGAACATCAACTGTAAGTGTCATTAAACACCATACTGGTGCAATTTATATGTACAGTATAAATAATTCATGCAAAGTTTGAATAAAATCAAGCCAACTTTCAAGGTATTATTGTAAGCCATGTTATAGAAGTTTTTAAACTCCTAAAAGGAGTTGGCAAAGTTAACCTTAACTAATACTTTAAGCACAGCAGAGAAACCAGGTCCAGAGGACACAAAAATGAAGAGGAGACAGGCTTAGGACAGAGAGTAGGAGGCACTTCTTTACATAGAGTGGTGAGGTTATGGAATGTGTTACCTAGCCATTTTGTTGATAGCTAAATATTTTGGACACATGTTTTGAGATCATTAACTTGGAACCGGCCAAGTATTAATGGTTCGATTGGCCTCCTCTCGTTCATAAATTTGATCTTGTTATTATGTTCTTAAGCGCTATAGGTCTCTATAAACAGTATTCAAGGAATCTTAGGAAGGTGTGGTAAATACTTTGCATACCAAGTTTAAACACAATTTGATGAGTAGCACTGAAGATATAGGTAACACATGCGTGTAAGACATACATACTGAAAAAAGGCCATTACATAAATTGCATTCCCGGTATGCTGAAGATCAGCCTTTCATTAGTATGTTGCACAGATCTGATGGGTCTGATAATCCCCGTCATGTGCCTCTTGATGTCTAATCAGGTTTCAATTGAACAGGCACAAAACTTTGTGAATATGAGCTACAACTAAACTGGACATGGATGAAAAGTAAACCATGAAATTTTTTACTGAACATGATTGTTAATAGGCCTTAGTTTCAATAACCACTGCAAGATATTAGGAGGCTGTGTGGTCCAGTGGTTAAAGAAAAGGGCTGGTAACCAGGCGGTCCCTGGTTCAAATCCCACCTCAGCTACTGACTCATTGTGTGACCCTGAGTAAGTCACTTAACCTCCTTGTGCTCCGTCTTTCGGGTGAGACGTAATTGTAAGTGACTCTGCAGCTGATGCATAGTTCACACACCCTAGTCTCTGTAAGTCGCCTTGGATAAAGGCGTCTGCTAAATAAACAAATAATAATAATAATTAATTGGATCCAACTTGGAGCAAATTTCTTTGACTGTGAAAACGCACATTAGTAAAAGGCAATAACGTCTTAACAGAATGCAGCAGTGAACAACAGCATGAGTAATCCCAGAAATGTTTACATTTTAAGATGCATGAATACAATAGTAATACAAAAAAGAAATTAGACTTCTAGTTTACACTTTGTGACACCCAAGCTGCTCCAATAATAGTGTATTTATAAAGAAACCGAGAATGTAATACTGAAACTAACATGACAAAATGTAAAATGTAAACCCATTTTGTGATGATCTGGCATCAGCTGGTATAACATTATATTCTGAAATGTAAAAGAAAATCGTATAGTGGTATTAGTAAGAATGCCTAAATTCAGTATATTTCGTTTTTTACTATCTATTTAAAACTTCAGTCTGAATGAGTTTGAATTTAAAGTTGATCTGCTCTTCCTTATGTAGCACCCCATGTAATGCCACCCTTGTATTCCTTCAGAACCAATGTTCACCAATATAAAGCAATGCTATTTGCATCCCTCACTTTCCTGCCAGCAAGATATTCATAAGTAATGGAAATGCTTAACCTTTGACGCATTATTCTTAGTGTTATTTACTATAGATAATACAGAGTGCAATTCTTGAACTGAAAACATTTGATTGCTAACATTTTATTAGATTTTTAGTAATGGTTATGTTGTCACCCTCACTGTATTGCCTGTTTGTTCATACTTGTTAGGCCTTGTAATGATGTTCAGTTAACCCTGTGTTTTAATCAAATAAAAAAAAAATACAAAACAACATTGAACAGACAACCTGCAATGAAGTTCTCACTATCTGTGCTCCAGACAAGGTTTTGGGTTATTCATTTACTCGCTATGGGTCTCATTCACTAAAGAGCGATACTGTGTTTTGTACATTATTTTCATCCCACAGAGCTTTACAACTGCACTAGCTGTACGTCTATGCTTAGTCATATAAGATGTTTTTTTTTTTATTAATATTATTTTTTTAGGTTGCTAGGCTCCAGTACCATATATGATGTTATCATTTACTACTAATTAGACGGTGTCTGTGGTTTTAAAACTTCATAAAAAATAATTTCGACATACTACTAGAAATGTACAGTGTGTATAAGGAAAAACACAAAAGCTTCAGTTTTGTCATTTCAGGTTTGCAGTTAACGTTTCTCCCATGTTTAATATTTTGGGACTAAAAGCAGCAAAATCAGCTGTGGGAATTACATGGCCATTGTAATTAATGTGTCAACATAAGTTTTAAAGGTTTACAAAACTCGAAAATGTTGCAAGACACACACGCCCCTCCTCATTCATTGCTCATTGGGACAAAATCAGAACCAGTACTTACCTTTTCTTTTGAGCATCCTTATATACAATAATAAAGTGTGTGTAAACCTTGTGCACAATTCCGCGTGATGTGACAACTTGCAAATGAATCATTTAGCTTGCTTTATTTGTGCATATAATTAGCTTAGTGAATAGAGGGACCGCTGCTTTATTTTTGCCCACGGTGTGGCTTTCCCCTGCCAAGCAGTCATTGTATTTTTATCTTTCTCTTAATTGTATTATTACTTGTACTGTCATTCTTGAAATGTATTTTTGTTTACGACTGTAAGTCGCCCTGGATAAGGGTGTCTGCTAAGAAATAAATAATAATAATAATAATAATAATAATAATAATAATAATAATAATAATAATAATAATGCAGTCATTTTGATAATTTACCACCGTTTAGTGCATGAGGCCCTAAGTACTAATTGTAGGGGGCGGGGGGGTTCTTGTTTTCTCTAGTTAAAAAGCCTAAAGCCAGAGTAGCTAGCTTTTTACTATTTCTTTGGATTTGAAAGGATGTTTCTTGCTGACATTTTTTTCTTCTGGAATATTTTTTGTGCATGGATTATTTCATTGGAATTATTGGACATCTGCCTTGGGACAACAGCTGGGACAACTAACTGGATTTTTGTTCTTGTGCAAACTGTTTGTGGCCACAAGACTGGACTATATCTTTTTTTGTAACTATTGTATATACAGTGAGTGTTGTTCCCTTACTTAGACTGACTGTTTATTTTAGATTTTTTGTGCATTTCTATAAGAGACAGGCCAACATAGAAATACTTCTTGCATTTTGCTGTAAGACAAATATTTTGTGTTGTTTTTTCATGGTGGTATTTGTGTTTTGGGTTAACTGTATTGCATACATCTGTGTAGATCATTTGTTATTATTGCTGTATGATACACTTGATTTTTGTTGTTATATTATAATTTACTTGGATTATTTATATATTTTCTGACAATTTCTCAGTGCATGCAATCATTACAACATAATTCAAATTTTTTTTCAATGCATACTCAGCTATTTGGAGCGCTGCTCACTCTATTAGCTATGTGATTGCTGAAATTGTTCCCCTAAATAAGAAATGAAGGGGGGTGGCCATACAAAGATGTTAGAGTGTATTGAGAGGCAATTTAAAGAAACAATTCGAGCATCTAATCTGTAAGTGTTGTGTCTCAGTGGGTATTATAGTTCTCTTTACATAGAGAAAAATGGTTTGAAAATACATGAGCCTGTCAACCAAACTATTTTTAATGAAGAGACACAGTATAACAAATAATGTGGGAACGTTAGGTTATTATCATAACCCTGGTTCCCTGAAATTGAAATGTAACCATTACCATATGGGTATTTATCTCCTAAAGACCCGAATCCTGCGTTTTATCCGACTCTGCGTTTATTATGTAAGATCACTAACATCTGCAAATACTTCAGATGCAATCATGAAAAAGCTGCCTGCACACGACCTTATAGAAACGACATAAGTAGATTACAACATTCCAGCAACGTCATTAAAGGTTGCGTCAGTGGGTAATAACAGTTTGTATTGTAATAATAATAAAAACAGTAAAATCCACAAAAGACAGTCCTGTAAATATCGGAACACAAGTGTGTATTAAGGTAGGCTTGCGGCACAATAAAGAAACAAACATGGTTTTAAAATTAATAAAAGCAATAAGTATCATGCTTTATTAACACATATTTATTTATTGTTCACCCTCAAAACGTGTACATTGGTAGGCATGGATAAATCGATGAAAATTTTGCCAGCAACGAATCTTCATTGCAAAACAACCGCATGAAATACTGTGTTAATACGAAAAATAAGTTCATACTGTTGGCCCACAACACACTCAAAAATGCTCAAAAAACTGTTTAAAGATTAATAATAAAATCATTACAAGTACCAGATTTATCACAAAATCAAAGCAAAAGTGACTAATTTGTGTACATTAATAAATAAGAACACTGGAAAAGGAGCAAAATACGAATATTCATTGCAAGACTCAATGCACGAAATACTGTTAATACAAAAAAAACAAAACAAAAAAACACGTACAAATACACTAAAAGGCAACCCTGTTAATATCAGAAAACAAGTTTGTATTTTACTCTGTTTCAGCATGCTCAGAAAAGCTTCACAACTGTTTTTAAAATGATTAACGTCATAAAAAAAAACACCTGTTACGTGTATCTTCTAAAATTCAGTTTTCTTATCATTCATCTTGAGCCCCAGCGTCTCCATCACTGTTGAAAAACAAATTGGCAAGCTCGCTGTGCAGCCATGTGTGTGTATTGACTGGAACATTCAGTATGACGCACATTATATTATTATTCAATATTAATATTTATATCTCCGACAGATGCACCCTGGAATAAAGCCCACAAAGTTGCCATGCCCCTGGTGTAATGGGCAGTGAGCTTTTCTGGAGGGTGCAAGTTGGCCAGCTCATAGGCAGTCCTGACTGTGTCTGCTATCCACATGGACAGGGCTTGAACATGAGACTTCGCCCCATAGCAGACAAAAAATTGCCTGTGTAGTACGCCAGGGCCCGAACTGGACAGAGGGTATGGAGCTGTCGCTCTCTGTGAGACTGGAAAAGAGGTGGATGGAAAGCCTCCAGTTCCACAGACTGGTTGACATGAAATGCTGAGATAGCCTTCTGCAAAAAGGCAGAATTGGTACAGAGCGTAACCTTTTTCCTGGCTTTCGCTATTGAGAATGCCTGCATCTCACTCACCCGCTTTGCCAGTTTAGATTATATCATTTCAGCTCAGCTGAATGCAGGGGGTCAAATTGAGGCTTCATGAGTGCATTAAGCACCACGCTTAGCCTCCAGTGAGGGATAATGTCTTTCGTAGGCGGACAAAGCTGCCGAAACACTTTTAAAAATTGCCCTGCCAGGAAGTGAGCTCCTGGGGAGACCAAGTCAATCTTGACATGGCAAGCTGAAATAGCTGCCAGATAGACCTTTAACATTGAGGGAGATTTCCCCTCATCAAACAGGTCCTGCATAAATTGCATTATTACTGCCATGGGACAAGTCGTGGGGTCAAACCCACGAGGCAGACACCACGTCTGGAAAACACCCCACTCTCTCCCGTACTGGGAACGCTTTGGCATTCTGTAGGGTGTCAATAACCCTGTTGGAAAGTCCCAGATGGCTTAAATGCAGCCATTCAGGGGCCAGACACAGAGTTGCAGACTCGATGGGTCGGGATGCCATAAGGTCCCCCATGCCTGACTGAGCAGGTCATGGCACCATGACTGGTTGCTCAGGAGCTGCATCAGGGTTGAAAACCAGAGTCTCTGGGCCAATAAGGGTCTACTAGGAGCACCTTGGCCTGGTCCTGCCTTATTTTCTCCAGACACAGTGGGAGCAGGGCGAGTGGTGGAAAGGCATATAACAGAAGCCTCGGCCACTGGTGTGCCACGGCATCTATTGCCAGTGGGTCCCTGCCTCATATTATGGAGAACCAGAGGGGACAGTGGGTTGATTCCTGGGAGGCAAAGAGATTTATCTCTTCTCTCCCGAACCTCTCCCAGATGAGGCTCACCACCTCGGGGTGAAGCTTCCACTCTGACCTGCTGGGGACTCTCCATGAGAGAAGGTACACTGCCCAGTTTGTCACCCCGAGCAGATGTACTGCCCACAGTGAGAGGAGGTTCTTGTGTGCCCAGAGCAAAAGTTTGCGGGCCACTCTTCAGAGTGGCCAGCATGTGCCCTGGAGTCCAAGCACACTCCTGGATAGGAGGCTTTCTGGGAAGGCATGAGATGGCTCTTTGCATGATTCACCGCAAGGCCCAACTGTTAAAGGTGGCCGGTGACCAGTTCTGTGTGGGCCTCTGCCTGTGCTGGAGACTGGACACAAACGTGCCAGTCATCAAGATACTTAAGTACTCTCTGATGCCTTTGAGTCTCAATGGGGCCAAGATAGCGTCCATGGACTTCAAGAAGTCACGTGGAGCTAGGGAGAGGCCAAATGGCAAGACAGGGAACTCGTATGCTGTTCCCTGAAAGCTGAACCGCAGGTACTTCCTGTGCGCAGGTTTTATTGGGATGTGTAAATAGGTGTCTTTGAGGTCCACCATGGTGAACCCGTCGCCTGGCCTGATAGACTGCAACAGCTGCTGTATTGTCAACATTTTGAACCTCCATCCAGTTTGGGGACTAGGAAGTACCTGGAATAGAACCCTTCCTCCAACTGGAGGGGGGGTCTATCATGCAAACAGCCAGTTTTTGTAGCACAGCTGCTGCCTCCTGAGTCACCACAGTGGTGTCCCGTGGGTCTGTGACAGATGTTGCAGTCACGCCCCGAAAGGGAGGGGGACCATGCTTAAACTGCAGCAAATAGGCTGAACGGTAGTAAGCACCCAGTCTGTGGTGCACTGACGCCAACAGTCCAGATGGCTCCCTGAGAAGGGTCTCTGGGCCTGTGGCAGCAAATTCCTAGGACTGCTGCTTAGCCTGTTGCTTGGCCTGCGACTTCTGTCTCTGCACAGGGCACCGGAACCTATTAAAGCTTCCACGGTGAGCAGCCGTGGGCCGGTTCTGAACACCACCTCTGGCTGCTGGGGCCTAGAGCAGCAGTTTACCACTGATTTACGTACTGGAGATGGTCGCTTGAGAAACAGGTCGAACCAGCTCCTTAGTGGATTCCCGTGCGCGGTGAGAGCGCTGCAGCATCTCGTTGACCACAGGACCAAACCTATGCCCTGGAGTAATCGGAGCATCCAACAGCGGTGCTTTGTCCTCGTCAGGTATGCATGCCTGGGAAAGCCAGAGCTGCCTATGTGCAGCTACCAGCGCAGCCAGGTTTCTACCTATAGCCTGTCCATTTAGCTTGGACACACAGAGCAGCAAATGGGACTGGCAGGCTACCAGGATACTGTCATAATTCCCTAGCCGTGCGGCAAACACACTGGCTGAATAGGCTCTCTTGAGAAGCACCTCAGAGACCCGGCACTGCTTGTTAGGGCAGGCAGTGTCCTTAGATAGGAGCACTAAATTAGGTGCCTTGAACAAGGTCGCAATAGAAGCATCAACCAGCGGGAAATGGTCCATCGACCAGGAAACAGCAGGAGCTGTTGTCGGACTGTCCCACAAAGGCTGGATTTCAAAAAGAAAATCGGGGTGAACTGGGGGGGATATGGGAGAGGCAGTAGGCTTGTCGTAGAAAATCGACTGCCTTGTTTCCCCTGTTGTTGGCCAGGGCACTTGCAAGATTGCAGTGGCCCTCTTGATTAGCGGTATAAGCTCTGCCGACAGGGAAAGCTTAACCACAGGGGAGGTGCTGTCAGACTCCATGTCCTCAGACAGGTACGCCAGCTCCTGTTTGTCCACCTCCTCAGTGGCGGCGATGGACAGTATGTCCTCCTGTGGCCAATCTGCGCTCACAGCCTCATTATACCGTTCACTCAGCCAGTCCATCTGATTTAAACAGTGTGTATCTCATTATATGACTCAGTTGCATTGCTCCACAGTCCACTGATGTGGACCACAGATGTCAGGTTTCATTGATTAGATCTGGCCATCCTTGTGCAGCTCACTAGTAAAGTGGCCTTACAAGTTTACAAGACAGCATTTGGGCAACTGCAAAGCATTCTGGAGGGAGTTCATGATCAATAGGCTGCGTGACACCAAATGGGATTGGTGACTTATTGACAGGACCATTCTGTTCCACCATCACTTCAGATATCAGAAACACAAAAAGGTGTCTTGATAATAAAGGAATTCATCCACTCAGCTGTCCTGACTTGAACCCACTGTAGCACATGCTGGCATGTGAAATAACAGCTGTATGCATTGTACAGTTCCTATTTAGAAAGGATGTGTGGTAGCAGATTGAGCCGATACAACAAGTTGCAAAATATGCATTTACAGTATATATGCATAAAATGATGTCCGAAAAGTGTACTTATATTGTTTCAGTGAATATTACTGTAGCCAAAACCTTGAATCTGGTGCTACTTTTAATGTTTTCTGGTACCCCATGGTCTAGTTACTTACCTGGGATACACAAATTCTAAATGAAATAATAAAAAGTGTTTTGCAAATACATGAAATAAACATTAATACAAGTTAATTAACTGCTCCTAAATCCAGCCTCAAAATTAGGAATAAAGTTTCATAAGATCTACCAAAAATTGTTTTACTGATTAACATGTGCGCACAGATATTTAATTATAAAAAGAGACCAGTTCAATTAAATTATACCGTTTAGGGACTGAGGATTGGGCAGGTACTAAAAGTACTTTAGATCTATTTCATAATCTCTTACAATGTAACCTTACTGTATTGATTTCTTTCCAAACAAAAATGCTAAAAACAGTTGACAATAATATTATTTATTTCTTAGCAGACGCCCTTATCCAGGGCAGCTTACAACTGTTACAAGATATCACTTTTTTTTTTTTTTTATACAATTACCCATTTATACAGTTGGGTTTTTTACTGGAGCAATCAAGGTAAAGTACCTTGCTCAAGGGTACAGCAGCAGTGTCCCCCACTTGGGATTGAACCCACAACCCTCTGGTCAAGAGTCCAGAGCCCTAACCACTACTCCACACTGCTGCCCATATCAGTATGGGTGTAAAAATAAAGACCAACCAAGCCAAAAAACTGCAAGTTAGAGAGAGGAACGTATCATTCCCTTGAAATGAGTGTATCATTCAACCTGCCTGCGTTAATAGTTGCAAGCAGGTTGAATGATGCAAAAGAACAAAAATGTACCCCTCAAAATGTGAAGCGGGATGCCACACAATGACAACTGAAACACTTAATATCTTTCCTCCTTCTACCCAATGTTTCAAAATAAAAAAAAAATTTAAAAAACCACAGAGACATGTTTCATACTTTGCAAAGTGGTGGCGGTAAAACCCTGTCACTGTTTTCCAAAAAGAAAAATAATGTAATGCCCTTGTAAAATCCATCCATTGAAGTTGTTCAAACTGCAAACAGAAACATGGCAGAAGCTGTTGTTTGTCAAAGAAAAAATTATTACAAAAAAAAAGTCCACTTATCACAGTACTTCTTAAGGCTGTCTTGTGTAATTGGCATGCTTATAAAGACATAAAGACTAAATGTGCTTCTGCCTTGTACAATAGCTGACAGAAGACCTGAATTCAAATGACAGTTTGTGATGGGGTAATTTGATGTGACATATTAGGGAGAATTACATAACAGAAACAGATGCAGAAGAATTACAGTCTTCCAAAATGAGGTTTTATTTATGAGTCAGTGGAGTCAGCAGTCACAATGTCCAGTAGCGGAGTCAGCAGGAGGCGGGGTGGGCGACCCCCACCCCCCATGCCCCGAAAATGAAGGTTGGTGGGCCCCTTGTAACTGCCCGAACACACACTTAGAAAAATACACCTCCACACATGCCCTTGAATACTGTTGCCGTCATATGCTTAATAAAGGTTGCTAACAATGTCAACTTTATTATGAAACCAGACTACATACACCAGCTCTCCTTCGTCCGTAACTTCTCAACCTCACTCAGGAAGAAACTGTGTTATTGTGTGCATATCCTCGTTGTCGCACATCTAAATTGCATGGTAGTCAGTCAGATGAGAAGGACGTGTTATTCAAACTTAATACACATGAACCGTATCCGACAGATCCCTACCTTGTTAAAGATCAGCCTCTGATGCCTGCCACAGTGCTCGTTCTAATCCAATTTGGCCTAAAAGACAAGTATTCAAATATCCCATACGACGATTATCATTGATGTTTTAAGGTTTCTTGGTACACGCATGTGGCGAGTGGTACCTGCACCGTAGACAGACACTGGCTTGTTTACTCAAAGTCATGCCGCTTAAATTGCTTCTGTTGCTGGCTATTTGCCGACAGAAAAAGTGAATACATTATTCTGACACGGGCTGATCCTAATCATGGATTTTCACATTTTCGCAAGGCAACAGACAGGATAGAAAAACATGAAAAATCCTGAATCCATCGTGAAGCTGAAAAAACGTTTCTCATGACTAAATATTGGATTAATAAAGACCATACTGTAATTGTAGGAAAGAGAGCATACAACGAAGAATCGTCAGATACTGAAAAGGCTTGTAGATACTATACTATTCTTAGCCAAGCAGGGTTTTACTCCGTATTAGGGGCTTCGGGCACTAACTAGGGCAATTTTCTGGAACTGTTATGTCAAAATATGACTCTGTCTTGGACCAGCATTTGAAACTCTCTAACTCTCAGCATTTGAAACTCTCTAACCTAAGAAAACATAGCTATGCCACCACATGCAGTACGAGTTAATATCATCTCCTGCACAGGAAACTTTAAAAGTATTAACTGAAGAGGTCAAACTCGCAAAATTATTTTTGGTTATTGTGGATTCCATGATTGATATTACCAGAGTGAATCAATTTTCCTTATCATTGAGGTATGTTACTAAAACTGGCAACAGCGTTGAACACTATAAAATTTGACGAGCTGTGGAGCAGCGATGCTGAGGCGGTTTATGATTTATTGATACACACTCTCACAAAAAAAACTTTTTTGTTAGCTTCATGCATGGCCAAGCTAATCACAGAGCCAGGACTATGTCTGGCCACCTTTGATGGTTCCAAGCAAGAGTCAAGGGCGCCTGCAGCTCAAAGGCAATTTATGTTCACTGCTGTGTGCACAACTTGAATTTCATTCTAATTGATACAGCCTCAGCGTCCCCCGGCGCTAAACTTTTTTTTTTCGGGACTATAGAAACGCACTTCTCCTTTCTGACATCAAGTCTTCCAAGACATAACATTTTGGAAGAAGAACAACATAAAATACTGAATGGTACTGTTCTTACGCTAAAGAGGCTTTCAAATACAAGGTGAGCATCAAGAGAACAAGGTACTAAGGCAGTGCTGCAAAGCATGCTCACAATTACTGAAGCCTTCACAGAATTGTATCAGGGGAGCTCAAGGGCACCGCGCCAAAAGCAGCTGCTGAAGCTCATGGTTTGTTGGCTACATTGGATACTTTTGAATTCAAGTTTATGTTAACGTTTTGGAACATTATCTTGAAAAAAACATTTGTCCTATCAAATTATCTTCAAGAAGAATCGACTGACCTGAATATGTACACTCAGAAAAAGCCTTCGAAGACATGGAGAGATCCGCAAATGAATTCGCTACAGAGTGTAATGCAGCAACATTGTATCAACAAAGAGTGCGAAATGGCTTCAGACAAACTCATTACAAACAGCAGAGAACGTTTCAAAGTGGATACGTTTTATTCTTTTCAAAGCAGTTCGAATAAAGGTTTTTTGACTTGAACTCTTTGGAGAAGGTGAATAACTTGGCACATTTTTACAGCGACGATTTGGTAGCTGATGATGTAGTTGATGAGTACTCTTCTTTTTGAGGAATTCAGTAGTAACAGTGTAAACCTCTGACAACTGATACTTGAATGGATTTAAAAAGTAATAATTAACAGTGCACCAGTACATAAAATCAAGATATACATCCTACATCACATCTGTATTAACTTATTTAATTTTAGCTTATCAAGTACGCAAACACTTCAAGAACATATCTTTGTGTTACTGAACATTGCTTTCCAAAACCATACTTAATCAATATAGTTCCAGCTGCATTGGCTTATACAAATGTGTTGTATGAATTACAAATTTAAAGAAAAGTATTAAACAGTGCTGCTTGCATCAATTAAAAAAACAAAAAACAAAACAATAAACTAACAGTGCACCATCTAATAACCAGTGAACAAAACATCTTAGCGTTGCATACGGTGCAGTACAACTGCATTAAACTGAGTGTCCTACTTTGTCCTGTCTCAAAGACATCTGCATTATAATATTTCATTGCAGTGCATTTACAATGAACGCAAGACTAAAACATCGTTTACTCAGCTTTCTGACCAATAGCTGTTTGCTACGGATCCCAGGGGCGTGGAATGATATTTTGGAGCTTTATATTTAATTGGGAATTGAGCTTAATGAAGCATAATACTGGAAAGCCAGTCTGTGTTTTATAGTCCAAAATCTTCCCTCCCCTTTAAAACACTTAACTTACATTTGTTTTTGTAAAGAAAGAAACAGATGTAACCTCTTATCTGCCAGGCCACAAGAAATTGTCACCCTCTCCAAGCTTCAAAGGGACTTGATTAATTTATTATACTGGAAAGAGACTTCCTGGAATCAGGAATTTGAAAGGACTGGCATTTTAAGGGTTAATGGACAACAGCAACATCTAGTGGATAAAATGGACAGTACACTTTCATAACAGTCTTAATGAACAGATAAAGAGAAATTTGATATGCCTAAAAAATATATTGGTTGTTGTTTGGTATTAAATCTAATACAATATAAACGTACATAGGCATGAAATGTTCTTGTATGTAAAACCATAAAACTGGGAGTATTACAGATATTGGACAACAGTCATATAAGTGTTTTATACAGTTATTTTACTCAAATATTTAGCATGTTCCGAACGCGTATTTCATGGTGAAAATGAAACTAAAATATGCAGTTAATTCCAAGATACTCTGAAAGAGTTATCTTACTATGAGAGTTTGGGATTTTAACCAGACTTTCCTCAAAGCTTGTAAGAATGCTAATTGAGGTGTAGTTTTATGGTATGTCGTAAATACTATTAATTTGAAATCCGCCTAACGCAGAGTCCGATGGAGGTATGTTCATCCTCTTTATCGAATTAACCAATCCTAAGAGATTGCCAAGAGCTTATCTGATTGGTTATCCTACAAGCATTTAAGCTTGTGTTTGTATTCCATCTATGGGCTGTCTTCCATCTAGAATGATGCTGCTTGCTTCCATCCAAGACATTCTCTCTTAGTAACGGTTACTTGACTCATGCTGTGATGTAGATTTCTTCGTAGGATATTTGGCAGTGAGTACTTCTGAAGGGAGAACACGTTCCTTGAAGTAATCACGTCTTGGCACTGGTACAGTAGTGTAATAGACACACTGGCACATACCTCATTTCGGGAACAAAAATGCCAATATTCATTATAAGACGAAACACAAATAACGCAGTCTCCTAATTATGGACCCCGACAACCACATTATAACGGGATAGCACTGTATGTATGTATTTATTAAGTTAAGAAAACATTATCAGAATAATAAATTAGGGGAGTGGGGCAGTAATAATGTTAATAAAGCTAATCATAGATGTTAAATCAGTGGTTAGTAACTCTTTACAATGTAATCATCTTGTTTTTTCAAACTCGGAGGCATGAAGCATTCTACTTGGCTTGCATGATACAATTTCTTATAAAAAAAAAGAAAAGAAAAAAGGACTAATAGTAAGTGATGTTTATAAATGGGTTGCTTTTTCTTTAAAACCATTTTTTTCTACAAATTTCAATTTACAAAAATAAGCTCTTTATAAATAATGAAGACAACCATCTGCAGTGGCTTCCTTTTAGGCCAGTTCTTTTCAAGCTTCACCTGTTTCAAGCATCTGCTTTAAGTATGCATCGGATAACTTTAAAACACTACACTGGCTTTCTCTGACACAGACTATTCACATTCTGAAAGTAGTCTAACTGATGTATACTGCTTTTAAATGTTTGATTGCTATAGTTTTCATAGCAAGAATAAGCTAACCTCCTTTACAAGAGTTATTGTAAAATACTCACAGGTGAAAAAGATCGGCCTTATTTTACATTAAGTTAAATTAATTTAATTTGTACAGTGTATCACTCAAAGTTTTTTTTTTGTTTTAATGTTACAGTATTTACTTGAATTTGTTTTTCTTCCTTTGAAACTTTGTTTGTACCTATTAATGTTACTGGTTGGTTTTTACAGATGTTCTAAGGCATGATTTGGTGAAAATGTGTTTCTGAACTACAGGTGGCATGCACAAGCCTATTATCTTATAGGGGTTGTGTGACAACAGTAAATAATAAGACTGTAACCTCCTATATTATAGCTTGTGAACTAGCTGCAACATATTTAGGGCTTCTGTTTTTTAGGTTTTATTAATTGTATTTTTCAGTTTTTAGCTATTTTCGAGTTTTATGTAAATCGTTTTTTTTCGGGGCTTTCGTTTTTGATATACTGTATGAAATTTGTGTTTTCGGTTACTTAACAAAATGCTTGAGCGTTTTTTTTCTGTCAAAATATGTATAGTAACTCGACAGTACTTGCACACTTAAATTGTACCTTTCCATTGCTGTCTTCCACAACGAAATCCCTATGGTCACGGGCACATCCTTCTGGGGATATTCCAGTAAACAAGGACTATACAACCCATGAGGTTTCATAAGCATGAAATCAATGTATCAGTGTCAGCTTGCGACAGCGTGGCCTTCAGCTTAGCTATATTTCTCAAGTGCCAAAAAGAAATCTTTGCGATAGAAAACAAGTAACTTTTCAACTTTATCAGCCCTGCCTACTCTCTTTCTTTCTCTCTCTCTCTCTCTCTCTCTCTCTCTCTCTCTCTCTCTCTCTCTCTCTCTCTCTCTCTATATATATATATATATATATGTAGAGTGGGTGGGGCTGGCAGTTGAAAGGTCATATTGACACATCGTTTAAATGGAATAATGACGGCAGTGCATTGCAGGTATTTAGCATCTCCAGGTAAGCTCAAAGCAAGAATTAAATATTAAGGTAAACCTGTTAAAAACATTAAGCAACGTTATGTGAATCTGAAATAGAGGGATTTCAAGTTTTTCCAGAGAACCCCTCGGTACACTCCATTGTTTATCCTCTTGTGCCCTCTACTTCCTTAAAAAGAAGACCAGTTTGTTTACATTTCCCAAAGGTAGTTTCAGCTGTAGGGACACAAGCTCCACACTCTCATTGGTTTTCTGAGATCTTACCCTCTCAACATCAATGACAAATCTTGTAATCCTTGAATTGAATCATGCAATATCAGTCATTTACTCTGCTATCTAAGTGATTCCAATTGCATTCCTCGCTATTTAGAAAAGTTGCTTTTATATTTATAGAGGGGTGACTGCAGTCTATATACTGTATACATATGAAAAAAAACTAGTGCTGCAGCTAATGCATGATTTTTCTTCTATTTGCCATTAAGGAGCTATGAACACGTGCAATATCTTAAGGCTCTGAACCAGCAGTGGAGGCCCAGCTCTAACAGAACACTGTCTGGTTCCTACACCCACCTCTACTCTCGGAGATTCCACTCTTGTCACCTCTTCCAGCGCAGCCGCGCCTGCTTTCCTGTCCACTGCTCCTCCTCAGCACCGTTCCTGGCGCCAGCCAGCACCTGCTTCAAGATTCTGCCATCAACTCTCGTGGCCAGTCATAGCCCAGCTGGCACAATCATGCCATATCCAGCAGCATACAGCCGATGTCCAGCCTTCAGAGCAGCCCCCAAAAATCTTCATGCATGTCAGGCTCCCAGCCAGCCTCAGCATTCACATCAGGCTCCCAGCCAGCCTCGGCAATCACAACAAGCTCACAGCTAGCCTCAGCATTCACATCAGGCTCCCAGCTAGCCTCAGCATTCAAGTCAGGCTCCCAGCTAGCCTCAACAGTCACACTAGGCTCCCAGCTAGCCTCAGCATTCACATCAGGCTCCCAGCCAGCCTCAGCATTCAAGTCAGGCTCCCAGCCAGCCTCAGCATTCACATCAGGCTCTGGACTCTTGACTTGAGGGTTGTGGGTTCAATCCCAGGTGGGGGACACGCTGCTGCTGTACCCTTGAGCAAGGTACTTTACCTAAATTGCTCCAGTAAAAAGTAAAAACGGTATAAATGGCTAATTGTATGTAAAAAAAATAATGTAGCCTCAGCATTCATGGTAAGCTCCCAGCTAGCCTCAGCAGTCACGTCAGGCTCCCAGCCAGCCTCAACATCCACGCCTGACTCCCTCTACCAGAGGCCAAGTCGATGGCTCTGCCCCACCTACAAAGCAGCCTCCTTCTCCTGCACAGCCTCACAGTCAGTAGCTGCAAAGCATCTAGCGGTGCTCGCAAGCAGCAGCCACTCTGCCTCATCTTTCAACCCTGCTCCTTCCACCTGCCCAGCCACGCAGCACACAGCCACACTCCATTTTGCAGCACTCTGCTCAACCTCAGTCTGTCGTTGCTCCGGCCTTCGAAGCAGCATTGTCCAGCAACTCAGCCATGCATCCTGCAGAAGTTCTCGACGGAAGCTCTGCCTTCTAAGCAACTCCATGCATCAGGAGAGCTGCAGCCACGTAGCCTCGCAGCCCGCAGAAGTCTTGTGTCTCACTGCATTTTTCGGCTTCCTCAGATGCTTGGAGTTTACAGTCTCATCATCTTCCAGCTTCCCCTCCTCAGGTATACATTCCAGCGATCTATCCTTGATCCATGATTCTTATTTCATTATCCTTCTACGTTCCTCAAAAACTGATCAGCTTCATCAAGGACGGTTCATCCAAATATCAAAAAAAAAAAATCAATTCTCCAATATGTCCCTATTTCTCCATTTCCTGCAAGAGCCCTTTCCTTCCAGCAGACCCTCTATTCGTCGATTCTTCCCAAACAATCATAACAAGACATTGGTTCACTACTCATCTAGCCTCCCTCATATTCTGTCATGTAGCAGCTCATGGTCTATAATGCTTTTTTTAGTAAATCGCCAATGGTTTTTTACCCCGGTTTTCTCCCCTAATTTGAAATGCCCAATTGTTTTTTTGTATCCTGGTTCAACGCTGCAGCCCCCTGGCGACTCGGGGAACAGAGGCTGGAACACGCGTCCTCCGAAATGTGCTCCTCCCAATCCGTCATTTTTCGCACTGCAGATCCACAGCAATGCCACCACACCTATAGTGCCAGAGGACAACACAGATCTGATGGCTCCACTGCAGAACCGCAGGCGCCCTATCGGCCACAGGGGTTGCTGGTGCGCGGTGAACCATGGATTCCCCTGCCGACCTAGTTCCTCCCTACCCAGCCGGTGCTCGGCCAATTGTGCACTGCCCCCAAGGAACCCCTGGTCTCAGTCGGCTGTGACATTGCCTAGATTCGAACCTGCTATCTCCAGGCTATAGGGTGCATCCTGCACTCCACGCGGAGCACCTTTTCTGGATGCGCCACTCGGGAGCCCCTCTATAATGCTTTTATTCAATCTATTGTTACCTGTCTTTCCAGTCTTATTTATATAACTGTATACTAACCATATCTATTTCCTATTCAAGGTACCCCTAAAGCGATGCCAACCTAAATGTCGGGGTCTCTCTATATCTATTCTTTTCCTTTTCAAGGGCACAATCGTGAGTCCATTCTGCCCACCAAGACGGGTCATCTATCCTCTTCCCCCTATGGGTTTGCATCCTCATCCAAGTCGCCACCACGGCTCTCCAGTGAGCAGGGGACTAACATTGTATGTTTTCCAGGTCTCAGGGGTCATCAAGTCCAGCCTTCAGTCACCAAGGTTCACGATCGTAAGACTGATACTTTCTTTCCTGTCACTCTTTCCCCCTTCAAGCTGCTGTAAATCACTTCCCCTCACGACTAACCAATGCACCGTGAAATGGTATTACACAAATAATATAAAAAAGCTATGTATTCTATATATTCATGGGGTTAATTTAATATCCTTGAAAAATAACTATAATTATTTGAAGCATCACTACTCCTTTGAAAAGCATTGCTTAAATGCATCATTTAACCCATGATCAATATTGTGAAGGCAATAGCCCATCGTGATGTTACTGAAAGGCCTGACTGATATGTGAGACGTGTACACAATCAAATCGAATACAGCAACTCTCTAAATGGTCTAAAGTGATTTGACACAATTAAAAAAAAAGAATCATAAAACACAATAACCAATTAACCTTCTGCAAAGAAAACAGGAAGCTCTTATGCAGATCAATAGATGTGCAATAGAAATGCCTCAATCACCAGCTACTAATGAATGGAATGGGTCTCTCTGCCATATTGATAAGGTGCAGTTTAGTGAACATTATCTGCATTTCTGGTCAGTCTTATGCTTCTACTATATAACTTCCCAAAAGTACACACTAAGATTAAATACGTTTAAAAAGAACAAGGCACTATAGGTTATTAGATTACTATCAATCACATACTGTACATACTAAACACATCTAAATGAAACGATAGATCTGGAACCCCTAAACAATCTATGTTAAAACAGATAGGCCTATATGATAGAAAACAAGGTTGCCAGGTGTTTTTTTTTAAAAAAATCAAACAATTCCGATTTATTTGATTTAAACCAGATTTTTTTATTTAAATCGATTTATATATATATATATATATATATATATATATATATATATATATATATATATATATATATATATATTATTTTTTTAATTATGGATTTTTATATTTTTTGTAGTAGTCGTGGTAGTACTGTAGTTGTAGCTCTACAGTACCTCCAAACTGTAAATTTAAGGATGGTGGAAATGGTGGTTTGTGAATAGTTACATACCAAACTAAATTACTCAATCTTAAATGAATACATAAGTAAAACAAATTATTTATCTCTGTGGCATCCTCTAAATGTGAACTGCTATATGTGAACTACAAGAATTTAGCGATGGAGTACGCCAGAGAAAAATACCCCTCACTCATCCAAGTCATTCTTTTCTATTACTTTTCTTACTTTGATTTCCTCTTTCTGTGTCAGTCCAGACACACGCTGTTGTTACTTAAGACTACTTTGCTTTTTATAGTGTGTTCAATTGTTAAAGTTCCTGATTGCACCACTGAATAAACCTGGTTTCAGCGGGTCTTAACGCAGTGCTCAACTGTCTATTTGGGACTCCATTGCAATGTCATCAGAATCGCTTCAGCAAATATGTTAATGATGGGGCGGGTGCTCTATAGCGGGGCAAGACCTGTCTTCGGAATACCATTTCAGTGCAGTATTTTTTTTTTACGTCTTCGCTCCATTTATGCGTCGGGGGCAAGCGCCGTTTGTGATTGCACTCGCATTTGCGCTGTGATCAGAAATCGGAACTAAGAGGTTTAGTTATAGATAGTAAGCGTTTAAAATGTTTGTGTTACTAAAAGGTTTTTAAAACATACTTTTCATATCCTTTCCTTGAGAAACTACAGTATATAAAATAGGTAGTAAATGAAAAAAAATATTTAAATCAATGATTTTAAAAAAATGATGTGATTTAAATCGACTTGATTTAAATCAGCCAACCCTGATACAAAATAACAATATATAAAAAATATATTTAAAAAATCGTAAATTACAGATTTCTATAACATCAGATTACTGTCCCAATAGTAGCAACAATATGCAATTACAGTAGGTGGCGTGAGCTCAAAATACAGTGACTCAACATACAGAGCTGACAGATGTCATATCACATGACTTTTTACACACCTCCATAGTAAAAAAATATTCTTAAAAACCACTGGCACATTTTTTTACTAAAAGCGTATGCCATATATACATATAATTGTAAATATCATCCCCATTTTATATATTCACATTAACTTTCATATGTTAAAATAAATTTGTATAGGTTAAAATGTGTCAAATTGTATACTGTATCTTTAAATCTCCTAAAGCATAAATATGATGTTGTATAAATAACTTTATCGTTATATTCCACACAATCATTTTATAAATATGTTTTCTATTTATATTTTAAAACCGTAAAAAATACTACAACTGTACGAGCAAGCTGCATACAAATTAAAACGATTAAACGAAAATGATTCATAATCTCTCTAAGCATGTAACTGAAATATTAAACACAATGACCTCATTCAAAGATTAATTCCCAATAAAATAAATAAATAAATAAATTACCATACAACCCATAAAACTGATTTACTGCTACTCTGAAATTAGTCTGCTAAGAAATAAATAATAATAATAATAATAATAATAATAATAATAATAATAATAATAATAATAATAATAATAATAACAATAACCTCTTTTAGATAGTGGGACTATCATCGGTTCATTACTATGAATGCCAAACTATAAATACCGTGTTTTTTTATTTGTTTGTTTGTTTTTTTTTACAACTGTAAAAATAAAGTTTAGTATGGTCTGTTTAATGAGCGTGTTTTTTTCTATATTACTTACTTGTCGCGGCGAGGATTAGAAGAGCGAGAGAAAGGGTCAAGAAAGCAGCCATCTCCTGTCACTGGTCCGTAAACAGAAGAGATTGAGAAAAGCAAGCCAGTCAAAGAAGTCGCCAACCAAAGACACTGGTTTAAGGAGCCAAATTCAGTCCATGTATCTCACAAACTCCGCTCAGCTGGTAAGAGAAAAGAAATACAGATGCATTTGAAGTAGTCTGTGCTGAAGAGAAAACGCGCTGCTGATGTAGTTCTATTTCCCGAGCAGCACGGAGAAGTGGAACAAACAGACGGGAGTACTAATCTTTTACTCACCTTCTCTTTAATACAACCCCAGTCACTGGCGAAACGGTCACCTTCTCATCTGTCATGAACCACAGTTATTCCTATAAAGATTGTTTTTTTTTTGCTTCTTCTTGTTAACAAGGCTGTCCACACTAGTTTGGTGCTTTAGTCCGGCTGTCACAACAGCATATGCGGCTGCTTCACATTTGCAATACAAAAATAGTTACAAATGTAAAAGCGGGGTAGTTAAACAATGCATTTCCCGTTTAATGATAAAGAGAGTTTTTAACTTGAGGTGGAAGCGCTTGTTTTTCAGAAGTGAATTTGCAACCGACCGCCCTACAAAGTTTGCTATTAACCAACTAATGATAACTTTAAACCAGCCATGTTTACAGTCTTTAACACAGTTATAACCATATATACAGTAACAATAATACACAGTTTGTTGTATTTTTTGTGAAGCTTGGGTGTCTTTCTTTTCACAGTTTATAACGATACTCTGTCTAAAGCTGTCCCCTTTCACAGTTCTGCGTTCTTCTCACACAGTGCGTTGCCATGTGATACAGACATGGTTGCATCAAATAGACAAAACGCCCCTCCCTCATCCAACCTTACATTACTCAAAAGGCAGGTACAGTACATCATTATTTATACAGGTTTGTAAAAAAAATACATAACGGTGAAAACTTCTGGGGAAGTTCCATTGGGAAAAATTGTAAAACATTTAGGCAATATATTTAGGCAGTACTGCCCATTAACTAATGTCAGGGTCCAAATTGGATACACACTTATCTGTCTCAGATGCTGATCTCTTAAGGTCTGTACAAAGCAACAAAGAATGAAAAAGCTACTCCCAACTAATCACAGGAAATGTGCACATGATCACGTGAACTGACAGATGCAAACAGACAGCCAAATTCAGAACTTTTTGAAAATATAAATTCATGCAAATACAAAGCGATTCTGATATTGGATTAATATTTTTTTTTAGATGAACCAAGACAACATCAATAAGGTGTTCATTTACTTAAAGCATGCATGAATTTATATTTTCCCAAAGCCCCTTTTTCTAGCTTTTAAATTAATAGATTTGAGACCAAGGCCAAATTTAAGCTGATGAACTGCTTAAATAGAGTCACTCAATTTTACCTTAGAAACTAGTCCCTATACAACAGGTACTGTCCTGTTATTACTCAGCTATGATTCCTACTGTCTACACCGTGTATGTTGTTGTTTACTGTCAACTTATTACTTGAGAAAGATGAAACTGGTTTAGTTGGTCGTTAAAGCAATTTTATCTTAAAGTTATCCAAGCTGACTTATTTTTAAAATGGACCATACATGTCAGGTGTTGATTTACAATATAAAAGGTGGAGTCATAGCTGATGCAGCCCAGTTTTACGTAATTTCATGAAGGGCAGTTGTCTGACTTTAAACTAGGTGTAATAGTCGGGTGCCATAATAGTGGGAAGAGCAATAGTGAGACCAGTTAGCTAACTAGACACATATGAACTATAATAATGCAGTCAAAGGAGGAAAAGGCTGGGTGTGGGGAAGACAGTCTGTGAGGGAGGTGAGTATTAAACCAAAGTGTCAAGACAATCTTTTAGCCTGGAGACCTTCGAGTGTCATCCACTCTGAAGGAGGCACCACAAAATGCTAAATGTGTATAGTTGGTCCTGGACGACATACATAATGTATTAGATTGGTTTACTCATCTGCTGTTTTGAGTGGAGTTATTTTTCCTATATTACTAAAGTGGGCTACACATTTTCTCTGCAATAGAACAATATGGAGTTTAGCCCTGAGTCCTCTTTCTCAGTATGGAGTTTAGCCCTGTGCTCTTTCTCAGTATGGAGTTTAGCCCTGTGCTCTTTCTCAGTATGGAGTTTAGCCATGTCCTCTTTCTCAGTATGGAGTTTAGCCCTGTCCTCTTTCTCAGTATGGATTTTAGCCCTGAGTCCTCTTTCTCAGCATGGAGTTTAGCCCTGTCCTCTTTCTCAGTATGGATTTTAGCCCTGAGTCCTCTTTCTCAGTATGGAGTTTAGCCCTGTGCTCTTTCTCAGTATGGAGTTTAGCCATGTCCTCTTTCTCAGTATGGAGTTTAGCCCTGTCCTCTTTCTCAGTATGGAGTTTAGCCCTGTCCTCTTTCTCAGTATGGAGTTTAGCCCTGAGTCCTCTTTCTCAGTATGGAGTTTAGCCCTGAGTCCTCTTTCTCAGTATGGAGTTTAGCCCTGTCCTCTTTCTCAGTATGGAGTTTAGCCCTGAGTCCTCTTTCTCAGTATGGAGTTTAGCCCTGAGGCCTCTTTCTCAGTATGGAGTTTAGCCCTGAGTCCTCTTTCTCAGTATGGAGTTTAGCCCTGTCCTCTTTCTCAGTATGGAGTTTAGCCCTGAGGCCTCTTTCTCAGTATGGAGTTTAGCCCTGAGGCCTCTTTCTCAGTATGGAGTTTAGCCCTGAGTCCTCTTTCTCAGTATGGAGTTTAGCCCTGAGGCCTCTTTCTCAGTATGGAGTTTAGCCCTGAGTCCTCTTTCTCAGTATGGAGTTTAGCCCTGAGTCCTCTTTCTCAGTATGGAGTTTAGCCCTGAGTCCTCTTTCTCAGTATGGAGTTTAGCCCTGAGTCCTCTTTCTCAGTATGGAGTTTAGCCCTGAGTCCTCTTTCTCAGTATGGAGTTTAGCCCTGAGTCCTCTTTCTCAGTATGGAGTTTAGCCCTGAGTCCTCTTTCTCAGTATGGAGTTTAGCCCTGAGTCCTCTTTCTCAGTATGGAGTTTAGCCCTGAGTCCTCTTTCTCAGTATGGAGTTTAGCCCTGAGTCCTCTTTCTCAGTATGAAGTTTAGCCCTTGAGTCCTCTTTCTGATGCTATTAGAGCAGACTCCAGTTTTTAGTGGAGTTTTATATGTCCTAGGCATGTGTACAGTGTTGAAAGAGTTGTTTACACAAAATATTTCATTAGTGCATAATATGAGTCCCGGTCTGTTTGTAAATTAATGTTAAGAACCTTTATTTAAAAAATAATAGCGGTTTGGTGCTGAGACCAGAAATACATTGCTGTGGAAGTGCCCTTTCCAATAACCTACAGTCAATCACATTGGTGCTATAGTATAGTGCATTTTTCATGACTGGGCGACACTGCAGTCTGTAATGGCATATTTTTTAACTTGGATGGATTGCATGTAACATTAAACCCTGTATACAGTATTTAGCCAGCCTTCAGGGACTTGAGTCTGTAATAACAGCCTAAACTTCTCTATGTAACCTAACCTTTGGTGTTAATGCACAACATCTAAATGTTTTGAATGGTGGGAGGAAGCCACAAGCAGATATTATCAAGTGCATGATTGCATAAATCTGTATCTGTATAATTGTAATGTCAGAAGTGATTAATGGTGATAAACAACTATACCAAAGACAACATTTTACAAGATAAAAGGCCTCATAAGGCACTGAAGTAAGCAAATTTGGCAAAATCAGAAAGTTATACATTTACAGTCCTCCCTCGATATATGCACCCCCATTACAATGCCACCCTCACACTCCACAAGCAATTCCTTCTGGAGCGATGTGCACCCATTTAAACCAATGCTATTCTCACCCGTTATACACTGCTGCCCTTGCTGTCCACCATCTGCTTGTGCAGCAAGCTAAGCAAATGTGCACAAATGCATGGAAGTCTCCTTCACATTACCACAAGGAAGATACTGTTAATCCAGAAATATCTGCAAGCCTTTTATTATGCGATTTTTGCGTATTTAAAAAAATCGCAAACATTTTTGGCACATATATAAATGCTTCCAATATATAAATGCTTCCAATGGTTGACTCATACAAAATTCATCCAAACGCTAGAGGGTGTAAATAGCCTACTCTTACTGCGTGTGTATCTAGTGACTTCAAAAGGAAAACAGGCCTGACTGGAGAGTAATGTCACAAAGAACTGAAGGAATGTGGGGATCCCAACAAAGTTACAACATTGGAGCATGGCATTCGGGGCTGCCCACTGAAGCTGTGTAAACTGGATGCAGTTGTACAGCAATACCTTAAGCGACTTCACTGTGCAGGGGGTCTTATCAACAGCACTGTAACTGTTTGCACTGCTAAAGGTGTAGTGAAACATCATGATCCGTCCCTGTTAGCTGAACATGGAGGGACTATAGAAATAGGCTACAAACAGGCAGACTCATTGCTACAGCGTATGGGATTTGTGAGGAGGAAGGGTACGAAAGATGCTCGTAAAGTGCCGACAGATTTCGAAGAGCAGAAAGCTAGTTTCTATAACAGAATAGCAAATGTTGTCAAAGAAAATGACATCCCTGATGATCTTATTGTTAATTTTGATCAAACCAGTGACTGGACAATGGACAAAGAAGGCACTAAACAAGTAGATATCCGTGGCTTTGAAGACAAGCGAGAGATTACAGTGTTGCTCTCGGTTTCTCTATCAGGCTTACTGCTCGCCCTACACAGGTAAATCCGATCGTTGCCACCCTACTGTGAATTTTCTGAAAGACTGGAACAGCATGCACATTCAGTACCACTGGAGCAACACAGACAGCATCCTAGAATACGCAGACAAAGTTTTGATTCCATACTTCAAAGAAGCAGGGAAATCACTACAACTCCCTGAAGATCACCGAGGCTTGGTCATCCTCGATGTCTTCACTGCACATCGCGTGGACAATTTTCTCGACCATCTGAAGACAGCAAATTTTGCCGTTGTATTTGTTCCTGGTGGGTGCACTGGAGAATTACAACCGCTTGATGTTACTGTGAATTCTGATTTTAAGAGGGCAATAAAAGCGCAGTTTTCCATGTAGTACTCAGAGTAAATCCAGGCTGGGCTTTCTACTGGCAAGGACATTACCAATATTGATGTGGACCTGAAAACATCCACAATAAAGCCAAAGCATGCAAACTGGCTTATGTCTTCTCCATGAACTAGGAAAAAAAAAAGAAATGATCATTTCAGGCTGATCTCTCAGGGATATTGAATGCTGTTAAGGAAAGCTGCACTACCAGCACAAGTGATATTCCCCTTTAAAAAAAAAAAGAACTGGATTTGAAATTGTTTTTTCAGATTAATTTACAATACAGTAGCTTCGTATTTGGTACAATTTAGATTATCTTCCAAATAATAAATAAAAGCTATTGTAAATGTATTCATTTTCTTGTTTTGCTATGGTATAGTATAATTCTGTAAAATCCATGTTCAAACAGTGTGGGTGGCTATTGTTTTTTTAGAACATTCCACATAGCTTTTCTGTGATCCTCTCTGTTGTAAACTAAAAAATAGAATGTTTGGTTTTAAGATGCTATAAAAAAAAGAACTGTTTTAACTTTGGTAAATACTTTCTAGTAGTATTTCTGTTGATTTACTATGATATCAGAATTTGCATTCAGTTCTGTTTGGAAATATTGCACTAGTAGGCCTATACACTGCATACAGCACTTGAAATGTCTCTGAAGTTGTTTTTGTAGTTCTTGCATTACAAACCATTTTGATTGATTGATTTTCATATTAATTTTCCTGTCAGTAAATTATATTTTGTATGCAGTACTGTGTGTCTTTTTCTTTTTTTCAAACCCTGTGATAACCTATCGTGTTGCATTAGCCTATGTATGAGTACACTAAAAATGTTTTATTTTATTTTTTGAAGGCACATACAGTAATATTAACCATCATCAGGTCTTCATGTTGTACATACAGTATTATGAGGTAGTGTACAACTTTCAGGGCAACAGGTCGCCAACATTTCTGGAGCGAAATTGGTCTTCTGGGTGTGATTCGCCAAATATTTTGGCCGCAAATATTTCTGGATTTACAATACTCACGTTAAAATGCTGAAAATAACTTATCTTCCATGCTGTCTACTGTACATATCACACTATTGTCATTTTGTATACAATAAAACCCACGCTAAAGCACCATATTGGTACCTGACCAGTATTTGTATCAGGAAACACTATGTAACATTGATAAAGACTTCTTTTGACAGTATTTGACTTTTTAAGCACAAATAACTTTTTTTTTCAGTTAAACTAATACCTCAGGATATATACTGTGTAATAAGCTTTTGCACTACCCTTCATAGGATTAGTAAATACATCTGTCTTGTGTTCTGTGTTTAATAGCTAAATCTTTTATTTTCTATATTTAATTACACCTGCTACCACTGATCCTACACATAAAAGTATCCATACACACACAGATGTTACAGTCATTCTGTTAAGCCAGGCATTTGAAAGAGGCATGCAAAAATTCAGCTTAAAGTATCCTGCCATTCCCACTACCCGCTGAGTAAACACAGGTGTATGCTACAGCAACCTTCGTCAAATTCCTATTACCCCTGCTCAATCACATGCTCTTGATTGGACCAATTTACGCCTAGGTTTATTTAATGTCAGGTCTCTGTCTAATAAGGCTCCATTAATTACTGATTTTATTCAGGATTACAACATTGATATTCTCTCTTCAACTGAAACATGGCTTGGACCGAATGACAATGCTTCCCTGATTGAGGCTTCTCCACCTAACTATTCTTTTTTCCAGAAACCTCGCTCTACTGGGCGGGGAGGTGGACTTGCTACTGTTTTCCGTAGTGAACTTGGAATCAAATAGGAAATTGTTGAAGGTTATTCATCTTTTTAAGTTTTAATCTTGACATTAAACAGTCCATTACCTGTTCATATTGTAATTATTTATCGACCACCTAAGTCAAACCTACTATTTCTGACTGAATTTGGGGATCTGCTATCTATAGTGACAGTCAAATATGATAGGATTCTTTTATTGGGTGATTTTAACCTTCATGTTGACATTGATTCCAATTCTAACTCCTTGGAATTTTTGAGGCTACTGGATTCCTTAGTTTGTATCCTGCATGTCAAAGGTCCTATGCATAATCGTGGCCATACTTTAGATCTGGTAATTTCTCGTGGGTTAGCTGTTAAGAACGCCATAACCCTAGATCTTACTATTGCTGATCACCTTGCCCTTCTTTTTGAGGTGACCCTGCCAGTATCTACAAAGATTCTGATGTCTTGAGCTCATTACCACTCTCTGAGTCCTCATCAGTAGATGAGTTGGTTAATACCTACAACACCACCTTGACTAGTATCTTAGATACTGTAGCTCCAATCAAAACTCAGAGAGAGTGTGTTTAAAAAAAAGCTCACCATGGTTCAATGATACAACTCATAAGATGAATTATGAGGGTCGTAAATTAGAATGGAGATGGCGGGAATCTAAACTTCATGTTCATTACATCACATGGAAGGGCCACCTGGTTAAATATAGGAAGGCTCTGGCGATGGCTAGATCATCATATTATTCTAATTTAATTGAAACAAATAAAAATAATCCTAGATTTATTTTTGCTACCCTAGATAAATTAATTAATCCTCCCCTAATAGTCTTGACATTGGCTTCTCTCACAGCTGCAATGACTTCTTACATATCTTTAACAATAAAATACTAGACATCAGAAATGAGACTCCACAGACACCTTCTATTAAGGAGGACTCCAGCACCATTTTACCAATTACACCTATTAAGGCTACTGTGGGGGCTTTTTCAGTGATTACCTTACAGAAACTGACAGAGCTAGTTCAACATATGAAAGCGATTACATGCTCTCTTAATCCTATTCCTACAAAACTATTAAAATATGTTCTTGGTGTTATTAATACCCACATTTTAAAAATGATAAATGATTCATTTTCCTCCAGTATAGTTCCCTCAGCACTTAAGGTAGCTGTGGTAAAGCCTATGCTTAAGAAACACAATTTGGACCCTAAAGTCCTCAGTAACTATGGGCCAGTTTCCAACCTACTATTCTTAGATAAGGTTCTAGAGAGAGTTGTTGCAATTCAATTACAAAAATGTCTAACTCTTAATGGTATATTTGAGAAGTTTCAGTCTGGTTTTCGTGCTGCACATAGCACCGAGACGACCTTGTCAGAGTTGTGAATGATCTGCTGATAAGCTCTGTCTTGGGCTTTCCATCAGTTTTAATTGTTCTAGATCTAAGTGCTGCCTTTGATACTGTAGACCATTCCATCCTACTGAATCGTCTTGAAAGCAGAGTAGGACTGTCTGGCCTTGTCCTATCCTGGTTCAAATATTATCTTTCTGATAGGTTTCAGTTCATCTCAATTGGGGAGGTAAAATCTACATTATCAAAAGTTATCTGTGGTGTTCCACAGGGCTCCATTCTAGGTCCCTTGCTGTTTTCATTAAACATGCTACCGTTAGGTGACATCATCCACAGAGACGGAGTGAACTTCCATTGCTATGCTGATGATACCCAGCTAAATTCTTCTGCCTGGGTGTGTGGCGGTGTCCCGCCCCTTTGTTTATTATTGTATTTATATTACGATTTATGTGAATATATGACGGCGAAAGCCAATATTTGTTTATTAGGTATTGTTTGGCCGGACGGCGAGGCCATCTGCCAAGTTATTGTTTTGTATTGTTTGTTTTAATTCCTTGTAAGCATGTGTGACCTTCAGCTAGTAATTATTGAATTGGCTGGCAGTCATGCGTCTTTAGGGGTTAACAAGATAAATAATAACTAGTTAATCCCTCGGTCACCACTATAAGAACTTGCAGCTTTGGCTGCACAGTGAAGGGTTTGAGAGTGGAGAACGAGTGAGGAGTTAGGAGGTAAACAATTGCTATTTGTGTGGGTTCAAACCAGCAAGACTACTTGTTTGTTGTTATCTTTATTGTTTGTTTGTTTGGCCAATGTGCCCTTTTCTTTTGTGTAGTTGTGTTTTGTTTAAATATTTTGTTTATTATTTAATAAAAAGCACTGAGCACCATTGCGCCTTAGTTTCACTTGCCACTACCTGTTTGTTTTGGTTTTGTGTTTCTGGTCTGACGTCAGCCATCACTTTCACAGGGTGTTATTAGCTACTTGCCTTACAGACAACAAGCATTGGATGTCACAGAATTGTCTGATGTTGAGTTCAGATAAAACAGAGGTTATGCTGGTGGGCTCACAGAACCAACTAAAAGGAAATATGGGATTACATGAGCTCGACCCTTGCAGTCTCTCATCAAAACTTAAACTGGAAACTAAGAGTTTGGGGGTCATCTTTGATCCTGATCTATCATTTGAGACTCATATTAGGGAAGTTACTAAAGTATATTTTTACCATTTGAGAAATATAGCCAAACTTTAGACCAATTATTTCAGTATCTGATGCCGAGAGACTAATGCATGCATCTAGAATTGATTATTGTAATGCACTTTTTTCTGGTGTCCCAAAACATGTGGTATCCCACTTGCAGCTTGTTCAGAATACCGCTGCTAGAATTCTGACTAAAACCAGGAAAAGTGAACATATTACCCCTGTTTTGGCCTCTTTACACTGGCTCCCAGTATATAATTGATTTTAAGATTTTGCTGTTAACTTACAAGGCCCTGAATGGATTAGCACCTCATTATTTGCAGGAGTTACTGACCCCATATCTTCCAAACCACACTCTGAAATCACAGGATGTGGGGCAGCTTGGTTATTCCTAGGGTCAACAAAAGCAACACGGGAGGTAGGGCTTTTTCTTGTAGAGCTCCTAAATTATTGAATGCTCTGCCTTCGTTTGTGAGGGAAGCTGGGACCGTTAAAGTTTTCAAGTCAAGACTAAAAACGCACTTTTATAAAATGGCTTTCTTATCTTAGTGGGTTTTAATGTAACTTTAAAATTGTTGTTTTTGTATTATGTGTATACTGTTATCTAAATCTGTTATTTAAATGGTCTGATTATATCAGTTGTATGTGTGGCATGCTGTACAAATGTATTGTGGTTTGTTCTTTTGTTCTGCTATGTACTGTACAGTGCTTTGCGATACTTTTGTATAAAAAGCATTACATAAATGCAATAAATATATAAGTAAAATATATGATAATATGCAATTCTATTTGGCCAAATCCTGACATGTTCTAGTTAGTTGGTTAAATGTCTGACTTGATAGCATGGCTGTAACATATATGTGCTACTTATCCACATATTTGAACCAGAAATTAAACAATTAGATGCATAGTTATTCATAGTGTAATTATTCACTAGTTACATGTATTGGCAAACATTTTAAATAAAAAACATCCCTTCTAGATTTGGAGACTTTGACTGTGTCTGTCCAATGGAGAGTCCATGTTGCTGGTGAATAGCTGCTCTACCTAGTTGAATAGATGTAAACATGAAAGCACCATTTAGAAAGGAAAGCCTCTGATGGAGAACAGACAGTTGTGATCTGGCTTCAGCAGAGTCCAGATGAAATGAAATTAGCAGCAATGTCAGCTGAGTGTCTACGTGATCCTTTACCTTTTTAAACCATTGTTGTTGATGCTTGCTTTCTGCTTTTTAATTGAAGTAAACACATGGAATGACTGGGAATTTATGAAAATACAAACGCATACACTGATTGGTTGTTAGTGTCATTTACACATTGACCTGCCCTATAACCTGAACTGTGGAACTTCACAATCATACAATTCATGAGCTGAATATGAACTAAAATACAACATACTTCTCATTATAGAACTTTGCACATCCTCAGATAATTCATGAACTATCAAGTATTTATGATTCAAATATTAAGTATTTATGATTCAAAAATCAAGTATTTATGATTCAAAAATTGAATCTATTCAGTCTTGAACAAAGAAGACTACGCGGTGATCTGATTCAAGCATTCCAAATCCTAAAAGGTATTGACAATGTCGACCCAGGGGACTTTTTTGACCTGAAAAAAGAAACAAGGACCAGGGGTCACAAATGGAGATTAGATAAAGGGGCATTCAGAACAGAAAATAGGAGGCACTTTTTTAAATTGTGAGGGTGTGGAACCAACTCCCCAGTAATGTTGTTGAAGCTGACACCCTGGGATCCTTCAAGAAGCTGCTTGATGAGATTCTGGGATCAATAAGCTACTAACAACCAAACAAGCAAGATGGGCTGCATGGCCTCCTCTCGTTTGTAAACTTTCTTATGTTCTAATGTTCTTTTCTTCTTCTTCTTCTTCTTCTTCTTCTTCTTCTTCTTCTTATTATTATTTTTTATTTATTTATTTATTTATTTATTTATTTATTTATTAGCAGACATCCAGGGCAACTTACAGTTGTTACAAAATATCACCTTACAAAATATCACATTATAAAATATTATAATACAGAGTATCACATTACAGAATATCACATTGCAGATAAGAGCAGTCATAAAGTACAATAAAATCAGTAGCAAATAAGATCAAATTCAAATAAGAGTAAGAGTAAATAAATACATATAAGGATGAGTTTGACTGAGAGCAGTTAACTTATAGAAAAATATTTGCTTATAAGAGTAAAGTCCAGTAAGAGCACGTAGTAAGAATGATAAATGGGTGAGACCGATTTCAAATAAGAGCAATTACAAGAAATGAATACGGATACCCATAAGAGTAAAATCATGTACAAGATACAGGAAGTAGTTATAATTAAGAGCAGTAGTTGAATGCAGCAAGGTATGGAACAGTTCAGTGCAAGTACAAGCTTATGCAAGTACTGGTACAAGTGGGTGTCATATAGTCCAGCATAGTCGAGAGTGTCATATTGTCCAGTATAGTCGAGAGAGGTTTACAGATGCTGTCTGAACAGGTGTGTCTTGAGGAGGTGCCGGAAGGTGGTCAGGGACTGAGCGGTCATCCGTGGATAGGTCATTCCACCACTGAGGGGCACGGGTGGAGAAGGAGCGGGCTCTGCAAACAGGGGAGCAGAAGGGGAGGGGTGGGGGGTACAGTTAATCTGAGGAACTTTACAAAAGCTAAACAGGAACTTTGTCTGTAAACTTAATATTTTCTATACAATAACGGTGCAGGAATGTTTAAGAGTATGCAAATATTTGAAAAGGGTGTTTCATTAAAGATATTTGTTGTACAATATGTGTCAAGCTTTTAATACTGCCTCAATTCTACCAATTTTTTTGCCTCATTCGTTTCACACAACATGTCACAAATAGGAGTTTAATTGCTAGTAAATTGCTCTCACTTAATTGATATTCATAGTGGAAATTTGATTAATCTCTTTCCCATATCAAGCATGGGGGATCTTTTAGGCACATGAACTTTTATGGATGATAAAAGAATAAAAACCAATGTTTTCAAATCTGTTTTTATTGTACTTCTGATCTTCCTGACAACACTCTCAAAATCCTGCTCATTGTTTACAGTATTCCTATTATTAAGTATTTCAGATTTGACTTGGGTAAAGTCAGTTAATTTCAATGATCACAGTAACTTACTGTAATGCTAACCACATGGTTTCCAACTCCCTGTGTGGTAGGTATAAGGGCTCGACCTAAGCCTCAAACTCACATTCTATGCTTAATTTTGGACTTAGGTAGCTGCAGGGTTAACCCAATGATCTTGCTTTGAAACATGGTAGCCAACTATGCTATGGGCACTTCCACTATCCAGTTACATTGGAGAGTCAATGTTTCCTTCCTTATCTTAAAGCAGATTTTTAGTACCATTTTTGCTAGGTTCACTCAAGAAGTGGTGGTTAATTCTACCAACCTACCACTAAACTCCTAAGCATATTTAGTCAAAATGAATTTGTTCATATCTGGACTTTTGCATGATCACTTTTTTTGTGACCACTTTGTTCATGTCTGCTTACACACATGTTTATGGTTCATATACTTCTCAATGATAACCCTCTCAGCCTCAAACATGATCTGATTCATGTGTACACTATTAATTATCCCACATATATACCTGTAAAATTATATCACAGGGCTCCTGAGTGGCGCATCCAGTAAAGATGCTCCGTGCGGTTGCAGGATGCGCCCTATAGTCTGGACGTCACCGGTTCGAGTCCAGGCTATTCCTTTGCCGACCGAGGACGGGAACTCCCAGGGGGCAGCGCTCAATTGGCTGAGCGCCGCCCAGCAGGAAGGAGGGCTAGGTCAGCCAGGGTGTCTTCGGCTCACTGCGCACCAGCGACCACTGTGGTCTGGCCTGGTGCCTGCAAGCTTGCCTGTAAGCTGCCCAGGGCTACGTTGTCTCCGACGCTGTAGCTGTAGGTGGCTGTATGGTGAGTCTGCAGTGTGTAAAGAAGCGGGTGGCTTACGGCACACGCTTCAGAGGACAGCGTGTGTTCGTCTTCGCCCCTCCCAAATCAGCGCAGGGGTGGTAGCGGTGGGCTGAACCTAAAAATAATTGGACATTACTCAATTGGGGAAAAAACAATCAAAATAATTGGCAACCACTAAATTAAAAAAAAAAAAAAATTGTATCACAGACTGTAATTCCAAAAGATTAACAGTAAAAATCATGATTTACAGTACTATATACTATATAACAACAACTTCATCCTGCTGTATTCAAAAATGGTGAATGTGTTCAACCAGAAAAAGACATGAAAATGTTTTTACACAGGGGTAATCAAGGATTTTGAGCTAAAACTGAAAACTAAAGTTGCGTGCCAGTTGGTTAGAAATATTCCAAGGTCAAGAACCTGGACATATCCCAGACAAAGAACTATGAGTAAAATAATGACACATTTTGGAATCTTTTAGCTAGCCTTGGCTGTAAGTGCCATAATGTATCACAACTAACAACTGAAAACCCCAGAGACTGCACATAAAGGTCAAGGCCAGGCTCAACTTCAAGAAAGACAGATCGTCGAGGAAGTAAGTTAGAACTGGATGGGAGCTTGGGACAGCAGATGTCAAAGGTTTATCCTGGTTCCTTAGATTGAAGGAAAGGATGGGCATTATTTACCTGTGTAGAGTATAGACTACATTGATAAATAATATCTATTGTAAAGTGTACTTATAGGAAAATGAAATGAAAAGGTCACAAGAGCTGCTTCAGTCAGGTCTAAAAATGCCTTTGACCAATACTACTAGAGGTCAAATCAGGAGGCACTGCTTCAACTCACCGCACTACAGCGTCCCCCACTGGCCAGATTCCTGATGAGAGCTGTCCTTTGTCCTCCACAAGCTGGTAGTATACCAACATTCATTTTCAAGATCCTAGGTGTAAACAGTTGGGATTGGAAGACACCCACTGACCTTTAGTTATTATTATTATTTATTTATTAGCAGACGCCCTTATCCAGGGCAACTTATAATTGTTACAACATATCACACCATTTTTACATACAATTACGTTATTTTTTATACATTTATTACCCATTTATACAGTTGAATAATGGGGTGGGGGTGGGAAAAATGGTTATCTGTAACCACCATCCCCTTTATTGAACATTTCATTCACCCAGCTTTGTTCGTAAGGGATTAAGATGCTCACAGTTTAGAAGTGCCAATAAATCTATTACCAAATAAAGTAACCAGGGTGAAAAATGGAGCAATAAACTCTCCTATAAAAATGTATATCTATAGTTAGCATAACATGATTGGAAAGAAGAAAAAATTCAGTAGCCTGTATGGCTGTCAATGAAATGTGACGTTTTCTCTCCTTAACAAAATTAAATGCTTAAATAAAAGAATTGAAATATATAAAAATATATATATAGCACTGAAGCATGTTTCTTTGTTGCTATATATGTCTTGAAGTTGAATTGGTAATATCTAATGATATTAAAGGAACTTGAACTAAACCTATTGTAATGAGGCTTAGTAATTTCTCAGATAATAGAACAGGTTACATTTGTCAGAGGGAGAGAGATGAAAGGTATCTTATTCATATAGAGTTGATAAATATCAGTTTCTTCCTCAAGATGTCTAGGAAAGGACAACATTCTTTTATTGCGGTGATTACTATAATGTTCTATGACTCGAGCCTGGCCTAACAAGAAAGGTGTAATCCTGTAATCTTAGCTCATTTAATTACAGGGGGGCTAGTCTGGAATAGTTTGATCAAAATCAATAATACAAATACTGGTGCTATGGAGTTCATTGAAGAAGGCGTGGGAGGAGTCCCTTGATTATTGTTTTCAGTGTGAATGCAAGATGCTGTCATGTGACATGCCACTTTGATGGCCAAAGTAATCATGTGTTCTTTATACAGCAGCCAATCTACAAATGGAGTGATAGAAAGAATGATCTCCCTTCACACAGTTACAATATAATCAAGGTCCATCATTTTAAGGTTGGTTCTTACTGATTTTTAAACCAAATTTGACCCCCTCAAGCAAGTGAAAATACTTATGTGTACCAACAAAAACCATGACTTTACATTTGTTTGATACATTAACATGTATTTAAAAATCAGTTTAAGTGCAATTCAAAGTTTGATTAAATACTGATTAAGGTTGACTTCCCTAGATTTTCACACTCATTCATATATTCAGAGCAAATAGAAACAAGTGACTTGCTTTTCCATCAATATTTAGGGACTTTTGCATAACACAAATAACTCCTGTCTTCCACCAGTAGTAAAACCAGCTCACCATTTTAATTCTATAACCAGCTTTATAAGGCAATTTTACTCAGTTCCTTTAGTGGTTGTAAGAGATGATTTAAAAACTGAGATTAGGGTATTTTACAAACTCAAGGCTTTATAATACTGTGACATTCTGATGAATATTATTATTATCTTTAATATCTCTCTTTTTTTAAAAACCTTTTGCTATATATCAAAGTGTTTGATTTTCACACTGGAAGACAGTTCGCAAATATGATTAATAGAGACCATAGTGGAACATGTCACATTTTTCTTTATACAATGCTCTACCTCTAAAGTATTGCTTTAATTAAAGGGAGGAAGCAGGTGTTATAAATGGACTGTGATACCTCCCTGCCAGTGAAGTGGTGAATGAGAATATCAATCATGTGGTTGCTGTGATACAGACATTTTTATAATCATAAACTCTTTCCCCACACACAGTGTTGGGCCACACACACACACACACGCACACACACACACACACACACTCAACATTTGTGTTTCTAGACTTGTGTTTGTTTTTTATTATTATTTAGTAGTCGCCAATTGTTTTTTTATCATTTTCTCCCAATTTAGAATATCCAATTATTTATAGGCTCAGCTCACTGCTACCACCCCCGTGCTGACTCAGGAGGGCGAAGACAAACACACACTGTCCCCCGAAGCAAGTGTCGTCAGCCTACCACTTTTTTCACACTGCAGACCCACCATGCAGCCACCTCAGAGCAACAGCGTCGGGGGACAACGCAGCTCTGGGCAGCTTACAGGCAACCCCGCAATGGCGCCAGACGAGACTACGGGGGTCGCTGGTGCGCGGTGAGCCGAGGACACCTTGAACTGTTTTCACTGAGATTCCCCTATACAGTGTGAGTATACCTGTGTTTGTAAGATGTAAATGTCACTAATTCTAAAAACTAAATTAACGTAGAAATATACCACCTTGAGCCTCTGGCTTTTGCTGTGGAGTACATACTCTGATGCTTTTTTATTTATTAATTTTACATTCATTGTGGTCTGGAATTGAACCACTGACCCTTGGCACTAAAGGCAGACATGCTACAGCTTCACTAAAAGGAAATCCTCCCATAGTGGGGTTTGCAGTCGTGTCTTTATGCACACATACAATGTGCCTATACAATGGGCCAGTAGGGATCATTCATTACAATACCCATAGTGTGAAAAGTAGAAAAATCATTGTAACCTTAGCACAAATATCCAAAATGCTTTTAATAATGTGAAACTGGAGTCTGTATTATAATCCAGCTGCTGGGTTCTGTCATGAGAGCTGTCCAGCATATCATATTATAATCCAGTTGCTGGATTCAATTCTATCACCTTGTGTATGAAATACTATAGTAAAATTTCAAAACTTTCACGCAAATAATTATTTAAACAATACTGGAAATTACCAAAGATTATTGACTATTTTTTTTATTATTATTATTTTTTTTTTAATAATGTAATTGAAAGCATTGTAATCCATGCAAATTTCAAAATGAATAATAACAATGTAGTTTTAGAAATGTCTGCATTTGTATATACAGTTTGTAACCACATTGTGCAGTACATAGAACAATATTAATTAAAGTCGAATATGATATCTAATGGAGGTTTTTATCCATACATTATTTTTAGGATTGTTTCAATCCCAACAGTAAGTATTTCTTATGAGACTTGTTTGCTTTTAATTGTTAAATGTGTCCATTAGCACTGTTAAGATTAAATCTGCTTTATTTGTACTTGTAAATTAGTGTCATGGAGAGGACACAGCAGTTCAGTCAATTAATAGGCTTCCTTAATCCATTGACCTTTTACATCAGAGACCAGCAGATCAAAATGAAGACCTTTCTAATCGGATGTTGTGAGGATAGCATCACAGCCCAAGCTGTTAGCGGCAGGAATGAGTCTCAGAAACAAGGAAGCTGCAGTTCAAGCACTTGCGTGCACATTTATTAAACAAAACAAATCAACAGGGCATGATGGTCAAAAGAAAGATTTAAACAAAACAAGCAAACATACACAACCACTGCTGTCAGGCTGGGCATTCGTCTTCACTAACCAGCAGTTTCTCAGTTTCACACAGTTTTGTAGTTTCGCACAGTTTCACTCACCTAACCCTCTTCCCACACAATGGATTTCACCTCCTTTTTATACAGATGGCCACTCCCTAATTAGCACTCAGTTACCTAATTGGGGAATGGCCACATCTGTGATTGTTGGCAGGGAGAGAATTAACCCCATCCCTGCCAACTATACATTCCCACACACACTATTTACACAAGCAGGGCTTTTGCCCTGCCACACACCTCCCCCCATCTGCACAGCACACATGGCCGAAACACCAACCCCTCCCATCTTGTCTGCTTTTCTCTCTCCGGATTCTTGTGGGTGGGTTGGCAGGCTGGAGGTGGTCTCCTTGCCTCCTCCTTTGACTGATGTAGTCCTGGGTCTTCTGAAAGAGGCGCCTGTTTAACCCCTCTTGTGACCACTGGGCTTTTGTAAGGGGGCACCCGTTTAACCCCCTTGTGACCCCTGGGCTTCAGTGAGGGGGTGCCCATTTGACCCCATTTCTACCCCCTAATCCCAAGTGACTTTTCCTCTTTCGGGGCTCCTGTACAGATGGTGGCCTCAATGCTGGCAGTGGTGTGGGACACTCCGGTAGTGGCACTGGCAGCAGTGGGCGCTGGACCCTCCGGACATATGGCCGCTGGACCCTTTGGACATGGGGACACTGAACTCTCTAGACGTGCAGACACTGGACCCTCTGGATGCAGACCTGCGGACACTAGACCCTCCGCATGTGCAGCTGGTTTTTGCCATGTTCCACTCTGCAGCAGGTGTAATGGTTGCAGAGGTTGGCCCAGCAGGTGCCTTGCTGACTGGAGCTGGTGGAAGCTCCCCCCCTTCTAGCTCTGAAGACTACAGTGATTCCTCCCCCTTTTGCACTGGAGACAGCAGAGGATCCTCCCCTTCCAGCTCTGGAGACGGCAGCGGCTGCTCCCCCTTTTGCACTGGAGATGGCAAGGGCTCCTCCTCTTCCTGCAGCAGCTCCTTTGCTCGCCTCCGGGAACGGCCGCTCCTCCTCTTCGTTCGTTTTGGGGCAGGCAGTTCTGTCTTCTCCAGCCTTCAGGCAGGCAGCTCCTCCTCTTCCTCTTGGAGGGGTATGACAGGATGGTCGAGTGGTGACGTCACAGACCAGGAAGTAAGGACACAGGCAAGGTGCTATGGGTGAGACGAAAATGACCTCTTTCTTTATTAAAATAAAATGTTTAAACAAAAACAAAACACTACTCAAAACAAAACGGCATTATCTGGATGGGGAATTTTAACCCCATCCATGCTGTATAACAAAACATTGTGTTTTTAAACACCAAACAATAAAATCATAATAATACAACAGAAATACAAATAAACACAGGGGCGGGGTTACCCCGTCACAAGGGGGCAGCATATGGTCTTGTGCCCCGGAACTTCCCACATGCAAAGTACAAACCTCGGTCCTCCAGGCAATCAAAGAGAGTGTCTAATCCACCGTCCCATCGAGCTTGGAAGGCAGAGGGGCCTGTCTGAAGCTCTCGGGCAGGAGGCTAGGGTTGGACTTTCAGGAGGAGCCATTCCTCGGCAGACTCGCCTCCATAAATTGCAGGTCCTCGTAGGGGCACACGTCTTGGAGGTGTCCAAACTCACCCAAAAGCTCTGCACCACAGCACCCCATCTCTGCCAACCATTCACACACACACACACACACACACACACTATTTAAACAAGTAGAGTTTTGCCCTGCCACAGATGCCTAGAAAAGGTCAGATAAATGTTTCTGAAATAAATACAGTATAGAGTCAAATATCCGATCCGACCGTACTGTCTAATCAACTGAACGTACCTGTAATCACGTGATGAATTGCGTGTGGTGTATTTAGTGGTTGCAATCACAGGAATGCCGTATGGTAAATTCAGCTGCCAAATCCCGATTTTGGGATTGTATTAAGGAAACAGATTTTGTTTTTACTCATGTTTTTCCCTTATTTCGTTTTGTGTTCTACTCTCCTGCACTTAGTATCTAGGCAACCAACCCCTGCCGCTAAAATTAAAACCACGAGATTTGAAATTCGCTTTAATGATACAACCACTGTCTGCAGCGACTCAGTTCAACATGACAGAGAGAAATGAAGAAAACAACTTTTATTGACTGTGACAAAGGAGACACATACAGTATATACCTTTAGTTTTACAATTAACTGCAATGTGTTTGTTATTTGTTTTATGAAGACTGCATAGAAGAAAGAATCGTTTTAGTTGTTATTTTTTGTTAATTTGCCTGTATTTGAACAAGTGCAGTTTCTTGATTAAACGTTATCTGTTTTCACTCTGCCTACTTAACAATCCTCTTGCTGTGTGATGGTGAATAACACAAAATAAATACTTAAATTCAGGTGTTAATAAGGTAAGGTAACAGTTTTAAACAACGCTATTTTTGTGAATGCCAAAAGTTTTACCAGGATCTCATTTGTCCGCGACCGCATTTTTATTTTATTTTTTCATAGACACTTTAGCATGCTGGTGTTGTGTAATATTCTGCATCCCCTGACTGATTGCAGCATGTGCAGTTTCATCTTTAGTTGTGATGTGACTTGTGAGCGCCTGACTGTTTTGAGCAGGAGCATTGCACGGTCATGAGTCATTTGCTCATGGCAATCTTTTTTACAGTAAACAAATTATTTGCATTGGTTTACAAATAGTTTAAATATAAATCGTGTATGTTTTGTCATTTGAAAATAAAGCTACGCAGTAAATTTAACTGAAATATTGAAATCAGTGGGAGAAGCTGAAATTATTTTCAGTGTGAAACAATCCACTGAAGAACCATTATGGATAAATGAAAGCAGTGCCATTCCACATCTCTGACGTGTGTGTTTATGTATGTATGTGTGTGTATATGTATGTATGTGTATGTTTGTGTATATCTTTTACTATTATTATTATTATTATTATTATTATTATTATTATTATTATTATTATTATTATTATTCATTTAGGCCCAATCTCTACCACACTTTTTGGTTTGTTTATTCTTTGCTTTTTTGTTTTTGTTTTTCTTTGAAAGCAGAAACGTATCCCTGAAATCATTAACCCACATATGTTTATTAGGGATGCAAGCTTATCCATAATACATGTTCATATACATGTTATCACAGAGATAGCCAAGATGTATGTGTTCAATCTGTGCATTGTCATCTATGATAAAACACAGTGATGCATATGTATGGCTATGTTAATGTGTATGTGTTTACTTGTATGGATTTGTGTATGTGTGCATGTGGATATATTAGTGTGGATATGTGAGGGATATGTGTTTTTACGTACATACAGTACTGTGCAAAAGTTTTAGGCAGGTGTGAAAAAATGCTGTAAAGTAAGAATGCTTTCAAAAATAGACATGTTAATAGTTTATATTTATCAATTAACAAAATGCAAAGTGAGTGAACAGAAGAAAAATCTACATCAAATCAATATTTGGTGTGACCACCCTTTGCCTTCAAAACAGCATCAATTCTTCTAGGTACACTTGCACACAGTTTTTGAAGGAACTCGGCAGGTAGGTTGGCCCAAACATCTTGGAGAACTAACCACAGTTCTTCTGTGGATTTAGGCAGCCTCAGTTGCTTCTCTCTCTTCATGTAATCCCAGACAGACTCGATGATGTTGAGATCAGGGCTCTGTGGGGGCCATACCATCACTTCCAGGACTCCTTGTTCTTCTTTACGCTGAAGATAGTTCTTAATGACTTTTGCTGTATGTTTGAGGTCGTTGTCATGCTGCAGAATAAATTTGGGGCCAATCAGATGCCTCCCTGATGGTATTGCATGATGGATAAGTATCTGCCTGTACTTCTCAGCATTGAGGAGACCAATAATTCTGACCAAATCCCCAACTCCATTTGCAGAAATGCAGCCACAAACTTGCAAGGAACCTCCACCATGCTTCACTGTTGCCTGCAGACACTCATTCGTGTACCGCTCTCCAGCCCTTCGGCGAACAAACTGCCTTCTGCTACAGCCAAATATTTCAAATTTTGACTCATCAGTCCAGAGCACCTGCTGCCATCTTTCTGCACCCCAGTTCCTGTGTTTTTGTGCATAGTTGAGTCACTTGGCCTTGTTTCCACGTCGGAGGTATGGCTTTTTGGCCGCAAGTCTTCCATGAAGGCCACTTCTGACCAGACTTCTCCGGACAGTAGATGGGTGTACCAGGGTCCCACTGTTTTCTGCCAATTCTGAGCTGATGGCACTACTGGACATCTTCCGATTGCGAAGGGAAGTAAGCATGATGTGTCTTTCATCTGCTGCAGTAAGTTTCCTTGGCCGACCACTGCGTCTATGGTCCTCAACGTTGCCCATTTCTTTGTGCTTCTTCAAAAGAGCTTGGACAGCACATCTAGAAACCCCTGTCTGCCTTGAAATTTCTGCCTGGGAGAGACCTTGCTGATGCAGTATAACTACCTTGTGTCTTGTTGCTGTGCTCAGTCTTGCCATGGTGTATGACTTTTGACAGTAAACTGTCTTCAGCAACCTCACCTTGTTAGCTGAGTTTGTTTGTTCCTCACCCAGTTTTATTCCTCCTACACAGCTGTTTCTGTTTCAGTTAATGATTGTGTTTCAACCTACATATTGAATTGATGATCATTAGCACCTGTTTGGTATAATTGTTTAATCATACACCTGACTATATGCCTACAAAATCCCTGACTTTGTGCAAGTGTACCTAGAAGAATTGATGCTGTTTTGAAGGCAAAGGGTGGTCACACCAAATATGGATTTGATTTACATTTTTCTTCTGTTCACTCACTTTGCATTTAGTTAATTGATAAATATAATCTATTAACATGTCTATTTTTGAAAGCATTCTTACTTTACAGCATTTTTTCACACCTGCCAAAAACTTTTGCACAGTACTGTATGTATATATGTATGTATGTTTGTGCTTGTCTGTGGTCTCCCTGTATGTATGATTGTGGGTACGTGTGTTCATCTATACATAGGTGCACATGTTGCCATAAATGCGTATATATGTCTGTCCACATTTAAATGTATATAACGTATTACTTTGAATTCCTGCCGCCCTTGAATAAGCACTGCACTCAGATATCAGATTAGTAATAGATGCCGCCCTCGATTAAAGACTGCTCATAATAATGAAACATGCACATTTTTTCCCTACCCCAGCTCAAATAAATGCAGCACTTAATAAAGAAACTCATACAAAACAGTATGGCAAAACATTACAAATAGAAACAAAATTAATTGAATAAACATGAATAAAATGCTGACAGTGCACAGGCTGGCTCCTCCAGACAGGGCAATTCTGCCAGTGGCAATGCTGGCAGCGACAATGCTGACAGTGGCAATGCCCTCAGCGGAAATGCTGATAGCGCCAAGGCTGGGTACTCCAGCATAGCTGGAGTACCCAGCCTGGCAGTGGTCCTGCTGCCCTCAGCGAGGGACACTCTGGCAGTGGCAGAGGCGCTGGGCACTCTGTACGTGGCGCTGGCGCTGGCAGTGGTAATGCTGCCCTCGGCGCTGGATACTCTGGCAGTGGCCGAGGCGCTGGGCACTCTGGACGTGGTGGTGGCGCTGGCAGTGGTCCTGCTGCCCTCAGCGAGGGACAGTCTGGCAGTGGCAGAGGCGCTGGGAACTCCGGATGTGGCACTGGCAGCGGTAATGCTGCCCTCAGTGCGGGACACTCCGGCAGTGGCAGAGGCGCTGGGCACTCTGTATGTGGCGCTGGCGCTGGCAGTGGTAATGCTGCCCTCGGCGCCGGATACTCTGGCAGTGGCCGAGGCGCTGTGCACTCTGGACGTGGCGGTGGCGCTGGCAGTGGTCCTGCTGCCCTCAGCGAGGGACACTCTGGCAGTGGCAGAGGCGCTGGGCACTCCGGACATGGCGCTGGCTCTGGCAATGGTCCTGCTGCCTTCAGCGTGGGACACTCCGGCCGTGGCAGAGGCGCTGGGCACTCCGGAAGTTGCGCTGGCGCTGGCAATGGTCCTGCTGCCTTCAGCGCGGGGCACTCCGGCAGTGGCAGAGGCACTGGGCACTGCGGACGTGGCGCTGGCGCTGGCAGTGGTCCTGCTGCCCTCAGCGCGGGGCACTCCGGCAGTGGCAGAGGCGCTGGGCATTCTGGACGTGGCGCTGGCAGAGGTCCTGCTGCCCTCAGCGAGGGACACTCTGGGAGTGGCAGAGGCGCTGGGCACTCCGGACTTGGTGCTGGCAGCGGTAAGGCTGCCCTCAGTGCGGGACACTCCGGCATTGGCAGAGGCGCTGGGCACTCCGGACGTGGCGCTGGCGCTGGCACTGGCAGCGGTAATGCTGCCCTCAGCGTGGGATACTCCGGCAGTGGCAGAGGCGCTGGGCACTCCGGAAGTTGCGCTGGCGCTGGCAGTGGTCCTGCTGCCCTCGGCGCGGGACACTCCGGACGTGGCGCTGGCGCTGCCAGTGGTTCTGCTGCCCTCAGCGCGTGATACTCCGGCAGTGGCGGTGGCACTGCGTACTCCAGTAGTGAAACTACATCAGGTGGAGGTGGTCTCCTCACCTCTCCCCTCTTCTCTGTAGCTGCCGGCTCCCTTCTCTTGGGCTTTGGCAACAGATTTTCTGGCAACTGTTGCTGCTGGACACAACAAAGCCCTGGCTGTGTCGTGCAGGCATCCTCGGGCGATAACGTGCAGGCATATCTGGCCGATGGCATGCAGGCATCCCCGGCTGATGGCGTGCAGGCATCCCCGGGCAATGGCAAGCAGGCTTCCCCGGGCGATGGCAAACTGGCCTCCCCGGGCGATGGCGAACTGGCCTTCCCGGACGATGGTGAACTGGCCTCCCTAGGCAATGTGGGACAGGCTCCACGGGGCATTGTAGGCTTGGCCTCCCCAGGCATTACAGGTTTAGCAGCCCTAAGCGTTGCAGGCTCAGCAGCCCTAACCGTTGCAGGCTCAGAAGCCCTAGACGTTGCAGGCATAGCAGCCCTAAGCGTTGCAGGCTGACCCCAAGGAGGTAACATCAGCTCCTCTGCTGGTGAAGGCGGGAGCAACATGTGGTCTCCCTCTTGCGCTTGAGGCGGGAGCAGAGGGGTCTCCCCCTGGTGGTGGAGGCAGGAGCAGCGGGTAGTTTCCCTCTATCACTGGGGACTGGTTCGGCTCTCCCTTGGTCGCTGGGGATTGGTGTGGCTCTTCTCAAAACAAAAGCTCAAATAGCTCAGTTCCCCACTCTGCCTGACAGGACACCAATTGACTCTATCATTAAACTCAATCCAAGCCGTAAGAGGTTGTTATCTGAAATATATTCCATAATATTGTCACTTAATTGCTCCTCACTAAAAAATTGTGGGAGTAACATTTTGAAATCTAGATAACTGACGATGATTGGAAGTCCATCTTGCGGCGGGTGCACTCTTCCTCCATTTATGCAAGGCACGGACTGATTCATTTTAAAGTTCTGCATCGGCTACACCTGTCATCTATTTTTAAAACCATCTCTCAAATATTTGGACTAAACTCCAATTCCCCCTCCCTCTGCACTCTTTGGAATTACACTCAAGGATATTAACTTGTCAAAATTACAGTTGGACAGTTTGGCTTTTACAGCCTTACTGGCCAGACATCTAAGTCTACTGAACTGGAAGCATGTGCCCCTCCCTCTCATACCCACTGGATTAGGAGTATTCTGCACACACTTAAACCACAAAAGGTTCCATACAGCATGACAACCCTTTCTCACCAACTTCAAGCACCTGAGACTCCATCCCTCACCTGAGCCCAATACCTAAAAGTCTCTTCTCTCTCTGTTCTCTAAAAGTAATCTCTACTCTACACTTTATTCCCCACTATTTTCCCCCTTTTTCTCTCTCTTGCTTTTTTTTAAAGTTAACATTTTTTCTTCCCCACCTGTAGTGTATACTTTTTGAAGGGGTGATGGTTGGGGGATGGGTGGTTGGCAGGGTGGGAGGTTGGACAGGTGGGTGGTGGGAGGCTGAGAAGGGGAAGGTGGGAAGTTGGTGTGTGGGAGGTACTGGGGAAGGTGGGCATATTCACATAATTTGTAATTGTAATTGTTCTTAAATAATGGATGTTATGTCTACCGTGTTTTAAAAAATCAATAAACAGAATTGAGAAAGAAATATATATTTTGTGTGGCGTTTGATTTTATTTGTTTATTTAACAGACGCCTTTATCCAAGGCGACTTACAGAGACTAGGGTGTGTGAACTATGCATCAGCTGCAGAGTCACTACATCTCACCTGAAAGACGGAGCACAAGGAGGTTAAGTGACTTGCTCAGGGTCACACAATGAGTCAGTGGCTGAGGCGGGATTTGAACCGAGGACCTCCTAGTTACAAGCCTGTTTTTTTAACCACTCAACCACACAGCATCACCACATCAGGAAGTGTACCACAGCAGCCATCCTGATGCCAATGACAGGACTGTGCAGGTGTGTGCTTTTATGCAGCTCTTAATTACTCACTTCTACAATGGCTTGCACCTTGTCAGAGAAGGTGTAAAGTTTTTGGAGGGTCAGCAATTGTCTAAGTGCAAAATCCTTACATCACATTATAATGTTTGCGCCCGCTTAGTATCCAGATCCTACCCAATTCCATGCTCTTTTCTTCATTTGAATGCATTTCAATATAATTTTAATGGATTCACGATGGCAAAATGCAAATTTGATAGCAGGTGCAGAACGCCAGATGAACACCATTCTTTACATACGTCACATTTTTAGCAGTCAGTAAAATCAGACTTTACTGCTCCTGAATATGATTTACGGCAGCATTATGAGGGTTTTGCACCCGCAAATCACTTTGCGCATATCCTTACATCACCCCCTCAATGTGATACCAATCTTGTCCGTCACTATTGCAAAAACTGAATGTTTTTATAACATGTATTTTAGGAGTTAAACTTTTACTATTCTTTCGAGTTGCTAATATTTTAAATAGATATATTACATATTCTATTTTTGTAAGCATTAATATATTATATAAGCTACTAACTATATAAAAGAAAATAACTTTGTTTAATAGCTGTAGCGAATGCTTGCTCAACTTTTCTCATGCCCCACAGCTACTCAAGATGATTCTTAACCGGCTGTCAGGACTGAGCCCCTGTTCCCGCAGTACTGTTTAAATATGCACATCAAACACAAAATGGAATTTGTTTCTAGCATGCAAGCAGCCTAGGGACAGTGAATCACTACTGGAGCGGCCCAGCGTTATTCACAGCACACAAACGTCACTAAGTTCAATTCTGGGTCAAACCAGGTGCAATAATGTAACTTGGTAAAGATCAGAATATATTAACCAAACAGAAATATTGCAAAACCAGCAAAAAACACAAACAGGGTGGAAGGTTAGCTTCACATCATCTAAAAATAGCCTAAAAATTGTTTTTAAGTCAAGTTCACAGAACTAAATGTGTGAAGGAAGGGATAAGAGAGAGAAAAAAATCGAAAGTCACTGTCTGACTTCAAATATCAATATGTTTGAAAGATGCATTTGTAATGGGTCAAAAAGTGTCTCGCTTTGGTATTTTTAGCTTTGGTTCTGCTGCCTTCAAGTTCTGCACTTAATTTTTCATTGCTGTTATACAATCAAAAGAGAAATGCTACATTCCTTTTCATCTTATCTAGAGTCATGGTAGTGACCCAGCCCAGTAGGAATGAGCAATGTCAATTGTAGGAATTCAATTATTCTTATTTTTCTCCACTAATATTGTAGATAGACACTAATATCAAAGGCAAACTTTTAATATCTATATTCCTGTGTCTGGATCATAGATACTTGTGTGATTGTGACAGAAAGAGAAGGAATTTGAGCTGTAAATCTCCCTCCCAACCAGAAAGGGCGCTGCGTAAGGTTGGTGGTATGCTTCCCCCTAGACGGGCTGACTCGATGGTAGGCAGAAACCGGAAGTCGGCCATCTTGGAGGAAGCGTGTAGCTGCAAGAGGACTGAATGACTCTGTTGCAATCAGCTGTGGGGCAGGAGTGATTGAAGAAACCATGGCAGGGAGGAGTTTGGTAGTAGAAACGGGACGCAGTTACGTGAATACGGGGTCTTATGCTGAAACGTGATCAGGCAGCTGGAGCTTGTTATTATTGTTTTGTTTTGTGCCGTAGTTGCAGAGGATTGAGGAGCGAGGGGGAGTTGTGTGTGTTATTGTTGTTTGTTTTTGGGACTGTAACCAGCTGTATATCCCCCAATACCATAGTTGGTAGAGGGGTGGATTTATTGTTTTGTTATAAATAAATACAGACTGTCTTTGGGATATACAAGTCTGGACATTGGCTTTATTCACCATGCCACTTGCCACATCATGACAGTGATGTGTTGTTATTACTTTGGCCACTGCTCCCACTTCTCCGTCACACTTCCCCAATCAAGGGGACATCTTGCAAAAAAAGTGGCTTTTGAGCAGGGGAAGGAAAACACAGAAAATGGGATTGTGTCATCAATAAGCAGATGAGTTTGCCAAGGTATTAAGAAGGTTGTGATCACTGAGGGAAACAACCCAGATGACAATGGATAACTTGTGGATTGGCCAAAGTTGCCCTTTTAAGGATCCACTTTACTTTGACAGTGGTAAATAAAACAAGAAAAAAAGGAAGAATACAATAGCTTGTAAATGAGCGTCTCTGTTGATCTCCACACACGGACCATGTTGCATCGATTAGGAGAGATCTGATCTCTTGTGCCCAGTGATCTCATTTCATCACTTATATTTGGCACCAGATTGTCCAAATTCATCCTCCCCAACAAAAAAGAAAACAATTATAAGTATTTTTTGTCTTCTTCACTCCACACAGGGAACACATACTATACCAATGTAATAAGTACAGGGCGATAACATACTGACAATAATCAAGAGATTGGCTGAAAGTGAGATCTTGACTGGCAGTGGGATGTTTAAGCTGTGAATCACAACTAGCTTGTCTGCCTTGATACTGGTTTCCCAGAGGACTAGGAAGATAATGAAACAGATAGCCAGATGGCCTAATTTCTTGTATTCTGAGGATGTAATAGCTCATTGCCATGTACGCTTCAAAAAAATTCAGTCTAGCCTCATCATGGTTTGTATGAGGATATGTTGTGGTTTAGAAAGGTTGCATTCCAATACCCCTTTCAGCAGGAAACTAGGATTTGGTCTGCAAATTATTTTATCCTTAAAGATCCACAAATATATAAAATCAATTCAGATGGAACTTTATATCACAGGTAGAGCAAAGGCTCCACTGAGCCACTATTGGCCCTTTCGTAAATCTAGGGTGAGATCTCACAGTGTACCTTATCTTGGGAGAACATCAGCATGTGCAGAGATGTGAACCTTGATCAACAATGTGGCAAGGCCCTTGAGGGAGATGAGTAAGAAAATCATGAAGGGATGGGAAACAAGCTTCTAACCATACATCTGCCACACTGAGAAACCCTTCTGTTTCAGTTGATGTTGAATGTTGGTTCATCTCCAGGAAGTCAATAAGAAAATGGACAGGTTGTGATTGCGAAGGCTGCCTCTGTTCTGGGATATTAGGTGGAAATGAACAATATTGTGTCTCCTTTGTGGTTTGTACTTGACTGTAGCCATGTTAAAAAGGTGCCTCTGTTCCCTGTAGAAGTGGTGCTTTAGTGCCAACTAAACTGACAGTAATTGCAGGGGTTTATAATAAGCAGCTGCTTTTGTACTGGTTCCCTGAATTAGATTTGCAGGTCAGCTCCCCATCAAGTGTGACTGTCTTGTTAGTAAAGCTATGTTATAATTAGGGCTTCTGTTTTTCGGTTTTTATTCATTTCATTTTTCGGTGCTTATTTTGAGTTGTTTTCGAGTTATATGTAAATCATTTTTTTTTGGTGGGAGTCTTTCACTTTTTATATACTATATGAAATTATTGTTTTAGGTTACTTTCGTTTTTTTCTGTCACAATATGTATAGTAACTCGACAAAACTTGCACTCTTCAATTGTACCTTCTTTCCTTTGATATCTTCCACAGCAAAAGCCTTAGGGTCATGGGCATATTCTTCTGGGTTTTGTTTTTTTGTGTGTGTGTGAGTTTAGGCGTTTTTTTACATTTTGCCACAATTTGCAATTCTGTTTTAAATTCCATGAACATGTAAATACTACCTATAGTGCTGTAATATAGCAAGAACATCTTATTTTAAACCTTGCAAACGTGTAACAATACGCCAATAGAAATATAGGAATTTGCTGCCACTCAGTAGTTGGGGTGGGTTTACAGTATGCAGAATGAATCAATGCGAGACACAAGTCAGGAAGGAGGTGCCGAACTGCATTGGGATTATATTTTATTTTTTATTTTTTTTCATGGGGAAAGGGGTCAGGTCAACATGAATTGAGTAACCATTTCCAGTGTTTTACCAATGTTTATTGGATATACACCGATTTCATTTTTTTGTATCGGGGGGTCTTTTCTCCTGGCAATGATAGCGCAGGCATTTGACAGCAGATGTAATTTGCCAGAATGTTCCCCTTTAGTGTATATCTGCCTAGCCATTTCAATGTTTTCAAGGGTTAGGTCCTGTGTCTGAGAAAGCCGGTATTTTACCAAATGTACTCTTTAAGCAGGCATGCTTTTAGTACATTTTCAATTAAAACCCCAAATACTTTCAGAGTCATTAGACTAATGGAATGCTTATCTGTTGTTTCATATCATTTATCTGGGGAAACAAACCATACTTCATTTCTTTATAATGACTAGGTTCCAGAATATTTAACAATTTTGCACTTTCGGATCAGACTACCACCACTAAACTAATTGTCGGTAAATGGGTAAAGTAACAATTGTTTTTATTGTTTGTCTGGTTTTTTTAATAACTTTTAAGAATACAGAATGCATAAAATGTATTGAATCCGAAAATGAACCTTAAAGCACGTAACCTTTTCAGTGCCTTTTCTGCCTCTTCTTGTCATAAATGTATTGTTAGACATAAAGGTGCTATCAATGTACAACATGCAAAGTGTGGTCTCTGTAAAAAATACACACTGCCCCCTGGCTATGTGGGGTCCTGATTTTATATTGTTGTGAGATGTTGTAGATATCCAGATTTTTAATGAAGGCTGATTTGAACCAGTGCAGACGAATAAGAGGCTAGGAGCGTATGATAAGCATGTGGTCAAGATTGGTGCAAAATCAAGTCAGTTATCTAGTTTACCGGTATAGTGTGACAGACGATCGGAAAAACAGACAGAAGGGCATGATCAGTGTAATATAATAATAATATCTTTATATAGCACCTTTCATAGTGGACCACCATCACAAAGCACTTTACAGAGGTAGGCTGTGAACTGTGCATTATATGCAGAGTCACTTACAATAGAACATTGATTTAACATCTCATCTGCAGGATGGAGCACAAGCAGGTTAAGTGACTTACTCAGGCTCACACACTTAGTCACGCCCCCTGCGATAGCTAGTCCAGTCACATCTCCTCCAATCCATGACTGACACATCGCGTACCGCTTTAGGGCGATGACGTCGGGCATTGTGACTCCACCCCCTTCCTGGCTGTCTGGCTTCCGACTGACCCTGGAATGAACTGCCAGACCAACCACTGCGAGGCACTCTGTTCCTGTAAAACAGCACTCTCACAGACCGGGAGGGAGATTGTTGACTAGGATTGCTCTCTGTCACAAACACACATTAGAAATGAGTCATATTATTATATAAATATGTGTATAAGTGATCATGATTTGACAGTTGTTTCTGAAGTTTCTGAGTTCAGATTTCTCATTCAAACCTATATGTTAGTATGACACCAGAGTGTGTGATGTTGTGTTAATTGCGTTGTGTTAATTAAACGCTTCAACAAAGATTTTAATAGAACAATGCAAAAATGTGATTTTTACTGTGGCACAGGAGGAGCACAAGAGTTCTTGTGCTTGGCATTCAAAAGGTTAACGAATAACATTACCAATCAAAGAGGATGCTGGTGACCCTGTCTGCTGTTGAAAATACAATTTCAACTGCAGCATTTTTGCTAAAAATAAAAAAACATCTTGTTTACATCATTATAGTTTATTTGATTAATACTTATTACAGCTGACAGCAGTTTTGGCAGTGTAAAGTATAGTAGATATAATGGAGTCTTTTTGCAATTCTGAATGATTAAGGTAACTACACAATACAGTGACATAAGGAACCATGACCAAAGGAATAAAACAAGTTCTTTGGTTTTTTTTTATTGTTATTTTTAAAAAAGCAGCACATACTGTATTTTTTATGTGGGAAACTTAAAATAAAAGTAGTCAGTATACCTATATAAAAATGCTGATGTGGATATAAATACAAAATAAGTCATGGTTTTGTCGTGTCTATTTGTTTGAAGAACTTGATATTATTGTACTTTATATACTTAATAAGACAAAGTACGTGTATTTATACACTTTAGCATATAAATATAGGACGTCTTTCAGAGTTGGTCCCCAAAAGTATTTAAGATTTGGAAACACACCAGGCGTGAGTTACCATTTTACAGGAGAAGCGATTGTAAATTGATTGTAAAGTCTTCGGATGAATTATACTCAACACAGTACACAGTACTACTTGGTCTAAGACTGTCACATTGATGAGACTGTTTACAGAGATAACCAAGGCTTTACCTATCACTAGCAACAATAAGCTGTGGTAAGCCTGTAATAGAAATGTTTTGGTGTCCATCTGGTTAGAACACAACTATTTTCAAGTTCAAAACAACTAAAAGCAACATTCACCCGACAACGCACCTGACAACTATCACTCCAACAGGTATTATTTTTCTTTTATATTAAAACATAGATATATCAACAGTTATAATTGTCAACACAGTTTGTGTAGGTTTAGGGTTTCTCCTCTTTCAAGGACCTTTGAGGGGCTGTAATGAATGACCCCTGCTGGCCAGATAGGCACGTTGTATGTGTGCATAAAAGACATGACTACAAACCCACCAACAGGATTCCCCTTTAGCAAACCTGTAGCATGTCTGCCTTTAGTGCTGAGGGTTCAGCGGTTCAAATCCAGACCACAGAGAAGGTAAAAAAAATAATAATAATACTTTTTTTTTTTAAAGCGTTACAGGTCTGGATGGTTATGAAGTTTGTCAAGAACTCTTCCTTTGAAACGAAGGTGTTAAGGTTTATACTGCTTATACTGGTGTTTCCTGTTTCCAGTACTTTGTCTGTATGTTAATGAAGGCAATATGGCCTACAGAGGTTTGCTGGTTATCTCGTGGGCTTGTGCTGGTACATGTATTATCTTTGCTCACAATAATATGTGATTTTCTAACGGATCACGGTAAAACTGACACACAGTTTTCTGCTCTCAAATGGATACTAAAACGTACTTTTCTGGCAGACATCATTGGCCAGTTGAACAGCATGATTTCCTGCAAGGCAGAAGTAAAAGTGACCTGTTCCAGTCTGTGCTTTCTTATCAAAACAAAGTGGAGCTACTAATTAGCGACTTGCAGTTTAAGGATCACTACAAACCTGAAACATCTGTGCCCTACGTAAACGGTTTGAGTCAAGATTCAGTGAGTTTTGAAATAGGTGCTGGAACAACATCTTATGAACCACACTATCAGAAAACTACAAGCCAGTTCGCTTGTTTCTCAGCATCCAACGAATAAAAATGAAAACCGTATATCATTTGAAATGTTTGAGGAATAAGTGGTTGGTATGCTGATCTGTGATCCCCCAAGTGTTTAGTTACTTATGTAGTCCTCAGTTGTTTTTTTTTGTGATGACAACTGCTTCATGTTATATATGGGTTTATTTTTACACTCATCTCACAACAACAACATTGCATAGCGCTGTTATAGTCCTGTTGGCTCATCTCAAGAATGAGAAACACTTGCGTTGATGCAGTTACTCAGGTGATATAAATGCATAGTATTTTCGTTTGGGCTTTACATGTTTAAAATGACAATCGAATGGCCCTAAATTAAATTAACCTGGCTTTTTACTTCAGGCTTTTTACTGTACACTCCGTAACTTCAGCAACGCACATTAGATACATTCAGCTTAAAGCAGTGACGTAATGCTTTTGAACTTCTTAAGGTAAGAACATTAAAGAGTGAAATACAGGTTAAAATATTTCTATAAAATCAAGATTTTATACTGTACTGACCAATAATTATCTCTATGAATTTAACAGAGCTCATGAAAAATGTCCTTTAATCCATTTGGATGCTGCCTTCACAGTAAGTAAATGGCCAATCGAAACTGTAAACTGCAAAAGCAAACCAACTAACCTACTCGGGGAAAGAAGGCACACAACACTACAAATACAAAGTAAAAAAGTTATTCTACCCTTTAGCATGTAATAACACAATAAAAGCAGCAGGGAAAGGGAACCAAATCACACACTACTGAGGAGCTGCCAGATGAAATAATGTTCAAGCTACTGGAAAAGTGTGCCCTGTGTCCAAACATAAATAGTCTGTATGACTCACAGTGGCTTGTCGTCATGACCCATTTTGAGATACATACATCATGGAAGCAGTGTTGCTTGCAAAGGGGTATACAGTTAAAGAATGACAACAATGTCACTGAGTACAGTGCATGCAACTCTGGTAAGGCTCTGCAACCTTTCTGCATCAACTCCTGTCCTATTATTATTATTATTTATCCAGGGCGACTTACAATTATTACAAGATAACACATTATTTTTACATACAATTACATTATTTTTTACACATTATTATTTTTACATACAATTACCCATGTATACAGTTGGGTTTTTACTGGAGCAATCTAGGTAAAGTACCTTGCTCAAGGGTACAGCAGCAGTGTCCTCCACCTGGGATTGAACCCACGACCCTCCGGTCAAGAGTCCACAGCCCTAACCACTACTTCACATTATAAGGACAAAGTGCCATGACTGACATCCTGTGAATAAGATTTTTGTTGACAGACCACTCTCCCCCACTGTTAATTCTAGGAATCCCAGTTAGACAGCTGTGGGGAAATAAGGGGTACAACAGAAGCTTATTTTCTGGTAATTTCCAAAAATATAGTGTGACTGTTGGCTTATTGCTTTAAACAACAGCATAATGCACTGTTTAAGATTATGTGCTATAATCTCAGTGCTCCTTACTAGAAAATCACCATTAGCACAATTGTTTCAGAAAGGAGAAACACACCCATTAATTAAAGTTAAACTACTCAATTAAACAGACATTTCAATGACAGGCCTGTAATATATCTCAAGTTGTTTCGTTTTAGAATTGTACTGTACTTGGTGTGTTTTTCTTTCAGTAATAAACTTCCTTGATAGATTAAGCTTAAATATTAAATTATTCAATCAATGGACACCAGCTACCCAAATAATGCAAGTTGGTGCCCATAAAATTATCCATATTTTCTCATTATTGGTAAGCAGCAATAACAGATAAGCTCAGTTCTGGCTTCCTCATTTTCACTGTAAAGTATATTTTATGTGGACTGTGATTTGTGCTATTATTCAGCCACTTTCCTGTTTACAGTTTTCATGGTTCCTATGGACTGAATAGTTTTGGTTGGATTATCATATACCAGATAGAAAGGTATGGGGGAATATGTTAGTGCACAAGTAAGAAGATCAAATTCAGACAATACTTTCAAGAGGACCATCAACTATAGTATCCATGAGGCGCAGATTGCTACGGCATGTTAAGTGTGGGTTGTCGATTTGTCTGGAAATAAATGTTCTGGGAATATGTTTTAACAGCATCTGTTGGTTTTATTAAATTAATCTATATTTACAGTAACTACTTGTATACATTTTCTGTGGTGGATTACATTTGATAGTTGGTGTAAAGACTTACAGTAAATGTGATATATATATATATATATATATATATATATATACAGTATATATATATATATATATATATATATATATATATATATATATATATATATATATATATATATATATATATATATATATATATATATATATATATATATATATATATATATATATATATATATATATATATATATATATACAGTATATATATATATATATATATATATATATATATATACACTATATATATATATATATATATATATATATATATATATATATATATATATTACAGTCATCACTCACATATCCGACCCTATAAAATTTTGACTACAGTGACAGTTAAACATGTGTTATTTGATTTCATTTTGGCCCATTCCAACCCTTGTCTGTTTTTCAGGGGACACAAAAAAGATACAATATCAAAAATATATAGCTGAAGGGACTGTGTTTTAAAAGAAGTAGCCTTCCATTTAGATGTACTGTATTGGTTTTTTTGGTACAGTACTATATTTTCAACAGAAGAAGTATTTTAATTCAGAACGATATTATTCTGAAAATATCACTTGCCAAACGAGATGACACATTGACTGTAATACAGTACATACTTTTAAATCCGGTACGTACTGTAGCAGTATGTAAAATTCCCCATTAACAACACAACAGCAAAATGAAATCAAAATGTTACACATGCACAGAACTGCGTACAATGTAAAAGGTCATGCAATTTAGCAAAAGATTTAAAATTAAAAATTAAAAAATAAAAAAAAAAACAACCAACACATTTTACAGAATTAAAACAGTGTCCAAAGTCACTATTCAAATTGCAGAATATAGTGCTCAATAAGGTCCTAATGTCACAGTTCAATTGCAAATGAAAATGCACAAAAACAATTAAAGATCACAGATTTAAAAAAAGACATCACAGTATCTAGAACTGTTTAATGATTAACTGTTACATTACCATAACTTGTCTCGTTCACTTTGTTTTGGCTGCATTTTCGTCAGGTGACACCGGAGGAAGAGCTGTGTAACTGCACAATAAAGAAATGCGAGAATGAAAAAATAAAAACCTGGGCTGTAATGGATATTCAAATAAATTGTACCATTGAAAAGATGGGCTTTGTATCAGAAAACTGGTGATGGAGTCGGAAATCATGTGTGATGGGTAAGTGCATTAATTTGTTGCATGTATATATAATGGGGATTGATTTTATTCTTAATACAAGGGTGGTAAAACGGGACTGGGTAACGGATATGCTGACTGTATAAAGAAATTTCTTTCTCTAGTTTTAATCATGTTAAATTCTATTTTCATAGAATGAGCCATTTCCACATTTCCTGTCATAGGTAGAAATTATTCCTCTTAATAAATATTTTAATTTTTTGCTGCCAGCTAAATTGTTGCTCTTTTTTTAGTGTTAGAGCCCAACCACATATCTTAGCGCTGAGCATAGTGAGTGACCTTACAGCCTGACAGGAGAAGCTGGGTGCCATCCCAGTTGTCACTGCTGGGATATGAACACAGCACTGGAACGCCTATCATTTTGTACATTTTGTTTTAAAACTGTCAACCTGAGGACATATTTCCACAGCATTTCAATCTGAAATTCTGGAATAGAATCAAGAATTATTTACAAGGTTAATGCATTTTGACATTTCTTTATCTGTTCCGAGCCAGAAAAAAAGGGAGAATGAAAGAAAGTCAGTTTGTTTGTATGCTGGTACATAAATGCGTAGTGTAAATAATCTTCCTTTGTTAATTTTCATGATTTATTTATAATGTTTTTAAATTATAAAATATTTACTCTTGTCAATGCCACTGAGGTTTTAAAATGGATTGTAGTCAGAAAATGGAGAAGGTAGCTCTGACAAGAAGGAAGGTTATTACATAATCTGTAAATGTCTGAAATTACTTAGCAACGTTTGGGGGAGCTATAATTATTTATCTTCCATGAAGACGCACCCCTCACAATTTCTGTTTGTACAAACATATGTACAGTACCTAATGAGTCCTCGGTCTCTGCCATGAGTAAGAGCTGTCTGCTTCACCTTCCCAGAATCCTACTGGAAAATGATGCTGTAGTAGTCGAGAGTTCACCTCTATATATGTGCATAATTCAATCTGGACCCCAAACAGGGACCAACCACCAGTTGAAATCGATAGATGATTATTAAACTTACCCTTGTTTCAGAGCACCTTCAGGTATGGGTTGGGTTAAATGATCCATTGAAAAGCATTGGATCTCCCACGTAATAGCAGGATAGCTTGTGTGGTGACGTCACAGACCAGGAAATGCAGACACAGTCTGGTGAGTGAAGCTCTGCTGTGCAGATTTATTACAAATCAAAAGGTTGAAACAAAACACCAAACACTTTTACAAACAAAACGGCACGTTGGCCAAAATAAATAGACAAACAAAACAGTGGACAAACCCCAAACAAGTATAATGCTGGTCCTTCCAACGTGAGTAGCAATTGTTGTTAATATTATTTTACACTTTCCTCTCCTCTTTCTCTCATTCTCCACTCTTGACACACCAACCCCGAGTGAGAAATTTGTGACTCTTAAATACAGCTGTTCCGGGACTCAATTGCTAATCATTCAATCTGACCCCTGCACAGTCTGCATGTGAACTAATTGTGACATCCCTGAGCCCACATACCAACATACATTTTAACTCACCCTACATAACCCACACTATATACAATAAACCAAAATACACCCAGAGGCAGGAGTGACCCCCTCACAGAAAAGATACTTTTCAATAGAGCCTTCCAGGTTTCTAGTGCACCGCAATGTCATTTTGGTGCAATTGAGAGCTCAAAGCTCACCAGTAAGAACATGCTGATAGCTGTAATTAGTAAATGCCATCACACGTTTCAGTAATTCTAAGTACAGTGGGTAGTAAAATGCCAGAATGTTGTGAAATGAAAGAAGTGATTTCAGCAGCTGTTTTCTTTTTCTTCTTTATCATTGTGAACGAGTGGTTTGCGGTGCACAGGTGCAGTGGTGATGCAAGTGCTCCAGACAATGACAGACACAAAGTTCACGGTTCAAACAATTATTTTCTTTTCTTTTTGGTCAGCTTGACCATTGAAATAATAATGCTGGCTCTACCCAACTATGGGTATTGCCAGCATATAAACCAAGGGGTTTCAGTTCCGAAATAATAATACAAAACACTGACAAACAACACAGATACAGACACATCTCCGGATAGTGAGTGCTCTAGGTGCAGGTGCGGTGATTTAAGCACAGGTACAGTGCGGTCCGGGTTTTAGTGCTGGCTTGAAGTGGCAGATCCCGGGTTCGTATTAGTCGTCTGACAAAAGACAAATACAGACAGTTACAAAACAAACAAAACACTTCATTCACGAGTACTTATAGATTGTTTTGTTTCTCGGTCCTAGCACTAACCGCATCAAAGGAACAGATTATATCTTCAACATCCCCAATTATACCCTTAGCCACGCCCCCAGCGATAGCTAGTCCTGTCACATCTCCTCCAATCCATGAGTGACACATTGCATACCACTTTAGGGCGATTACTTTGGGCATTGTGACTCCACCCCCTTCCTGGCTGTCTGGCTTCCGACTGACCCTGGAATGAACTGCCAGACCAAACAGTGCGAGGCACTCTGTTCCTGTTAAACAGAGCCCTCACAGGTCGGGAGGAAGATTGTTGACTAGGATTCATAAGAACACAAGAAAGTTTAAAAACGAGAGGAGGCTATTCAGCCCATTTTGCTTGTTTGGTTGTTAGTAGCTTATTGATCCCAGAATCACATCAAGCAGCTTCTTGAAGGATCCCAGGGTGTCAGCTTCAACAAGATTACTGGGGAGTTGGTTCCAGACCCTCACAATTGTCTGTGTAAAGTGCCTCCTATTTTCTGTTCTGAATGCCCCTTTATCTAATCTCCATTTGTGACCCCTGGTTCTTGTTTATTTTTTCAGGTCAAAAAAGTCCCCTGGGTCGACATTGTCAATACCTTTTAGGATTTGGAATGCTTGAATCAGATCACTGCGTAGTCTTCTTTGTTCAAGACTGAATAGATTCAATTCTTTTAGCATGTCTGCATATGACATGCCTTTTAAACCCATGATAATTCTGGTTGCTCTTCTTTGCACCCTTTCTAGAGCAGCAATATTCTTTTTGTAACGAGGTGACCAGAACTGAACACAATATTCTAGGTGAGGTCTTACTAATGCATTGTAAAGTTTTAATATTACTTCCCTTGATTTAAATTCAACACTTGCAATATATACGAGCATCTTGTTGGCCTTTTTTATAGCTTCCCCACATTGTCTAGATGAAGACATTTCTGAGTCAACATAAACTCCTAGGTCTTTTTCATAGATTCCTTCTTCAATTTCAGTATCTGCCATATGATATTTATAATGCACATTTTTATTGCCTGCGTGCAGTACTTTATACTTTTCTCTGTTCAATTTCATTTGCCATGTGTCTGCCCAGTTCTGAATGCTGTCTAGATCATTTTGAATGACCTTTGCCGCTGCAACAGTGTTTGCCACTCCTCCTATTTTTGTGTCATCTGCAAATTTAACAAGTTTGCTTACTATACCAGAATCTAAATCATTAATGTAGATTAGGAATAGCAGATGACCTAATGCTGATCCCTGTGGTACACCACTGGTTACCTCGCTCCATTTTGAGGTTTCTCCTCTACTCAGTACTTTCTGTTTTCTACATGTTAACCACTCCCTAATCCATGTGCATGCATTTCCTTGAATCCCTACTGCGTTCAGTTTGAGAATTAATCTTTTACGCAGGACTTTGTCAAAAGCTTTCTGGAAATCTAAATAAACCATGTCGCATGCTTTGCAATTATCATTTCGATTCATTCGCTCTTTGTCACAATCATTTTTACCCTGCCTCAGCACTGCAACCCACTTACTGATCAGGTGGATAGAAGATCAGCAAACAATCTCCATTCCCACTGTCAAGCCAGTCTGCTGTTTCCATCCACTGAAGCACTGGATGTTACAAAAGCAGCAGTGCTTTTACTAGGTAAGCCAATGGGGTGCCCAGCAGGCAGTGTTCATGGGCTAGCTATAAGCCTCCTGCCCACTGGTATCTCTTGCAGCTTTAAAATGGGTCCATAGTCATTATTTCATCCTGTTCTTGGATGTACAGTACATAAAGACTCCAATTGATACAGCTTGCTACCATATATTAATTGCAACAAAATGTTAATTTTAACCATATCTCAATACGGCTGCTTTATTCTGTTGGGTTGTCTAGACAGTTGATTGTTAATAGTGAACTAATGAAGCAGTTGTGTCAAAAACACACAAAAAAATGTATATCAGCTCTGTAGTGCGGAGGCATCACAGCCCAGATAGTATTGTCAGGGACAGAGACTCAGACACAGAAAGCTGCAAGATAAATTGCGCTAATGTGCTCTTTAATAAACAAATAAATACGAAATACGAAATAACATGGACAAAACACTAACAAAAACACACTTCACAAAACAAAAGGCACAAAGGCCAAAACAAAATGTTTTACAAAAACTCACGAACGTAAACAAACAGACAGCCCAGCATAGAACACGCAACACAGACCTCCTCTATCACCAACATCAATCCTACTCATTCTAACGCATTCTAACACACACCCATGCACCAGCAGGGCTTTCACCCTGCAACAAGCTCCTATCAATTGAACACCATTATCTCTTAATTCTCCTACATTTTAAGGACCGCTCTGGTTCTATGAGTATCTGTTGATTTAGCTTGTTTAATGCCAATTAAGTTTATCTATCTGCATAATTGCATTTTAGAACGCTTTCGGTTAAACATGCAGTATAATGTTTGTAGTTTATACGTAATATGTAATATGTAAATAAATAATAATGGGGAGGTGAACTATTGAGTTCAGTGATATAAAGTTACTTCTGTCAGTTCTGCAAATGAAGCCCGGCTCTCCTGTCACAGCAAACAGAGCGTTGGTCTCTGAACCTGAATACCAGGGTTTTATCCTCAATGAGGATGCCAGTAAAAACACCAGTGTACTTCAAACAATTCCCTGTGCTTGGATTGAGTGGTTGGGTTATGTATAAAGCCGCAAGTTAAGTGATTTAAAGTTGTGTTTGTCTACTCTGCAAATTGAGTCTTGTAGTATAGCAAACAGTGTGTTGGTCTCTGATCCTGGAGTATGGGGTTCAAACCTCACTCACAAACTCTATATAAAGCAAAGGAAGCTGTGGCTCACGGACAGCACATATGTGTTGTGTACAAACAGTATGTGTATGGAACTGCACTTAGATTTGTATTTTTTTATTTTGGCATAGTCATCAATGTATTCACAGTGCATATACGCATTTTTCTTCAGTACAAAGCTCATTGCAACCTTTGCTTTTGTTAATTTAACAGTCCGTGACTTCATTAACACTAAAGCCGGGGGCTTGTTTCTATATTGCAAGGTCGTAACTGCAGTTACAATAGGGATTTCGAACATGATCATCTGCCAATTCGATCGGTCATCACCAGTTTCTATAATCCACTCAAATCGGTGTCGTGTTTCTAAACGACAGGTCTGCTAACAATGCCATATTATCTGAAAATATGTTAATCACACAGCATTGTATTTTGAATGGTCTAGAAAAGTATGTTTGCATAAATCATTGTAACAGACAGAAACTACAGTTTTAAATGTCCTACTACCACATTTTTCATTTACCCTATGTTTATTGAATTTATTCCTATGTAAATTAAACTTTTGGGACTGCACCACAAACACAGCATTGCATTACCTTGACTAATTATTTAATAATGTAATACTAATTATTACATCTTTCAGAACACATCTGACACATTAGAAGTCACAGTATAAAACCATAATTAACCAGGGAAGTTGCTGGGTGTGTTAGGAGACGATGAGAATGGCATCTCAAACAGTAGGTAAAAGGAAGCATTTAGGCAGGGTTATCTTGAAGGTACTTCAAGAAGAAGTCGAAAGTAAAAAGGATTTGTTATTTTCTAAACTGAACTACCATGTAACAACTATGTCCAAAAAGAAAACAAACTGAACGAAATTGCTAACAGAATGAGTTCTGTTAGTGAAGAGAGGGGTATAACATTGTTTCAGGCAAAACAAAAATGGACTCACTTTTGCAGTTTGACCCGCAAGCAAACACCAGTGGAAGCGTGACAGTGAGAAAACTGGTGGAGGCGTCACCATGCTACCCACTCTGCTGATGAAGAGAGAGGGTGATTCAATTACTGGGGACGTCTGTCACTGAGGGTGTTTCAGGGGTGATGTGATACTTTAATATCACAAGCCCCAGCAGAACACAGCCCAGTGGAGGATATCGTTGATCAAGGTAAAATGATTAATATGCATTCATTTAAGTATAAAATGAGTGTATTTGGCGTTTCTGTTTCAAATCTTGTGATAGAGAAGCCAATGTCTCTATATTTTTCCAGTATAGTGTATAATGTGTCTGTACAAAAATAAATAAATATTGCTTCTGAACATAATTGTATTCCTAATTGGTATATCTATTACTAAACACATTTTTCCCTCTCACAGAGGAGGAAGAGGATTCCCATGAACCCTGTACCTCTCAGTCTCTTTGTTCTGCACCCCCAAGACACCACTCTGCATTGAATGAATGCAACTGCAGTTCTGAAATAATTCATATAGACAAAGGACGCCTTGAATTAGAAAAAATATATAAATAAAAGAACACATGCTGGCATTAAAAAAAGAAGAGCTAGCAATTCAAAACGAGTCTTTGCAGGTCTTGAAGGGAATTGCTGAGACTGCTGAGAAACAAGTATTGTCTACACAGACACTAATGTTGATGCTCCTTCGATCAGACCCTTCTCTACCATCATCTATGGGAGCTGTCTCTGCCCTCCTGAACTAGCTGCTGAAAGTCAGCTTTTTTTACATAAATATTTCTGTTTATGCCTTAAATACAATGCATACATTAGAGCACCCATGTTTCTAAAGGTTCAAAACAGGAAATGACCGTGAGAGCTGCCTGTCGTAGAATATGACAAGTAATACGATCAGGGAGTGTATGCAACGTTATATAGAAATGCAATTTCTATCGTAAATTCTGCTCCCGACATCGTACTTGCCTGATACGGTATCGTAAGTACATATAGAAACGAGCCCCTGGACTTTAGTGTTATTCATAAAATCTGATGTTTTTTTTTTAAAATGACAGCGCCTTAAAATAATGTGTGTTATTTTACTATTTAGTAAACTGATTTAAATTGATATGAACATCGTCTTATTGGTTAGCACTGTTGAACTAGTGAGGAAACTTTTGTGAGGTTTTCACTGCCTGGACGGTCTGAAAAACTGCATTGACATTAAGAAGTTTTACAGGTTTATTTTTCAGAAACACTAAAGTCAAAACAGAAAGAGTGAAAACAAGCATTTGAGTTTTATTGTTCAGCATACCGTTTACAGAATACATATAGTTCTGAGAATACATTTGATTTGTTGAAATTTCCATTATGCAACGCATATCATTGGGATAATTAATAAAATGACCTCTTTATATTAATTATCCAAATGGTATGTACTGTATTTCATCGACATATAGGATGGCCTGGGGTATTATGATGTGTCCTAAAAATTTTACTTTGTACATTTATTTAGCTTTTATAGATATTTTTTGAAACACAGTTGTCAGTTGATCCCTGCAGGTTTGATTTATGTTCTTACCAAATATTTTAAATTGCAAAAATGGATTACCTTTGTATTATATCTACTTGTATTACATGTACTGGAACTTGACCTCACTTTACAATAATAAATATTAACTACACAACTGCTCCAGGAAAAAAAAGGAAAATAGTGACTTCGACAGTTTTCAATGTGGTGTGGGCTTTGTGACAACAAATTATGGCGACCAAGAAAAAATAGTTGATCTGATAATGATAATAAATCAAAACAAATAAACAATTTAGCTGACATTTAATCCTTTCCCCTCCCATTTCAACCCATCTTAACCACATTGTCTGGGGTTCTATGTACCTTGCTTCTACCACTTTTCCCCAGACTTTGCTACACTACGAGTGTAAAGTTGTCTTATGTCAATATTATGAACTCATCAGCTGAGGAGATCCATTACAACATAATGAAAATACAGTGAAATGAGCTCTGCATATAGGTGTATACATTTAGGGCAGCAGTATTAGGATCCCCAGGATGTTCAAATACAGTCCAATATATAACACTTTAACTGCCTAAGCATCATCTTGGAGTATGTTATTGCATATTTTTCTGTTTAAATCTGTTGCATACAGTAAAATCCTATACTGTATGAAAGTGTTTGGAGGCTTAATTACTCCAGACTATTACAACCAGCTTATAAAGTATTCTGATATTGTGCTGCTGCTGCTCATTTTAAACTCTAGAAGGGCAGTTCTACAGAAGCTCTCTCTCTCCCTGTTTCTGTAATATAACCACTGTGTCTCGCATGCCCCCTCAGACATTACGGAAATAAGTTGTCACTTGGACTCTTGTTTTCTGTCAAAACACCTTTTTAAAAAAATGCAGCTTGACATTACTCCTACTCATGGCCCCAGGCCCCTTCTCTCACAGTAAAACTGCACATAAAAACAACCTCCAGATCATCCACAATTAATCCAGTTGTCTAGTATTTAGGGTCATTCACAAACCCTCGTCTGAGGTCATAGTGCCTTGCAAATTGCTTCAAATCATTTTATCATTTACAAATGTACAGAAAGTGTTTTTAACTACAGTATATCACACTGCAGACCTGTATACAGGTAGAAGAAAGATTAATAAAAAGGAGCAAAACTAGTGGCTAATTTTTCTCCATTGATTTGGCAGCTAGGCGCCTGTACTTTTTTTACTTTTCCTAAATATATGTATTAAACATCTCAAAGCATCAGTAGACCCAGGGTTGCAGAAACGTATGGAGATATAATACATTATACCTAGAACTGTCATTTTGACCGTCATTGTAAAAACAGTGGGTTTGGCTTAGTGCATGTGAGATCGATCACATGATCGAGCTGCTAAACTTGAAAGCTTTGGATTTATTTTGAATAGCTACAACAGGAGACTTTTTCAGACATGATTTATTTATCAACAACTGGAAAAATACTTATTGTCTAGAGAAAATGAAGAGAGCAACACAACACAGGGCTGTACAGAAAGTCTTGCAGTACTTTCAGGAGTTATCGGAAGACAAATCTGGACCAAAAAATGTGCCAGACCAAGACAGTGATGAAACTTACTCTGATCACAGCGAAGTTAGTGACAGTGACAGTGAAAGTGATAATGAAGTTGAAGAAATTTTGGGACAGAGACCAACACAACCACAACTGTGGGACGTGCAACTGCACATGTACAGAAGCAGCGTGTCTGGGTTGATTGCACAAACTAGACTCCACAACGGGTTTTTTTTCCATTCCACATTTTGAACAGTTATAAGTTTCCATCTTTTGAACAGTTGAACAATCCACGTTTTGAACAGTTGTAAGTTCCATCTTTTGAAGAGTAAGTTCCATCCTTTGAGCTTTTGAACATGTTAATAAAACATTTTTTTAAAATTAGTCTTGTTGTGCATGATTGTATTGAAAAACAAATATTATTATTATTATTATTATTATTATTATTATTATTATTATTATACAGTAGTTCGGTAGTTCTAGTGTTAACAGAAATAAGCAATTTAGAAAAAAACACAAGAAGTGAACAGAAACTCGAGAGGGCTTCATTGCTTGGGAATTTATGCAATTGGAATCAATGGGAATTATTTCCAAACCAATGACTTTGGATGCAAACCAGATTACTTTGGTCTAGTGCTGTACTCAGCCAAGGGCATAACTGGAAAGGAAACCTAAACATAAACTGCTGTAAGATCAAACTTTTTCCCAGTGAAAAAAATGGTTTCATTATTTTTTGTTGCAAAACAGCCAAGTTCCAAAATAATATTTCAACAAGCCATTTATAAATATCCAATCACTACATGTATGCTAAATTTCCTCCTCAGCAACCTTTTCAGACCCCCACGGGCCCCCAGACCCCAGTCAGAATCACTGCTCCAGATTAAACAAAGCAGCTCAAATTAAACAGTAGTTGTCCCATCCCTCATGATTTAAGTTATGTAACCACAGCTGCAGCAACTCTCTCTGCAGCTGCTGTCTATCCAATGGCCAGATATTAGGGGAATAAGTTATCTCAGTCAAAGCAACTTTTAAAGTAAATGTAGTTTGACACTGCTCATTGCTCACTGTTAAGCCTCTCGAAACCAAAAGAAAAAAAAAGAAATAGCATGATTAAGCTTGGGTCGTTTTTACAAAGCCTTTCTCTAAAAAGTTAAAAAAAAAAAAAAACATGGTAAATGTACAGTATTTGTTGTCGCTTTGTCTTTTGTTATAATAAATGGTCCAATATTATTTTTTTTTATTTTTAACTGAGATAATGCTCTGATTGAAATGTGTTTCTTATAAACATTAGAGGCTGTTCTGTAACCCTTTAAAGGGGTAACAACTAAGGATTTAAATAACATCTCATACTAGTATTAAAATGCACCAGTACTCTGTGTGTGTGTGTGTGTGTGTGTGTGTGTGTGTGCATGTGCGTGTGTGTATTGACTAGCATTAAACATGAAATATGTTATCCACTGTAGGACCAAGGATTGGCGCACTGTACAGGCATAAATGCTGTATTAGGGATAAAAAGGTGTTAAGCAGTTTCTGTTACCCTAAACCTATTGTGGGGATATTATGATTTTTACTGCTTCCTTGTCAGTGCTACAGAAACTGGATGTGCTCTATAATAAGTTATATAGATAATTGGTAGTTACTGTACATATAAGACCTTACTCACTGAGAAACTAAACTGGTTACACCATCAATGTGAAGGAAATACCAATGGTACAGTACATCAAATGTGCACATGGTAATGCCCTGAGGTTCTTGCAGCCAGGTTTTAAAACTGTAAACTGTTAATATGGTCTTTGATCAAAAGTGAATATGGGAAACCGGTACTAACATTTAATTGTCAACATTAAACAGTTTTAACCATCTGTTGTTAGATTCCTTGAAAGAACCCTGCCAAAGTTTTTTATACGATAAGACATAGGGCTCAATTTCCGAAGCATAACGTGTCCTTGTGCCCTGAAGTAATACTACCTGAGCTCTGATATTATGTTATGAACGGAATTAAATCTCAGGTAACGCACTCAGACACTTGAGATTGTCTTCCCTTTGTCTTGAATGATAATATATGTCTTACAATCTGAAATTGTTCAGTTTCATTTCTGATCATGTACAAGGTAGCCAATTGCATTTTATCATACAAAAAAAAAAAAAAATATATATATATATATATATATATATATATATATAGTATTGATTATGGTAGTGGATGCATTGTAAAAGATATTGGTGCTGCCGGAAGGTAGAAGGTGGTTATGTTAACACACATCTAAGGTAAGGTCCGTGGATATGTTTACAACAAAAATAGAGGTAGCATGCTATGATTGTACGCTACTGTTTCTGAAAGAAATCCACAGTACCATGTCCTTATTTATTATGACAAGGGTTTACAACATACTTCTAAGTGCTAGTTACAGAGAGGCAATGCTAATGTGAGGGCAGTGGCGGCCACGTGTGTGTTACCCTGCCCTTTCTAATTGCAAAATGGACGTGGCAAGAGCCCCTAGACAAAAGGGCCTCGCCCAGCCAAATAGTTCCGACTATGCCACATAATGTTTAGAGAAAATAAGGAATTCTTAATTGACCTATATCTAAATTATTATTACAGCACTCAGGTTCGAATATATTGACAGGAGGGGACAGCACCCAATCCACGCCCAATCCAAGGACGACACCAGTATTGTGAGTATTGTAAATTGTATTATCTCAATAGCACATGAATCGACAATTAGCATACCACATTCACTCTCGAGTATCAGGACTACACATTTTTATCAATTAACCACAATAAAAATAGGGCGGTTCTCACTTAGTCAAGGTTAAGCAATAAACAGTTGTTCACCAGAGCCAGGCTTTGACAATCCACCCGTAGTTATACAAGTGACCAACCCACAACATGAACTACTTTGAGAAAACATTTAACAGTACAAAGCAAATAATTATCAAAATTTACATTAAACAATACAAAGCTAGTTAGTTGGTAGAATTAAAAATAAACAGTGCAAAACTAGTTAATCAGAATTAGCATTTAAACAGTGCAAACCTAGTCAATTGTCAGAATTAGCATTTAACAGTGCAAAATTAGTGGTCACCACTTGCCCTGGCCGGGTCATCAATGGAGGATATGGCTCCAGTCTCCCGCTCCCCAATTTAGCATTACCAATTTCACCTTTCCCCCAGCAGGGGGTGACACTCCTCCAACGAGCCCAACCAACAGACGTATTCAAACGATTTGTGATGTCATCATACCGTGATCGTACTATACTTTTCTAGATTTGTGATGTCATTATACCGTCATCGTACTATACTTTTTTAGATTTGTGATGTCATTATACCGTCATCGTACTATACTTTTTTAGATTTGTGATGTCATTATACCGTCATCGTACTATACTTTTTTAGATTTGTGATGTCATCATACCGTGATCGTACTATACTTTTCTAGATTTGTGATGTCATTATACCGTCATCGTACTATACTTTTTTAGATTTGTGATGTCATTATACCGTCATCGTACTATACTTTTTTAGATTTGTGATGTCATCATACCGTCATCGTACTATACTTTTCTAGATTTGTGATGTCATTATACCGTCATCGTACTATACTTTTTTAGATTTGTGATGTCATCATACCGTGATCGTACTATACTTTTCTAGATTTGTGATGTCATTATACCGTCATCGTACTATACTTTTTTAGATTTGTGATGTCATTATACCGTCATCGTACTATACTTTTTTAGATTTGTGATGTCATCATACCGTCATCGTACTATACTTTTTTAGATTTGTGATGTCATCATACCGTCATCGTACTATACTTTTTTAGATTTTGGAAATGCACGTTCCAAGCGTGGAACACCTGGAGGGGGTAGGCCAGTGCCACAAATGTGTCAAATTCAAGGAACAAATTGCAGAATCGTCATCTTACTAAGACAGAAAAGCACCCCCTTATCTCCTGAAATCCAGCTGCAAGTCTTGTGTTAAGAAATGCATATCAAAACAAATACCGCAATAGCCAATGAAACTCGGTATAAAAAAAAAGCCAACCAAGGAGAGGGTACAGAGCTACATCAGTCATCAGTGCTTCCCCATGATTGTCAAAACATACACCTCTGAATAATGTCAAAACAAGTTAATCTGTTTATACTGTACATTTTTATGCATATACATTATAAATGCAATATAGAAGTTGATATACATGCCTCCAGACTGTGGCTGATAAATCATTGATAAATCCCTCTGTTGAAAAATATTAAAATACAAAATAGAACACATGAACATATGTGAACATATGTGCAAATATATATATATATATATATATATATATATATATATATATATATATATATATATATATATATATATATATATATATATATATATCTCTGATGGGAGAATTAAAGGACTAATCTCAGTGGGAGGAAACCTCTGGTGATCCCGTCAGAGAGCTGGCCCCCACTCCAGGCATACTAGCAATACTCTGTTGGGCAAAGTTATAGCATGAAGAGAGGAACATGGATTTAAATAGGGAGATTGGCAGATAATATTACTGGGACAGAACAGGGGAGGTGCCCTAGCTCCTGAACCCTGAACCACACCCGTGGTTACAAAAATAGGGAATGCCACTGTATTGTAAAGATGTATACTTTTAATTCCTGTCCATAGCCATTGCCAGTTAAATGTATGCTTACAGTGTCATGGGATGCCTCTTCAGTAGTGTTTACTGTGCCCCTTGTGCCAGGTTAAATACAACTCTTTTAAAATCATATGTCGCTGGCGAATAGTGACAGCTGAAGGTTCATTTTAGGTACCCCCTCAGGCACTTCCTCTGATTCTGTGGATTGGTTCAACCGAGAACAGTTTCTGACAATATCCATTTGAAAACCTTTTAATCTCTACATTCTTCATGAGATATACAATATTTATTGCTTCAGAGACTCTGTATATGTTGATAGCAAACTGTGTAGCTAACAGTGCAAGTATTCAATCAGCTGTTAACTAATCATATTTTATCAGAAAAAAAGATAGCCAGAAATAGAAAAACAACATGTTAACTTACAGTTGACCAGGTGATACACATTGAAAACCATGTGCAAACCCTGGCATTGAATCTCACATTATTCTAACACACTTGGCAGCAGCATCTAGCTTCCTTTTGTTTTGCAGGCAATGCACTTCTGTGTTTTAGATGGTGCTGGCACTTTGGATGACCTAGGCTACATTAAAAGATTATATCAAAACATTATTACACATGAAAGTAAAACAATGGTGGCAAACATCAACTAAAAGGTAAGGACACAGTAAAAAATAATAATAAATAAACAAAGTAAATGTAATTTAAAGCTACTGTGACAGGGCAGAGGCCCTGCACCCTTAAAATATTGTTTTTGGCTGGCAGATATCTTGGCTCAGGACTGGAGGAACAGCCTGGAGCCAAGATGGTCACCCTTTTCACAGGCACATATTAATTAGGTTAAATTGGAAAAGTGTGGAATGTGGCCAGCTGTTAATTGTCAGTTAACCACTGGCCACATGCTATATAAAGAACAAATAAATGCTTGCTTGTGCAGTGGCACAGGGGAAGATGGAGCTGCTGCTGGTGCTCCCGGGTTAAGGCACTGAGCTGGCTTTGTGCAGAGGCACCGAGCTGGCTTTGTGCAGAGGCACCGAGCTGGCTTTGTGCAGAGGCACCGAGCTGGCTTTGTGCAGAGGCACTGAGCTGGCTTTGTGCAGAGGCACTGAGCTGGCTTTGTGCAGAGGCATCGAGCTGGCTTTGTGCAGAGGCACCGAGCTGGCTTTGTGCAGAGGCACTGAGCTGGCTTTGTGCAGAGGCATCGAGCTGGCTTTGTGCAGAGGCACCGAGCTGGTTTGGGTGCTGTTTTTAAGTGTTTTGTTTTTGCTTGCTTGTGTAAGCCACTTGTTTTGTTCCTGTTGTTTAATAAAAGTGTGCCAAAATGCTGAATTGCTATTCCTGCCATTGCCTGTGATACCACACCACACTACTTTAAAAAGTATTTACTAAATAAAGCTGCACTTGCAAACTATACCTTGCTAAATAAAACCCCACGGGTCAATTGCAGCATATCACGTTTAGTCCACTTGATGTGTCCAACTAGTAGATTAAGCAGTTTTTGTCCACTTGATTGGACTAAAGTTAGTACGCTTTCTAATCCCGATTGCAGTGTTCCAGAGGTTATCAATCACAGGTGGATCATTTGCAAAGAGAATAAGATCCTGATTGTAGCGTACCAAATCAGATTTGTTATGATCGTTGTGACAGGGTAGCCGAGGGTGGTGATGTCAGGCCAGGAAGTACACAAACAACATCGCTGGGGTACGGAAGAGCAGCGGCGCATTCGTTAATAAATAAACAAAAGGTTTTAAATAAAAACACAAACAAAACGGCTCGGGGCCAAAACAAAAAGACAAATAATAATTTTAACAAGTATCGTGCTGGTAGTTCCAGCACTAGCAATTTTTTGGTTTTTAGTTTCTGTTTTGTTTCTGTTTCAATCCCGTCTCTCCCGTTCTCTACTCTGAACACTCTCTCCCCCCTCAGTCACAACTACAGGGTTGTTTTTTTTACTGTTTGAGATTCCCATTGAAAGTAAAATATTTCCTCCATTATATTACATATTACATTGGTGATATTGTCAGTGTTCTAGGAAAGCTGCTTCTAGTTATATCTGCCTATTTTTTTTTACACTATGGCCCTTGCTGCCAATGAATTTGACACCCCTGCTCTATGATATTGTTTCCATCCTTAGGAATATTCAGTTCACATTTTTAGTCAAACGTCTCAATCTGGACCTTTTATTTATGTCCAATTTACCATTTACTTGAGTCTACCTTCTCTTTGCTATGTCATCACATGTAATTCCACCACAAATCTAATTCTTCCCTGTCATGCCTATCTATCTAAGGGAAATGACAAGTCACAGGCTTTAATTAAAGCACGACTGCTCTTAAAACTCAGCCTGCATTAGTGTCCTGCAATTTTACAGCAGTATAATAAGAGAATTAATGGGACTATATTCAATCATGGTTTGTTTTGTTGCGACTTGTACTGTATTGAATGCTTTGACTTGTTCCTGTGTCCAGTTAGAATGTAGATAACATATCTTTGATGTCCAACAGTAATAGTCGCTGACTCTCAGCTATTAATCTAAACTGCACAAGTTAATGACAGAAAAGGCAGACAAGTAGCAGAAAGGGACATTTGTATAATTTGAATGTTTGAACCTGGCCTAATTGTGGTTTCTACTGAGACAGCCAACCTAAAAACATCTAGAATTGCACACCCCAAAAAGTGACAGACAGCCCTATCTAATCAACCAAACAGCTTGTTCTCATTTTAGAAAAGGCTGGTAAATCAGTCTATCAACATAATAAGAGGCCAAGAAAAGCTCATGCTTGTTTAACATAATTTGAACAAAGACAGAGTAGGTGTAGAACGTGCGTCATAATATTAATATTGTTTTACATATTTTCAAATTCAACTAAAATATTGTTGATTATTGTCCATTTGAGAGAGCACATCCCTTACTTAATGTTCTGATATGGCATTATCAAAAATTGGTTTAATTAAATTTATTAAAAATAGATTGTAGTCATTACAAATCTTTTAACAGTTGTCTCTCAAGGGCCCCTTCCAAAGGATTTAGAATTGAAAGCACTTAGTTTGAGCTTTTTTCACCTTCGTTATCACTCTGAAGCAGGGGGATGTGCTGTCAGAATAAGTCCATATCAGCTGTCTTGTTGCCTTCTGCCCAATCAAAGCCCGTATTTTTTTTTTAAATGCAGCCTCACTGGCTCTGCTCATAAGTTTAGGTTTTCTGTTCAGAATATCCAAAAGTGTAGTTGGAATTAAAATGAAAACGTAAAAGCCTGTAGGAAGACAAGCTTTTAAGCCTTGGGATTTTACAGTTTTTGGGGGGGTCTCACCTTTGTGTTAAAAAAAATACTCTGCAATTTGGTGGTATAAGCCACCAATTACAAGGTATGTCAACCAATTAGTCAGTGCCAGTGGCCTATACTTTATCCAGACACATCACTACAGACAATCAATCAGAACCGACAGCCCACCAGTGGGTGAGAGGACCTCGAAGGGAAGCTGTTATACACTAAGAGACACCCTACACACGACATATTACCTTATTATAAATCACACAAACTAAGATTGTGCTACGAATAACTTTAAAACGATCAAAATATTCTTATTTTTGTAAAACATGTTGTGGTGAGACTATTTATTAAAAACAAAAGTGCAGCCGGAGAAACTTTTAAAGGTTTGTAGTGATTTTGGTAATATTTTCTGGGGAGAAACTAGTGTCAAGTTCATTCGAATTTAACCCTTTAAGGACCAAGTGTTTTTCAGTGGGATGCTCCCCCAGGACCACATTTTCCCTTTTTTTTGGCTGTATTTGACTCAATAAAATTCACCATTTTTTTGTTGTTTTTTGATAGTATCATCTTGAAATTGGTATCCTTTTTTTTTTTAGAATACTCTGGGGAACAGTATAAAGTACTTCAGAAACCATAGAAACGTTTCGCCTTTTTTTCGACACGATATTTCGTTGCTTTTTTTTTTAAACATTAAGTATTTTTTAATGATGTATTCTTCTTAGAGATACATGTATAAAAACATGTTATTCTATGACCTTACAACACTTCCTGAAAGTTTTGTTTAACCTGAGTGATTGCAATGCCATAATAAACGTTTATTCTCAAGGTACAGTATTTATAAGCAATAACTACTCTCGATTTTCATTTTCTCAAAATAAATGTTTACAAAAAATAATAATTCTTCATTCCATTATTATCAGTGATAATGAATATGTATAAATATTGTAAAAACATATTAAAACACATGAGACAGAATAAATGTTCTAATATATTTGTCAAATTCATCAGATTTACAGGGTTTTACTGACGAATGAAGAATTCCTTCAGATTTTGTATGTTATTATAGTACCTGACAGACTTCTGCCTTTATTAAGAGGTTATCGAGTGATAGCATATGTATTGCGTCTGGCTTCATTATAATTGCACCATATACACGTGCAGGGAAAACGTCGTGACAAAGCGGTCCAGACATTCGTGTTGCATTTGCACTGCTCCACCTGAGTTTAGTAAACCAACTTTTCTGTTGAATCTGTATCTCACCACATTGTCACTCGTACAGCATTCACAACAAGCTGTTATTATTATTATTATTATTATTATTATTATTATTATCAATAACAGCTATATGGAGGTTTGTTGAATGTACAATATGCCAATTTTTTCATAATCACTATCAAAATAGCATTGCCAAATAATACTAGCAATATCTAATCACTTTCTGAGTGCCTGAAATGCATTTACTGCACTTCCGGAGTATGATATAAGAATGGCTGTTCCAAGTAAGAGTGGGTAATAGCTCCTCAGCACACCCCTAATACTGATACTGACTTAATTGAATTTAGGTCAATCCTGTTTCACCTCAAAAGCTCTTGATAGATATACTTTGTTTTTTTTTAAATGAATGTTGACTGGATGAGTGATTTGTGTTAACACTAGAACAACCAAGGCAGTCATTTTGACCATTTTTGGAATTTAAATTGAAGGCATGTTTCTTACACAGAGAATTGTGAGGGTCTGGAACCAACTCCCCAGTAATGTTGTTGAAGCCGACACCCTGGGAACCTTCACGAAGCTGCTTGATGAGTTTCTGGGAACAATAACCTACTAACAACTAAACGAGCAAGATGGGCTGAATGGCCTCTTCACATTTGTAAACTTTCTTATGTTCTTAATAAACAAATTGTATAACAGCATACTAGGATAAAACAAAAAAGGCTTTTACAGTTGGCTTGGTTTCTATTTCTGTTATGTAGGCCAATACTGTATGAGACTACCATTTCACGCTAAATTATACACATTCTGGACAGCTCCTATTTCCAGCTGGAACTAATTTTGGAAGACTAAACTTGACGTTAACTGGCTCAAAGCAACACAAAAATAAATAGTGCAAGGATCATTACTACTTGTATCTATGAGGCGGTTTGGCTACTATTCAGCTGATTTTGTTTTTATTCCACATTAGAAAACTATTCGGCACCATCAGCCAATTAGCTTTTAGCTCGAGCAGGCTTCTATCAAACCATAGATGCCCATTAGAACCTCACAGCATCAACTGTGAATCAAACTTAAAACCAATCCGCGCAAGTGCCATTTTTTTTCATTTTGTTGAAAACTCAGTTTACATCTGTTGGACAGCAAATACTAAACAAAGACACAGTTGGTCCACAGAATCATTACAAGTTAAAGGTTTTAAAGTGTTTTTTTTAAAGAAAATAATGAGAAAAATATTTTTTTGATAGCGATAGTGCTCTCTTAATGAAGGCTCTATGGTGTGGTAGGTGACCTTGACTTTCGTTTTGCACCCTCGCCTTTGGCTCGGGATGCATAACTCCAGTCACGTTAACTACCACATGGTAGAGCCTTTATGGATGGGCACTATCGCTTGAGCAATGCTATGGCTTCCATCCACTTTTTTCTTTTTATCAAAGAACGTATAGAAGAAATAAACTCACCCTCCAGGCATCTAGCATTGATATGGTATGACAGTCAACGACACTCACGCGCTCCCTATTCTGTATCCTCAATAACTCTATATGGTATTAGCAAAAGAAGTGCGGCAGCCCCACGATGCTTCATCTGTGGCTTTGAAGAGCCAGGATGATTCCTTGATGTCCTCTCACTCAGTCCTTAGATCTCTTAATTTCTTCTCTTACGCTTCCTTTCCTTCCAGGTCATTAGAACCTCACTGATTTATAGCTGCCGATATCCCATCCACCACTGTCCTACTGGCACTCGCAACTGAAGGGGTTGTATTTCCCACCAGCCTCCGCTGTTACCCGTCTCTCAGTTAAGAGGTTGCCATCTTCTCTTTGGTCACTAGTGCCATGACTGCTGAACTGCTGGATAGCCACTTCAAACTTGATGATTTACTGCTGGTAAGCCCATAGCTTCAAGCTTGTGTCATTTTGCCTCCCCCCTGACAAACCATGTTATTATCATTTGTAAATATGTCCTCAGAAACTTGACTTACTACTACTTCAAATGTAATTTCTAGTTAGGCTATGCAAATGTATTTGCTGATTCACTGGCCCTGAATTCTTCAACTGAGTTGTACCACCAAATATAACCCATGTTGGCTTATTAAAAGCTGACTTCAGGCTGTTCTTTTGAGTAAACACTATTTTCTCACTTGATCTTTAATCCTTTTGATTAAGCGAGTATGCTTCACATCACCCTTAGACCCGGCACTGATGCTTGCTGACTAAATGATGTCATGCTGAAACTATAACATAGGATATGAATACATCTTTTATAATATAATGACTGTATTCAGTTGTCTGTCAATTATTTTACCTGATAAATTCACGCTGCTATCAAATTGGCTTGGTTTACATGCAGTTTACAAACTCCAAATTCTCTCTCCATTGTCATGAGCATATGATGTAGTATGCACATATCACGCACATTCCTCGCGCTATAGGAAATTCACAGTCAAAGCTTGGTATGGCTAAAAAAGGGTGGGTAAATGACCTTATTGTGTTTAAAACCTGCACAAATTGACAAAAAGCGAGACTTCAGCAGTGAAGATCTCGTTTGTGACGTAACCTTGCACAACTTTCTACTGCCAAGTAATTATTTATTAACAATTGAGATCTATTGAAAGCAGCCCTGGCAAACTTCTTTGGCCAAATAAGAATAAATAAGCATACGAAGGAGGGTTGAGGTTTAGAGATCTCTTCATTCAGTATATTTTTTTATTCATTTGATACCATTTGAAAAACAGTTCAAATTATTGCAGGTGAAGCTACCATTCTGTAGGGAACTTAGCTCTTTGCACTCTCCATTGCACTCGCCATTTATATATATATATATATATATATATATATATATATATATATATATATATATATATATAAATGGAGAGTGCAAAGAGCTAATTTAATTGAATGTTGGTATGTTTTTTGGGCAAGATTTTGAACATAATCAATTAATTTTTCATCTACCTTAAGTATATTTGTGTAAAGATCTGTCTGGGTTTTTGCTTTAGCAAGCTGTAAACCTCATGAATCTATACATGTACCTTTGTGGGTTTGTTATTGTTCTTAGCATTATTTTTCTTAGCATTTTTTGGCAGCCAAATTAGGCAGACTGCACTTGCAGGACGGTTCTTCAACATAATCTGAAATCTTGTTGTAAACCCAGTTTAAGAAAGGTGAACAATATCAGCAGTCCCACAAGGCCAAATCAGAACACTGACAGGAACATTTAATATACCTTAAATGTACACTTTACAATTAATTAGCTCATTTGAATTTTGAAAGAGAATCGTATTTTATATGATTCAAGCTAGGAAAGGCCCAAGCCATTTTTGGCCGTCAATAAAATCCTAAAAATAAAATTTTTTTGACTAAAATTCTATTTCAACCAGTTCAAAATCTCACTAAGTGTGTCACTCTTAAAGGATATTCACATATTCTTTACTGCTTGATTGTATTCGTGATTTCTTCCACAACATTCTTCCTCGGCAGGTCTGTATCATATCTGTATGGTAAAAAATGCAAGCTTTATAAGTACAATTTGCTACAAAGCCCATCGAAGCCCAGAGACAAGTTGAGGATGTGCATCTATATTGCCACTTGCATGACAAAAAAACAGGGTAAACCACTTCTGGTTAATTCATATCCTGCAAACCCCGTTTTTAGTTTACAGAATACTTTTAACCACTCCTTAACAGGCTCCTTTGTTTTAGTTTGGAAATGACTTGATGTATTACCATTTAAAGGAGAGGATGAAATCTCAACCTTTTTCTCATCCACACCCCTCTGAGAGACGTGACTGACATTGTGCTGCGTGTGAGCTTGATTGACTGGATTGCACATGTGCATGCAATAGGTTTACTATCCAAAACATTATTACAGGTACCAGGGGTGCACAAATCCAGTCCTCGAGGTCTGGTATCTGTAAAAGGAGGTTGAGATCCTTTTAGAAAGAGACAGAGATCTCACTCTTCATTTTCAACTCAAACAATGTTACAGTGATGCCACAGTACAATTTAATAATGATTGAGACCTAGATGGAGGTTAAATTCTGTCAAATACTTTAGGGTATGAGTGGAACAAGGAACAAAGACCAGGAGGCCTTCAGACCTTGTGCATCCTTGACTTATACCATCCTGAATTCATAACAATTTCAATGTAAAACCAAGAGATAATTTAAGACACATATGTAAGTCTGTTGATTATATTCACTGTCACAAAGGGTTGCAGCAATTAATAAGAAAATTGCATGTGTGGGGTAGTAATGTGATCAAACATTTTTTATTACAAAATAATTTTATATTTGCTGTTCATAAAAAAAACTACAATACTATTACTGGACACACAACATGTGAAAGTTAAGCTTTCTTTGCACTTTATTTTGTATTTATAATTTATAGATGTGTCGTTTTTGTATTGCACTTTGATTTTTTTATATTTATGTTTTTTTTAAAGCACGTGTGATTGTATGTAAGAAAATCGCGTTGTAATTGTTTAATTAGTCCAATTGTTTGTAGCTGAATACTTTATAAAGCTTAATTAAGAACAACGAGAAGAGAGGTGGGAGGACGTGCAGGATAAGAAGCAGTTCGTGTGAGCATGGATGCCAGGCTGGGAAGTAGGAGCGGCGGTAGTTTTTTTGAGAAACTGCTACTTTGTCTGTGAAGTTTATGAACTGTAGCGTACACTGGCGGTGGTGTGTATCCGCATATAGCAATTGTAGCTCATGTGTTGCCGTTGCTGCTACATTCTTGACATGTTTGCCTTTTTAAAATACATTTCTGTAATTTTGTCTTATAACTGCACTTTGTACTTCAAAGTAAATTAATGTTTTTTACAGTGGCAATCAATAATGTTCAAGCTGTGTGATATGAGGTTCAATGCACCTTTACTATGAATGAACGAAGCTTGAGCATAATGTCGAATAACATTTTTTTTTTTTATAAAGGTCCCAAAAAATGTGGCTATATACAAAAATATAATATAAAGTGTTGTAGATACTGTCCAAAATGAGTTATCCTGCTAATCTTTTAACAATGTGCTCAGGGACTTTTAATGTACTAATCTAATAGCAAAACCACCGCTTTGTATAAATAGACATTAACGAAAAGGAAGTTGTTGTAAAATTCTCAACCAGAACATTTATTGTAAAAATGAAATGTCAGTGTTCAGATTATTTTTTACATTGGACAAGGCGTAAATGTTAAAATTTAAAAGGTATGCATATTCCTGTTCCGGTTGTTTCAAAAAAAGATACTGTTCAAAAAATAATAATAATCTTTGTTTACGTTTGACTAAATACATTAAATGTTTTTTTAGCACAAATATTAAAACATTACCTAAGGAAAAAATGTAACCTCAAGTCTTTGTAGCTGTGAATCACTCCAGCAATGAAGTGAAATGTTTCTAGTGACACAGTGACTAGAAACGTAGCCCTAACAGTTTATGTATTCCTCAAACTAGCAGTTGCTTCTTCTTTGGATCAGCACACTCCAGCTAACAAAAATAACCCAATCTGAATGCATATCAACGTGATCAAGTTCTTTTCACTTTGCACCAAGCACATGCTTGCCTTCCAAGTTGGTCATTTCCAGTATTATATTTTCGATTGTTGGTGATACAAAAAGGTAAAATGCTGATGCTAGATTGTGAATGTGAGTAGCAGTATATCTAGTAAGCCCAGGAACCATTTTGGTGGCATTGGAATTTGACAGCCTACCATGATTCATAAGTGGAAATGCTGCCCATGTTATAAAAGACTAAGTGAAAGCATTTTATTTTCTTTGTGCATAAAAAGCGCATATATATATATATATATATATATATATATATATATATATATATATATATATATATATATATATATATATATATATAATACACACCTCAGCTCATATTGACCCAGGCATTATGTTTGAATACAAAATCAGTTGGGAAAAGTAGAAAGTAACATTAAGGTCAATAGAAACCAGTGTCGGGTCAAATACACCCGAAACATAAGGAGGCTTAAAAAGTTTTCCCTAGTAAAAGCTTAGCAAAGTGTAATAAAGCATAGTGTAAACATTGTAAATGCATCTCTGTGCATTTTACTGTGTTTCACATGCAATGGGCAGCAATGTATTACATAAAAAAATATGCAATCATGTTTTAATGGTGATTTATGCTGATGACAAGTAAATTGCATGAAAAGAAAAACACCTTAAAGGTGTGGTGCCTATATGGTCCTAAACATATCTGGTTAATTAACGACAATGTTGAACCTGCCAGCTCTGTGCAGTAGGTGTTATGTTGTCATCGGTGTAACGAAAAAGGCCCCTTTTTTCATTTGTTTATTTTTTTTATTAGACTTCCTTCGAAAGTGGGGCTTGTATTACATTAACCAATGGGTTATTTTAAAACTTAAAAACATAAAAGGTTGCTTTCAAAGAGCCATATTAACAGACTACCTGGCCTAAGGTTAAGTAGTTCAAGAAACCTTTGATTAGTGTACATTTTAAGCTGGTGTATAAACTGTAAAAATTGGCTTACAGTTAACCCACTGGCTGTTGCGCCAAAATAACATTTTCACGAATGTATTTGGTTGAAAATATCATTAAAACCCTCAAGGTTTACATATACTTAAAACTGTGTTTAAATGATTCATGATTAAAAAAAGAATCTATAGATTTCCATGTGAATCTTAAAGCAGTGGCCTTTAAAATGTTCTCCACATTAGTCAATGATGTCTAACTGCACAGCCTGAAATCTAAGTCTAAACTGCCATCTACTGGCTGTAGGGCTAAATTACAGATGAGCAGCTGTCATTTGAATTCTCTGTACATCCCCCAATGCCTTATTCATAACCGCCTGCTGTTGCAGGTAATAGTGGGATCCTGCCTCTTTAGTTGAGTGAGAGGCAACAATAGGGAGGTGGGGAGTTTGTATATCTGCATCTGAAAATACCATTAGGGACGGTATGTTTTTGATATAGCCCAGAAGTGTAAAGTGTGTATGGGTGCACTAAAAAGTCATTCACGAAAATATTTTAAGAGGTAAACATTGATGTTGTTCCTTTAAAGCAACTGTGTGCATGTTTTAGTATTTTTGTGCTTTAATTGAAGAGAATGTTGTTTACTTGCCACATTGTATGTACACGTGAGTGCACCACTTCACATCTGCTTTGTGTTACTCCAGACGGGCTCTAGGGGCCATGGCCCACCCACTTTCAACAAAAGAAATATGTGCAATTTTAGTACTTGCTCCAATTGGCTAGAATTCACCTTTCAATTTATTAATTCACAACTCAATCGTGGAGCAATCGATTCACCCAGAAGCCTGTCAATCCTTTTGTATAGATGAGTCGACTAATTAATTTATGAATTGCTGTACAAATTGATTAATTAATTGATAAATTGTCAAATTAATTAATGAATTAATGGATGAATTGACAAATTAATCTATGCATGTATGCATGAATTGATTAATTAATTGACAAATGGATTAATTAATTGATGAATTGACAAATGACTCTTTTTTGGCATAAATTGAGGGCTCCCGAGTGGCGCATCCAGTAAAGGCGCTCCACGTGGAGTGCAGGATGTGCCCTATAGTCTAGACGTCGCGAGTTCGAGTCCAGGCTATTTCACAGCCGACCATGGACGGGAGCTCCCAGGGGGCGGTGCACAATTGGCCGAGCGTCGCCCAGGGGGAGGGAGGGTTAGGTCGGCCAGGGTGTCCTCGGCTCAGCCTGCGGGCTTGCCTGTAAGCTGCCTCAGAGCTTCGTTGTCCTCCGATGCTGTAGCTCTTGGGTGGCTGCATGGTGAGTCCGCAGTGTGAAAAAAAGCGGTCGGCTGACGGCACACGTTTCGGAGGACAGTGTGTGTTCGTCTTCACCCTCCCGAGTCAGCGCAGGGGTGGTAGCGGTGAGCTGAGCTTAAAAAATAATTGGCCATTCTAAATTGGAAGAAAATAATAAAAATAATTGGCAATGACTAAATTTATAAAAAAAAAAAAAAAAAAATGTTTAATCAGGGAGAGATGCAATCACGGTTGAGACACCAGGTGGCTATTGCTGTGTGCGATCTCTCAAAGAAATGCTTTGTTGTTGGTGCATTCATTTTTTCTAAAACAGGAAGTCTCAAGGTAAGCTTTTTCTTTAAACACATCAATTTTTAGAATGGCCAAAACTGTCCCTCGTAGGTATTTTCTAATGATCCAGAATTGAATGTGTTGATTCCTTAACAATTCTTTAGATCAGTTGAGCTGGAGTGGCTACGGACATCTGGAGGTGTAGGACAGCAGCAACATTAAGTCTAACAGCAACAGAGTGATGATGGTCAATGTATAACCGGGAATTCTGGGGAATTGTTTGCTAAGTCAGACACTTTCATTAGTGTCTTGCTGGCTACACTTTCCGAATCATACCTGACCATAAGCTTCCCCTTGGATTGAGAAAACTGCTTCTGCAGAATGGCCCAACCAGAAGAGCCCAATGGGCTCTATAACTTGACCCCTACAACTGGACTGTGGAGCACAGAGATGGTGCAAAACATGCCAATGCAGACACAATGTCCCGTGTGCTTCTCTGTTGTGTTTCTGTGTAGATTAATTACCATGATCTAGTCCAGAAAAATATTTTTCAGGCAGAAACGGTATAAAAGTAGACTTTTTACTGTAATTTTATCCCTAGTATTGTTGATGTGCACACACGTGAAAACTAACATTTAACTTAAATAAACTCTTCAAAATGTTTTAGAAAAGGGGCATTGTACAAAGAAAAAACACCTCACCATTTTGGTTTTCGTTTTCGTTTATTACAGTCCTCGTAACAGAAAATACTAGGATCACAACAATACAAAATGTTGATAACTATGTTTAACATGTACCTTGCAAGTTGGGCCAGTGTTTGAAAAGCATGAAGCACACCTCCATCTGTATTCCAATTCTGACTCGCTTACCAAATCTGAAGCGGCACTTTGATCCTGTTTTTTATGTTATTGTTAATCCTTACTGTCCCACACATCACTTGACATTTTAGAAAATGTCACGCAAATTCTGGCAATGTGGTAAATAGGTGCAAGGCAAAATGCGGTATGATAATTATTTCTAATATTTATCAACTATGTAACTTATGGTGAACACTGAAATGGATTTTTGCCTTCAAATTCATTTGCAGCAATATTTGTTTCAAATATTTCAGATAGTTTCTCCGCCACACTAAAGAAAATAATTATTACTTCATAATAATGATAATTACTCTATATCACTGTTTTCACGTTGCACTGCTGTCTCGTTGATCAACGAATAATGCTGCCTTAAATCGTGTTTGGCAGCTGTAAAGTCTGATTTTAGTGGTTGCTAAAATGCGGTGTATCTAAAGAATGGTGTTCACATGGCGTTCTGCACCCTCTATCAAATTTGCACTTGCCATCATTAATCCATTACAATTATAATGAAATGCATTCAAATGCAGAAAAGAGCATGGAATTGGGCTGGATCTGGATACTAAGCGGGCGCAAACATAATGTGGATTTTGGTTTGCACTTGCAATTGCTGACCCTCCAAAAACTTTACACCTCTTCTTACATGGTGTAAACCATTGTAGAAGCGAGTAACTAAGAGTTGTATAAAAGCACACACCTGCAGAGACCTGTCATTGACTTCAGGATGACTGCTGTGGTACACAATAATGTTTCAGGGATACACTTCTCAACTGGCAACTCAGGTCACCGCAGCTAGTCTCCATTACACTGTTGTAGAATGAGGTAAAACAGAATGCAGTATCTAAAATGGATGCCGTTGAGAAATGTAACCCTTTACATGCCAAACCGCAACTAATAGTTTATTATAATGTTATTTCAGCAAGAATTTAAAAACCATTTTAACTCTGTCACACCTTTACTTACATCACCCCCATGGAGTGGGAAAGAACTTACAAATTAATAACAGTTTAAGAAGAGGGAGGATAACATCAAGTAAGTAAAACTTCAAAGTAAGTAAAACATCTTGAGGTGAAAAGCCGTTTTAAAAGGTTTGCAGTTGTTTTGGTATATAAAAGAACAGCTTTTTCTCACAATGCATTACTTGATTGTTTTTGGAAAATACACATTCATTTTGCAGTGCTTAACCAGCAGATGGCAGCATTTAAGTGTGTTAAAATATAAAATGCATCATAAAAGGTAAAAGGGCACTTTTATCTCTCGTTGGAATATGGAAAATAAAAAAATACTTTTCTCAAATTACTACCAGAAAATCTAGTCTGTGTGTGTCATTCGTACAGTACTGTTTGTGGACAGTGGAAATAAATTTGGCCACCAAAAAGCTGCTACAGAAAAGTATTTCAAATAACACTTTTAAAGACCGAGGACTGTAAATACCAGAAAATTGTGGAGTGTGTCCTCATGATACAAAAATGAAAAAAAAACATGAATTATGATGTAGGTAACATGTATCCATAAATGTATTTTTGTGATTTTGAGGAGCCATAAGAAACTACAGTACAGTAATCCCTCCCGTATCCGCCCGTCACATATCCACCCTAAGGGTTAATCCGCCATGATCAGCCTCTTCAGCAGCGTTAGTTTATTATTGAACAGAGAAGATTAGTTCAGAGATTGTAGATCATACCAATGTTTTCGTACACTGTGTAGTATGTGCGCCATTCAGTGTGTTGTTATGTAAATAAATCCTGTTCGTCTGCGGGGTGTATCAACCTCCATCTCGATCTCCTGCCTGTCACTCAGCAGTGAATGCACGCACCCACACAGCAGACGGCTACCCTGTCACAAGCATTAATACCCTGTATCCTTCTAAGCAAGGGATTTAGGGGAGCTCCTTAATAAAAGCTGAATCTCAGAACAATAATTGTGTGAATACAGTAATTGTTACAGCTGTGTATAATGGGATTTAAAACAGGATTCATTCATCCGACTTTTTACACATCCGCCCTTACTCTGCTCCCAACGCAGTCATATATGCAACGGATTACTGTATTTTTAAATGTAACATTTGGAAAAATCCACATTAGGGTGCATTGCTAAGCCAGTAGAGGGCAGTAGTGGATTGTCACAACAACAGGAAATACGCACTTTAATCAGAAACTATGAAAACGTTAGGTTACTTACTATAACCCTGGTTCCCTGAAAAGGAAATGTCAACCATTATGAGTTGGGAAATGACCCTCGTGTCACATGACCTGAGCACATATTTAAAAATCTGCCTGATAGGCCCTGTGTGACCACGTGTCTGTTAATTTTTGGGAACAAGACGCTGCATCCCAGAGCAACCTTCTCCATTTGATTCCGAATGGAAATGAAGGCGAGCTAGCGACCTCGCAAAATGAATGGTTAACAATTCATTTTTCAGGGAACCAGGATTACGGTAAGTAACCTAATGTTCCCTTTCAATCTCGAAATGTCAACCATTACGAGTTGGGAAATGTATACCCAAGGTGTCGCAGTGAGCCAAAGCAGCCACAAGCCTTGCCCTGGCGCGAGCCTAACTGGAGGGCTGCTGCGCAACAGGGCAAGCTGCATCAAGGACTGAACCCCACAGAAGGTGCAGCTGAAGTAGCCACATTCAGTCAGTAAAACCTTATAAACGTGTGTGGTGTGGTCCATGCCACAGCGTTTCATATGTCAGGTAGGGATGCCCCATGAAACACTGCCCAAGATGTCATAGTCCCTCTAGTGGAGTGAGCTGTAACATCACTTGGAGAGGGTAGGTTAGCCAGCTCATAAGCCAGCCGGATCGTATCCACTATCCAAAGCGACAAACGCTGCTTGGAAAGTGTGCGACCCATAACACACCAATAACTGGGTTGTCTGTCGCCATGAGACCTATCAATGTAACACCTCAACGCCCTGACAGGGCAGAGTGTGTTAAGACCAAAACTGTGGTATTTCATACGGACAACTGGAAATAAATAATCTAAATGCATGGCTGAAATCTTGGTGTACATGGGAAGGCTTCACCTTCCTTGAACATTGGACCACATTCTACAACAAGGACTATCTACAGTGCCTATAGTAAGTATTCACCCCCCTTGGACGTTTTCAGTTTGTTGTGTTACAACCTGAAATCTTGATGCATTTAAATGGGATTTTTTTTCTCACTTTGATTTACACAACCTACTCAACACTTTGAAGAGGCAAGAGAATTTTTACTGTGAAACAACAGTTAATGAAAAATTAAAAAACTGAAATGTCTTGGTGTAACAGGCGAAGTGCCCTGTACGTATTATTTGTTTAGTTTATTTTTAGAACAGGGTCTCCCCCTCCGCCCCTGTGCAGTGTGTTATTTTGTTATTTGTTTTGTATTATTATTATATTTATGTGACGCATGTAGCCATGCGTTTTGTTTTGTTATTGTTTTTGTTTATTTTAAAACGTGTTGTGGCAGAGGCGAGATTGGTGCTCATCCTCTGCCAGGAATAATTAATAAACTTGTGCAGATTGTGGCCAAGGGGTAATAGAATAATTACCAGCCAGTTAAACCCCTCGGCTACGATATAAAAGCCTGCAGCTCTCTGCACTCCAGGTGGGAGTTTTGAAGTATGGATGTGTTGAGAGAGAGAGAGAGAGAGAGAGAGAGAGAGAGAGAGAGAGAGAGAGAGAGAGAGAGAGAGAGAGAGACTTTGACTTTTAAGATCCTTTATTAAACATTCCAATTAAAATCCATTCAAAATCAATAAAGGTAAAACACAAACAAAATTAAGATTTATCAATATTTTAAAAATCTTAAAATACATCATGTTCTCCTTAAAAATAGATTTTAAACAAAAAAAGGATCCTAAAAAATCAATTAAAAAAACAGTGTTTTCTTTCTGTTTAAAAACAGATTAAAGCCAAAATTAATAAAAAACACTGTAAAACAATAAAAATAAAATTAAAAACAAAATTAAAAAACTAGAACAAAAACTGGAGCTCCCCCTCCTCACTCACAGCACACAAGGTGTCTCCCACACACCACCTCTCCTGGAAGTCCTCCGGGTTATTATTGAGTTTAAAAAATTCAAAATCCACTCTTATCCGGCTGACCACCAACACCCTGAACTGCACCACAACATCAGTCAGTCCGGCCCCAGAGATACTGTTCTTTCTGGATTTTAAAATGGCCAATTTTGCCTGACCCATTATAAAATTAATTAAAACACACCTGTTTCTCTTTTTAAAACTGTAGGGAACCCCAAAGATAAAAAGCTCTTTCGTGAACTCCTCGCCTAGGCCCTGCAGGAGCTCTTGTAGAAGATGGAAGAGTGGTCCTAGCCTGACACACTCACTATACATGTGAAACACTGTTTCCTCTGCAGAGCAGAAAACGCACTCTGAGCTAATGCTAGCATCAACTCTGTGGAGAAACCTGCCGGTGGACACAATACAGTGCAGGATCCTCCACTGCAGGTCCCCGCTCTCTTGGTGAGGGGCAGTTTATACAGAACCCTCCATACTGGCCTGCACCCCTCCTTTACCTCCAGACATGCCCTCCACCTTGAATCCACCAACCCCTCAACTGGTGAGAATGTGATGCCTTCACACACATCTGGTAAATTCTTCTTACTTTCTGCTGTATGAAGAGTTAGATCTTTAACTGTGTCTAAGTTTAATAGCATTCCCTCGTTACCTACATCCTCCTCTCCTTCACCTACTGCTGGACACACTAGCAGCCCTGGAAAGATGAAGTCTTGTCTCTGCCCTGTGCTGCTGGACATCTCCTCCCTCAAAGCCTCCCTGAACTCCGGGGAAAGAGAACTCCTTAGTTTACTGACCATTTTCTCAGCCAGTCTCTCAGAGTGCCAGCCCAGCCGCCCAGCCAGCTGTGTAGCAGTCAGCCAGCAGGAGAGCTCAAAGTTGATCAGGTGTCTCAGCCTGGTCACTCCTGCCCTCACAAAGCAGGCAGAGAGCGTCATTGACTGAAAAAAACACAGGGAAGAGCAGATTGAAAAATAAGGGCTCCTCCAACAGGGCCCTGCCTGTCAGGGACTCCTCATCTCTTTTTACCCTCACTGCCCTCCAGGCATCTAAAACACTCAAGTAAAAAGAAGAGAGACCTACTTTAGCTAGTCTGGTACTCTCAATTAAAAACAGGTGTTTATCTATCCCCAGCCCCCCTACTCTACTGAGGAAAAAACAAGCCAGCCTCTTCCAATGAGCCTCCTCCCCAGCATACAGGAGCCTCTGAACCGCCTGCAGTCTGAAGGCTGCCACCCTGCTGGCAATGCTGACCAGCCCCTGCCCCCTTCATCAGTGGGGAGATACAGGACCGCTGGCCTCAGCCAATGTCTTCCGCTCCAGAAAAACTCCAACAGTACTCTTTGAATCTCCTGCACCATGCCCGGGGAGGGTCCAGACACACCAGCCTGTGCCACAGCATGGAGGCCACCAGATTATTGATCACCAGGACCCTTCCCTAAAGGACAGCTGAGCCAGCAGTCCCCTCCATCTCTGCAGCCGCCCCCTCACCCTGTCCACTAGGCCCTCCCAGTTTTTCTGCATATATGTCTCCACTCCGAAAAACACCCCAGCACTTTTATACCTGTCCTGTCCCATCTCAGTGCCTCGGGCAGGACAGGGGGTGCAATCATGCCAACTGCCTGACAGGAAGGTGTCACACTTTGCCCAATTAACTCTTGCTGTAGAGGCTCTCTGGAATGTGTGCAGGCTCTGCTGTAGTGCCTTGATGTCTCCGTCACTGCACACAAACACGTTCACATCATCTGCATAAGCGGACACCTTCACTGCGACAGGGGAGGGTGAGGAGGGCACTGCCCAGCCAACCAGCCGGCCCCTCAGCAGGTGCAGCAGGGGCTCTATGGCCAGTGAATAAAGCATTCCAGACAGGGAGCAGCCCTGCCTAATACCCCTGCACACTGGGAAGGGCTGACTCAGCCCATTGTTAATCTTTAAAATGCTAAAAACATTCAAATATAAAAGCTGGATGTAAGAAATAAAAACAGGGCCAAACCGAAGGCTTCCAGGGTTTTAAATAGGTATGTGTGGTCGACCCTGTCAAACGCTTTCTCCTGATCTAAAGAAACCAGCCCCACATTCAAATCACATGCATTAGCCATTGATAAAAGTCTCGAATTAAAACAAATTATCAAAAATGGAGCGTCCGGTATGCAGTAAGTTTGGTCCATGTGAATTACAGCTCCTATACACATTTTTAGTCTATTGGCCAGACATCTTGAAATTATTTTAAAATCGGAACATAAAAGCGAAACAGGTCTCCAGTTTTTAGCAAGCACAGGTCTCCTTTCTTGGGCAGTAATGTGATTACTGCCCTCCTGCAGCTGAGGGGCAGTTCTTTATCTCGGAGGCTCTCTCCCAGCACCTGCAAAAGTCCTCACCAATCACAGTCCAGAAACTTTTAAAAATTCAGCGGGCAGTCCATCAATGCCAGGAGCTTTTCCATTTGAAAGCTGTGTAACAGCAGTGGTCAGCTCTTGATATGTTAGCGGCTGATCTAATTGGTGCTGTTCTTCCTCGCTCAGGGTGGGCAAATCCTGGAGCAGCAGGTCCGTATCCTTCTGGTCACATGGCTCTTTGCTATATAGTTCAGAATAGAATTTTACTGCCTCCCTGCTGATCTCCTCCCGGCTGTACAGCTCCCTGCCGCAAGGCGTCCGGACGCAGTGCATCTGCCGGCTGTCTGCTCTCCTCCTCTCCAAGCCAAAAAAGAAACTGGAGGGGGTGTCCATGTCTTTAAGCTCCATGAAGCAAGAGCGCACCAGCGCCCCCTTCACTCTTTCCTTCAGCAGGCTGCCCAACATGTATTTCTGCTCTCTCAGGGTTTGCAGGGTCTGCTCCTGGTGGTCTGTGTCCAGGCTGCTCTCTAACTGGAGAATTTTCAACTCCAGCTCTCTCACCGTGCGTTCAGTGACCTGGTTGAATTGAGTGTGTACTGCTGGCAAAAGATTTTAATCTGCGTTTTGCCAATGTCCCACCACTGCCGCATATTTTTATAAAGTGTTTTTTCTTTTTTCCATATGTTCCAGAAATCATTAAATTGTTTTACAAAAATTGTGTCCTGTAATAACTTTAAATTAAAATGCCAATAGGAGGTGCTGTGAGAGTCAGTGGTAAGTATTACTGTAACTAACAGGCAGTGGTGGTCAGAGAGGCTACTGGGGATGATATTGGCTTTCATGAATTTATTCAGATGAGTGTGTGATGTGTAGAAGCGGTCTAACCTGGCTCTATATATTTGTTGTAAGCGACAATGAGACCAGGTGTACTGTCTTGCATTAGGATGCAGACACCTCCAGACATCAACCAGGCCACTGAACTGAAAAACTGCAGCTAATTCACTTGAGGATTGGGGATTGGGTTCCTCACTATTTCTATCCATTGTAAAATCAATAGTGCAGTTAAAATCTCCTCCCACCACCACCACATCATCATCATTATCAATACTTAAAAGAGCTTGCTTTAATTTAGTAAAAATTAAAATGTGTTCCCTTCCTTTATTTGGTGCATAAATATTAATAAAAACAAAAACAGTACCACCCAACCTTGCTCTTACTTTTAGTAACCTGCCTCTTTCAGTTTCTTCAATGTCTAAAATTGTTGCTCTAAGGCTGGGCTTAAATAAAATTGCCACTCCCGCACTGGTGCTTGAGCCGTGGCTCAGCACACACGGCCCCTCCACTCTGCCAGCCACGCCGCCTCATTCTCCCTGTCTGAGTCGTCTCCTGCAGCAGCGCGACCCCCACCCGCTTCTGCTCTAAAACTCACATAGCTGCGCTCTTTTAAAAGACTGTCTGCAGCCATTCACGTTAAAAGAAATAAAACGCACTTTTCCATAGCGGCTAAAAATATAAAACTGACAGAATAAAACAAGCAACAATAAAAAATTCTTAAAAGAAGTATCCATTATAAAATTATTTGATTAGCATCATTAGCGATCTTTTTCTTAATTATTTGTACATATTTTTAAGGCGGTACCTTTTTTCTGGTCAAACTCCTCTAATGTTGCCTTTCTTGTGACGATGTGTGCTGAGTGGAGGAATAATCTCAAATCGGGGAAGAAGTTTTCAATTTCAACCCCCCTTTTCCCTTTTGTACTTTCCATAAACAGTTTAAATTCATCCAAGGTATAAAGTTTTTTCCCCCTGTTAATGGGTTGGCTATCGGGGATGTCAGAGATAAGCGAGGAGTCAGAGAGCTCCCCCTCCATTTCCTCTGCTCCGTCCTCGCTGCCTGCTCCGCCGTCCACAGCTGCCAGCTCCTCCGCGGCTCTCTCCACCTCTGCAGCGCCGCTCTCCTCTCCTCCTCCCAGCACAGCCACAGCCGTCACCGCTGCCTCTGCCTCCGCTTGCTGGGGTTCAGAGAGAGAGCTGCACAGCGCCGGGTTGTAAGCCTGTCGCCGTGCCGCTCCCCTCTCCCTCCATGTCAGGAGGGACAGACACCCTGCCTGAGACTGCAGGCTCCCCTCCAGCACAGACTCGGGGCTCTGCTCCGTTCCCGCTTCGCTATTAGGCAGATCTGCAGCTTCTATGTTTTCTTTTTTTTAGTCTTTTTTAGCTACCATCACAAAACCCTCATCATTTTCAGTAGCCTCATTTTGTGACGGACCGTGGCTGAGTCTCTTCAGCCTCGGCTGTGGTGTGGGCGGCTTCCTGGTCTCTGCAGACTCCGGCGAGTCTCTTCAGCCTCGGCTGTGGTGTGGGCGGCTTCCTGGTCTCTGCAGACTCCGGCTGGCACTGCGATGGGGGAGCAGCCTCATCCTCCCGCTCACCCCCAACATCCCCAGCCTCCTCCCTGCCATCAGTACCCTGCTCCTGTCTTTCCTTATTTCTATTTTTTCTCGGGCAGGCCCTTCTCTGGTGTCCCTGTTCCCCACAGTTAAAGCACCGCATTGTGTCAGAGCTGACAAACACTACACAGCCCGTCCCTTCCACACTGAAGCAACATCAATCACTTCCCCCGGGTTATTCAGCAGTAAAAACGCCTGTCTCCGAAAAGACAGGACGTGCTTAACATTTGTATTTTTGCACCCTAAAGGTATATTTTTAATTGGGGACACCAGTTTGCCATATCGGGCAAGTTCATTTGCCAAGGTCTCATTTTTTAAAAACGGCGGCACGTTAGACATGATTACCTTGGTAACAGGGGTTACTAAGGGGGATACTTGGATAAAATCCCTTTGACTGAAAAACCTTCCTCCACTAGTTGATTGACCAGCGATACCTCTTTTAAAAATACGACAAATCTTTTATTCATACGGGATGCCGACACTATATTGTCACACCGACCACCTCTCCCACTGCCAGCAGGCACTCCTCCACCGACACGCCGGCATCGGGCAAGCAGCTAACCCCGTGTCGGCGGCTGAGAGCCCCCAGCCCTCCAGAGTGAGATCCCATAACGGGACCTACACACACACACACTACTCTGTAAAACAAACGACGAAACAACGAAACAAAAATATATAAACCAACTAAACAATTAACGAATAAATATAGATATTTGCAAAAAAAATAGTAGCGAAAACACTCTCCTACCGCACCAGCGTTCAAACGCTACCGCCTCTCCGCAAGCTCCTCCCACAATCCCACAATCCTCCGCGAGAGAGAGAGAGAGAACTTATTTAAAATTAAAGTATACAGGAACAGTGACAGCGACTGCCCAGCCTGACCTGTATTATTTTGTGTTTGTGATTTTGTTTTGTTTAAACCTTTTATTTTTGCTCTGTGAGCAAGTGTTTTGTGTTTAAACTTTATATTTTATTTATTTTTGTATTTAAATAAAACGGCTGCGCCGCGTCTTTTTGTTTTGAATCTGCAGTACTTGATGTCAGTGTTTTTCAGTTCCTGCTTCTGACCTGACGTCACCACACAGCCACACACTATAAGTATTCACCCCTGAGTCAATGCTTGGGAGAACCACCTTTGGCAGCAATTACAGCTGTGAGTCTTTTGGGGTAAGTCTCTACCAGGTTTGCACATCTGGATTGTGCAATGTTCGCCCATTGTTCTTTGCAAAATTGTTCAAGCTGTGTCAAGTTGGATGGGGATCGTTGCTGGACAGCAATTTTCAAGTCTTGTCACAGATTCTCAATCAGATTCAAGTCCGGGCTTTGACTGGGCCACTCTAGGACATTCACTTTCTTGTTTTTAAGCCACTCCAGTATCGCTTTGCCTGTGTGCTTGGGGTCATTGTTCTGCTGAAAGGTGCATCTCCGTCCCAGTCTTAGGTCTTTTGCACACTGAAGCAGGTCTTCCTCAAGGATTTGCCTGTATTTAGCTCCATCCATTTTGCCCTCTACCCTGACAAGCTTCCCAGTCCCTGCCGATGAAAAGCATCCCCATAGCATGATGCTGCCACCACCATGCTTCACAGTAGGGATGGTGTTACCTGGGTGATGTGCTGTGTTGGGTTTGCGCCAGACATAACGCTTTGCATTTAGGCCATATAGTTCAATTTTTGTTTCATTGGACCACAGAATCTTTTGCCACATCTTTTCAGAGTCTCCCACATGCATTTTTGCAAATTCCAAGCGGGATTTTACATGGGTTTTTTTTCAGAAATGGCTTCCTTCTTGCCACTCTTCCATACAGGCCAGATTTGTGGAGTGCCTTTCCACAACTTTATCCCGGAGTTGTTTTGAAACCGCATTGGTCTTCATGGTAGTATCTTTGCTTTGAATGCACTACCCACTACCTAACTGTGGGACCTTACAGAGACAGGTGTATTTAATCTGAAATCATGTGAACCACTTTTATTGCACACAGATGGGCTCCATTTAACTTATTGTGTGAATTCTGAAGGCAATTGGTTGCACCTGAGCTTATTTAGGAGTGTCATAGCAAAGGGGGTGAATACTTATCAGATGAAGACTTTTCAGGTTTTTATTTTTAATTGATTTGTTTTTTTGCAACATGCCCCACATGTCGACCTGTTCCTATCCAGTTTTGAATAACTTTAGCATAACAGAGGCAGAAGTGTTAAAATAAACAAATCCCCTGGGCCAGATGAGATCCTCCCAATAGTACTCAAAGAAATTAAATAAGTTATTTACAAACCGCTAACCAAGATCATGCAACAATCTCTTGACACAGGGGTTGTAGCGACAGACTGGAGAATTGCAAACGTAATACCGATACACAAAAAAGAGACAAAACCAAACCAGGTAACTACAGACCAATAAGCTTGACTTCTATTATATGTAAACTTATGGAAACTATAATAAGATCCAAAATGGAAAATTACCTACATGGAACAGGAGGCTGTGTGGTCTAGTGGTTAAAGAAAAGGGCTTGTAACCAGGAGGTCCCCGGTTCAAATCCCACCTTAGCCACTGACTCATTGTGTGACCCTAAGCAAGTCACTTAACCTCCTTGTGCTCCGTCTTTCGGGTGAGACGTAGTTGTAAGTGACTCTGCAGCTGATGCATAGTTCACACACCCTAGTCTCTGTAAGTCGCCTTGGATAAACTAAACTAAATAAACTAATAATAATAATAACAGTATCCTGGGAGACAGTCAGCATGGTTTTAGAAAAGGGAGATTGTGTCTAACTAACCTGCATGATTTTTTTGAGGATGCAACATCGACAATGGATAATTGCAAAGCATATGACATGGTTTATTTAGATTTCCAGAAAGCTTTTGACAAAGTCCTGCATAAAAGATTCATTCTCAAACTGAACGCAGTAGGGATTCAAGGAAATGCATGCACATGGATTAGGGAGTGGTTAACATGTAGAAAACAGAAAGTACTGATTAGAGGAGAAACCTCAAAATGGAGCGAGGTTCTCTGCTATTCCTAATCTACATTAATGATTTAGATTCTGGTATAGAAAGCAAACTTGTTAAACTTGCAGACGACACAAAAATAGGAGGAGTGGCAAACACAGTTGTAGCAGCAAAGGTCATTCAAACTGATCTTGACAGCATTCAGAAGTGGGCAGACACATGGCAAATTACATTTAACACAGAAAAGTGTAAGGTACTACATGCAGGCAATAAAAATGTGCATTATATATATCATATGGGAGATACTGGAATTGAAGAAGGAATCTATGAAAAAGACCTAGTTTATGTTGACTCAGAAATGTTTTCATCTGGACAATAAGGGGAAGCTATAAAAAAAGGCCAACATGCTCGGGTATATAGTGAAAAGACAATGTCCACCCAAGGGACTTTTTCGCTCTGAAAAAAGAAACAAGGACCAGGGGTCACAAATGGAAATTAGATAAAGGGGTATTCAGAACAGAAAATAGGAGGCACTTTTTTTACACAGAGAAGCTGACACCCTGGGATCATTCAAGAAGGTGCTTGATGAGATTCTAGGATCAATAAGCTACCAAACGAGCAAGATGGGCTGAATAGCCTCATCTCGTCTGTAAACTTTCTTATGTTCTTATGATCACTGCTGCTGGCAAAGTGCAAACAGGAACCCTCTTGGCCTGTAACTCTCTGACACATTTGGCTGATGTGACGGCTAGGAGAAACGCAGTCTTAAAGGACAAGTATTTAGGGTCCAATGAATGCAGAGGCTTGAAGGGAGCCTTCGTGAGAGCCTCTAGGACCGTCCAGACACCAGGAAGGGACCATCAGTTTAAGAGGAAACACCTTGCCCCTTTTAAAAACTGCACTGCCAAAAAGTGAGCTCCGGGAGACACAGTTAATCATGACGTGGCACACAGATATAGCAGCCTGATGTCACTGTGACATATATATTTTCAAAAAAATGTGACTTCGCTCTCTTTCTGTGCTCCTGGTCAATGTATTTATCCTGTCGTCTCACAACATCACATAATCCCTACTGTGTTATTGAGTGGTGTCCCCTTCTCCTGATTTCTTGGAAGCTTTAGTAACCCTGACTTTATGACCTAGTTAGACTGAAGTCTTTAAAACATTATGAGGCATCACAATTATTATTATTTGTTTATTTAGCAGACACCTTTATCCAAGGCGACTTACAGAGACTAGGGTGTGTGAACTGTGCATCAGCTGCAGAGTCACTTACAATTACATCTCACCCGAAAGACGGAGCACAGGAGGTTAAGTGGCTTGCTCAGCGTCACACAGTGAGTCAGTGGCTGAGGTGGGATTTGAACTGGGAACCTCCTGGTTACAAGCCCTTTTCTTTAACCACTGGACCACACAGCCTTCTACAATTCTGGATATTGGTAACTAAATGAAAATAATTTAACTTAATGACCTTTTGTAATGGATAGAAAGATGAGCAAACTGACCTTTTAGACCATGCAGGGTTCCTTTAGCATGTTTAACACATTACCCTTATATATATATATATATATATATATATATATATATATATATATATATATATATATATATATATATATATATATATATATAAAGCTGAAAAGGAAATGCAGGGGCCATTATGGCTGGTCCCTATTGTGAATAGAAATACAGCTTTAAACTTTGGGGTTGTTGTTCTTCCTACTAGCCACTAGATGGCATCCAGCATCCATCTTTCTTATTTAACAACTTTATTGTGTTTTTTGTTTTTTTGTTGTTGTTATATATATATACAAACACTAGATTACAATGTGTACATGTTCTGAACACAAATGTATTGCATCTATTCCAGTAATAAACACTGATGTTTTGTCTTGAATGTGTAATGTTTGTATCATTCTAAACATGTGAATCTTCATTCTAAACAGTGAATCTTCTTTTGTCTCACCTTTTAAAGAAAATGCTAATCAAAATCACCAGAATACAAGATAATTAGACATGTTGTATGAACTGAAGCCTTCGATTAAAAGAATATGGTTCTTCCAGAAATAAAAGAAGAAATCAATGAGTAGTTATCCCAATGTATGTAAATCCCAAAGATGAGTGTAATTAAGTACATTGACACACTGTCATTTCACATTGTTTACTTGAAGTATTTGAAAAGAGATAAGGATTGCCGCGGTCAGGACTTCCTGCACCATTTAAATGACCGTGGCAAGATCTCCTGATCTCCTGGACCACTTAGAGGACATATCCTTATCAGTTAACCACACAAGAAGAGTACAGTTGTGTTAAGTGGCATTAATACAGGGCCAGCAAGTGAACCCAATGGCATAAACAATGTGTGTGTTTTTATTACAATCGATTTTTTGTAATCAGACAGGCTGTGTACCCCTGTACACACTTGGCAAAACATTTGGTTATGCAAACAGAAAACAGAAAAGTGGTTGTTGGCAAAAATCAGTGCAGCCCGTTTTAATGGGGTAATGTCGAAAAAAAACAATGCAATATTATAAGGGTTCAATTTAAAAATATATTATTATTATTATTATTATTATTATTATTATTATTATTATTATTATTAACCAATTTATGGTTGGTTTCCAAAATCTATGGGGGCAAAAAATGTACTTTAGATTGTGTTTTTAAGATGTAAATTGTTATAAAATGTTTTTAAAAGTGTCCTGTTTTGCAATAAGTCTCAATCCACATAAATCTGTCAGTTTATGTGGAAGTTCATTATGTAAGTCTATTTATTCTTTTGTATGAAGCAGGTTCACTTTCTAGTTCTGGCTTCTCCACTGAGAACTATCATCATATTGCTACCCCAACACCTTCTATTGCCATACAACCTTGTACCCAGCATAATGTATTCTTGCAATACTGAATAGAAATGTTATAGACAAGCTCTTTAAGTGTAGATTGTGGAATACTGGCCTGCAGGACCTCCTGCCATGCTAGCAAGAGCCGTTCGTGAGCCCCTTTTTCACACAAATTAAAAAAGAGGAATAGCCGGTGGATTATGTAATCCGTCTGAAATCTGAACCACTGTTTCCATGTGGTGGTGTTCTGACATACACAGAGGTCAACGTGACCTGCTAAGCAAATGCCATCACACATCCTTGTACTGTAAGTAGAGCCATACAATCACAATCAATGCCTTAACTGCTGATGACCCTGTACAGCTTAGCAGTTACACATATGGATTATTTATTTATTGCATTTATATAGCGCTTTTCATACAAAAGTATTGCAAAGCACTGTACAATACATAGCAGAAAAAAGAGAACAAACCACAACTGCCAGTCAGACCATTTAAATAACAGTATACACATAATAATACAAAAGCAGCAATTTTAAAGTTACATTAAAACCCACTAAGATAAGAAAGCCATTTTATAAAAGTGCGTTTTTAGTCTTGACTTGAAAACTGTAATGATCCCAGCTTCCCTGACAAACGAAGGCAGAGCATTCAATAATTTAGGAGCGCTACAGGGATCACTATTAGGTCCTCTGCTCTTCCTAATCTACATTAATGACTTAGATTCTGGTATAGTAAGCAAACTTGTTAAATTTGCAGACGACACAAAAAAGGAGGAGTGGCAAACACCGCTGCAGCAGCAAAGGTCATTCAAAATGATCTAGACTGCATTCAGAAATGGGCAGACACATGGCAAATGACATTTAATAAAGAAAAGAGTAAGATACTGCACGCAGGCAATAAAAATGTCCATTATAAATACCATATGGGAGATACTGAAATTGAAGGAGGAATCTATGAAAAAGAAACAAGGACCAGTTTATGTTGACACAGAAATGTCTTCAACTAGGCACTGTGCAGAAGCTATAAAAAAGGCCAACAAAATTCTCAGATATATAGTGAAAAGTGTTGAATTTAAATCAAGGGAAGTAATGTTAAAACTTTACAATGCATTAGTAAGACCTTGTCTAGAATATTGTGTTCAGTTCTGGTCACCTCTCTACAAAAAGGATATTGCTGCTCTAGAAAGAGTGCAAAGAAGAGCAACCAGAATTATCCCGGGTTTAAAAGGCATGTCGTATGCAGACAGACTAAAAGAATTTAATCTATTCAGTCTTGAACAAAGAAGACTAAGCGGCGATCTGATTCAAGCATTCAAAATCCTAAAAGGTATAGACAATGTCGACCCAGGGGACTTTTTTGACCTGAAAAAAGAAACAAGGACCAGGGGTCACAAATGGAAATTAGATAAAGGGGCATTCAGAACAAAAAATAGGAGGCACTTTTTTTACACAGAGAATTGTGGGAGTCTGGAACCAACTCCCCAGTAATGTTGTTGAAGCTGACACGCTGGGATCCTTCAAGAAGCTGCTTGATGAGATTCTGGGATGAATAAGCTACTAACAACCAAACGAGCAAGATGGGCCGAACGAAAAAGCCCTACCTCCCATGTTGTTTTTGTTATACAGTAGAACTCTGTAAAGAGCAGTTACAATTAAATTCAAATTCATCACAGGTCTTGAGAAATGGCCATGAAGTTGGCAAAATAGACTAAAAATGGACAGACAATATGCTAATTGACAAAGAAAATCATTTTTTTGTTTCATGTTTGACTTTTGACCATCCGTTGTAGGCAAATTGTCCATCTAATCATTGATAGTCACATCCAATCACCTCTTTGTTGCGAAGTTTCCTTTGAGTATATCTTATCCTCAGATATCTTAGCATATGTATGGATTACATTATAATCAAGTTATTTATTCGGTTGTCCTAAAGTCAGGACACATTTCCACAGTTTAGACTGTGAAATCCATGCTGGCCTGCAGTACAAGTATATGAATGATACATAAAACTTAAAAATGTACAGTTAACATCTATCCTTTAAAATAATTTTAATAAAAATTATTAATTCTAATAAATATCATACAATACTGCTAATCAGTATGGATATACTGGGGCAAATCAAAGCTGACTACGGTGCTATAGCTACTTAGTAATGGTTATGACATTTAGGCCAGGTCTGGGTTCTCTCATCAAAGCTCCCTTGGTTTGGCCCTTCAGGGGGTATTTATCACATTATCAACAACCTTCATTTTTTTTTCATATACCTCCTCCCCAATATTGATCAAAATACAATTTATGGCCCTGGGAGTATTTAAAAGAGCAGATCACTGTACCAAATAATTGGCCTAACATCAGTTTCACAGATGATCAGAGGATGTGACCTTGAGTTAAAAGAAGCATGTGTAATGTGTTCACTATTTACAGTACATGAGAAATGCAACAGAATGGATGATAACAACTCCAGTATTTGTCTCTTCTATGCATAGCATTGAAAATGTACCTTACATAATACAACAAAAGCCATCAGAAACAGTTATTTGTGTATTTTGAGACCCAAATGTAATCTTCTCCTGAGTGAAAAAGATTTTAACATTTTGAGTTCATTATGATTTTTCATACATGTGTTTGTGAATGAAGAGTAATATCGCTATTAGAGATCTGGTTTCTGGCTTTGACAGCATCATGAGAAAATGAAATCAGGTAACGCTAATGAAAAACAAATACCATATGATATTTTCCACCCATTTTTCTAACCAATTTGAAAAGCTTAATGTTGAATGTAGTCTCATTGTTGACTCAGCAGTTAACCTGTTTTCTTCCCCAACCCAGTTAATGCAGTGTAGCATTGCCTGTGGACCCCCAGCCAACTGGCAACTCAGAAGAACTGCCAACTCTCCCTTATTTGCTGGGATTCTCCCGGTTTTTGGATATTTCTTCTAGACAATTCCCAGGGCTGATTTTCTCCGTATTTTGCTCAAAAACTCCACTGTTAAACCCCTTATGTCAGCAAACCTGCAATCCCCGGATATAGCTAGCAGGGTTTAGACCCAGGGGAACCCTGTTGCAGGCATGCATTCAATGCACGAGGCAAGCTCACATGCTTGACTGTAAGGGCTTCGCATGTGATAAGCCATTCCAGTAAAAGGAAAAAGACATGCTTACTGTAAACTATGCAGACCAGGACTGATTTTAACGGTGGGATATGGGAGCAAGAATTATGTTTGTGGTAAGCACAAGAGATCACAAAAACACCAAAAAGCCAGTTATGCTGAGAAAACTAGCATGGGGATAAACTAAAATGAAAGACAAACCAGAATGCCAATTGACTACAATGGAGAAAGGAATGCCCATTGAATATAACAGGAAAAAAGAAAGGCATCTTAAAACCCCTAATGCCGTTTCTTATAGCATTAGCTTATTTATAAAAAATAAAAATAAAAACGGTATTAGCGTTAATCGTTGTATCTTTTATTTTATTATGTTGTATCTTTACTTTATTTCAGCATAAGATCTTTCGTTGCCAAATGAAAAACAGAGATCAAGAAAGTTACCTATGCAGAGCCCTTTACATGTTGTGACTAGTTCAGCAAATCTGTAGTAGACATGTTCTCAGACTCACAAACTGAAAAAATATTCTGTAGAAAAGCCTACAAGTCACACAAATAGTGAAAGGTATTTCTGTTACAATTTCAGCATCAATTGCTTTAGAAATTCAAGCTGATTGGTAACGTGTGCAGCTGTAATACCACGTTGTTGTGTATTTTGGCTTTTTCTTTTAAATGTATGGTGGACTTTTTGGCCTGTTTACAAAGTACTGGCTGCTGCCAAATCAGCTACCTACAACAGTACAATAAGAACCACGGGCCAAGAGAGAATCTGATTGTGAAGCATCATGTGGTTGTTTTTCTGTTTGATATTTTTCCTTTTTAAAACCAGTTAGAAGGAGCACCCAATCACAGTCTGTCATTCTACTAGGGTTGCCACCCATGCCGGTATTTTACCGGACTGTCCGGTATTTTTATGTAGTTTGACCCCCTGTCCATTTTTTTGGAAGATGTCTGGTAATTCTAAGCATTCTAATCTACTGGATATGTTCTTTAAAAAATGTGGTACAATAAACAATTTAATATAACAGGGTGTGCTTGTATGAGTGAAATTCAAATACTATAACACAGCGGTGTGTAAATGCACCAGAAAGAATTGAGGTAACAACGTAAGCCACCAAAACGCTGTACCGTTATGTTTTTCATGTGTGCTCACCGCTGTGTGTTATCTGGTATGAGCATGCGCGCTGCTGTTAAGTTTGACAGCCCTTTGAATGAAGAAGCGCGAAACTATTAAGTAGCATACTGTAACGTTAGTCACAATGGCAGAGACAAATGAAGAAGTAGACAATAGGAGGGGATGGGGCGTCCGGTATTTTTGTATCTCAAAGGTGGCAACCCTACATTCTACCAAGTGATAAAGTGGAATAGTTGTATGCTTTTGTCTTATGTATGTATTCACTTCAATTCAGGCACTAAGATTTCAGTTTACAAAAGCTCCTTTATTTTGAAAACCTAATGTTGCCAGGTATGACTCAGTGTGAATGGGATTTGAACCATAACTTTGTACCCCTAATTGTTTACCGATCTTGGACATCCAAATACAGTACTTCAGTAGGTGATTTGCGTGATTTCATTGCAGTTAGTAGGTTTGTTCACCCTTGTTGTACGGCTCCTCTTCCTCATTGTGTGATGTGAAGCACCTCTCTAAAATCTGTTGTTCACTGGCCTCTTTCTTCTCTTCGTGTTTAAATCTTGCTTTCTGAGTGGAAATAATTGTTTCAACTGACACAGCACACTTTCATAAACTGTATATATTCTTACAAATTGTAATATACAGTATATGGACTTCTGCAAGCAAATCATCTGTTAGATATTCATTATCTGTCAGATGATAAGGTGTCAGTAGTTAAAGAGGCTGTTCAAAAGGTATAATTAATCTCCACAATTTATATGTGTTTCTTAAGGTGGACATAATGTGCATATATGTTTACTTGTAAGTATGCATGTACTGTATGTATTTATGTAGATTCATAATTCATGCAACATTGTTGAATGGAAAACAATGCGACTTAAATATTGACATTATTGAAGAAACCTTTGGTGGCCAAATGGTGCATCACAGAGTGTCTGTTAGACATTTTTCCTTTGCATACCATCCTTCACCTACCCTCCAGTTTTCATGATGTGCCAACAGTGTTGTGTGAATTATGAATCACCCTATTTTATTTAATCAGTAAACCAAAGCATGCCAATTATTTTTCAGTAGAAGAAACTTAAAAGTTCTGTGGCAGTTCTGATTGACTGTTTTTTTTTAAATATTGTGAAGCAGTCTTTTACTTAAAAAAAGGAGAAAGTGTAACATTTAGTTGTGTTGGTTGGTTCTAGTTTTGTGAAATTAAGTAAGCAAAACAGTCAGTGATAAATCTTGCCAGAAACTCCCCACTCCAACCCACACTGCCACTTCCCCCTATACAGCCTCTTTATCAACATACTGAAATCACTGGGGCTCTAACATAATCATCAGACCAGTTGGAGCATGTGATACAATCATCCACACTCAAAATGAAAAAGCACAGCAGAAGCAAAGGAGTCTTAAAATGTGTTCTGCAAGAAAGTTAGCAATATTGATGAATGTTGATGACAAACCTAAACATTTAAATTAAGGATGAATTTGCAATGTATTGTATAAAGCAATATCATGCTTTTATTCTGATCTGGTGCTTGAGTCCAGTATAAAAAGGCAGGCATCAGTTAGAAAGGTGTATGTTAAGCAGCACACATGGGAGGAATACCAAAACGTTTTTGCTGGTAACATACAGCAGCTGAGAATGTTAATCATTCCAGCAAAGCCGCTTAAAGAGAGCTTACAACAATCTGCATGTGACCCTTCACATGCAGTATACCAAGCTCAGTATTAAAACCTACAATTCTACAAGTGAAAACATACCTTAACTTGTGATATTGTATCCTGGCTGTTTGGAAAGCTTGCACAAAACAAACACAACAGATGTAAGAAAACCTGTTTTTCTATTAAAAATACATTACAAAAAAAAATCGCATTAGACTCTAAATATAGTACACACATAGGGACTAGACTTAATTAGTAATTGGTTCCACTTTAGGCAAACCTTCTATCAGTCTGAAAATGCAGTGCTTCCAGCGCAATACAGAATTAGTAGCTCATTCAAATGAACCTATCAGCCATTTGCTGGAACATGAATTTTTTAAACTATTGCAAAGCTGCAATAGACCACAGTGGTTTTATAAATGGTTGACTGGCCAGGTGAGGTTTTACAGTGTGTGCGCACGATTCCAAGGCAACACAAGTACAACACCCCTTTCTTATGTACTGTATGAAGTAGTTGAATACTGAAAATATTGTTACATGTAATGTATGGCAGTTGGCATATAACAGTATTTTTATTTCAGTTATACAGTACGCCACCTTCAGTGCAAACAAGAAATGATTAAAGCATGTTTTTAATTCTTTGGCAGCTGTTTTATATGGTAGAAATGCAAAAATACACAGGGATAATGTGAAGGTTGAAAGGCAGATCTGTGAAACTGCTTGTCTCACTTCTGATCTTACAAATGACAGAGGTAGAAAATGAATATTGGTGAAACACACACACACACATATATGGAAAAACCAACATACACAACCATGTAGTTTGAAAAAAACAGCTGTGGACTGATGCTGGTCAAGAGAACACATTGTATTCTGGTATTCTGTACTAGTTCCAGCAGTTCTGAACATTCCTCCTCTCTCAAACCCAACCAAATAGGCATATTTGGTACTTCGCTGACGGATTACCAGGGAAGTCAAGAGCAGGGTGTTTCTGTACCTCCCAACAGAGAAGTTATTTTCACGTCACTATTTTTCAGTATTTCACTTTACGTTCATTCCAGGTAAAATGGACCAAATTCTAGCGAGGAGTTTCCTCTGTTTGTGGTAGACGACCACATGTGATGGAGACAACGTGAGAGTTTTTATTTATTTATTTATTTATTTTTAATAGGACGTTTCAAACAATGAATTGAAGCAAGCGATTGCTATCTTAAATATTTTTATGACATTGTGTTATCAATAGGTATTGACATTGGTGGTTGATGCCCACTTTATTCCAATAGGGTTCAGCTGTGACTAAAGTAAACTTGTATTAAAAACTGTTTTGTTTCACTTACTGAATGAACTCACACAAAGAGTTCAGACAGAGTATTGATTAACTACACATTACTGTGCACATGTTGACCACAGTGCATAAGAAATGCATTCCAACAGAAGAAAAGTGAATCCAACAAAAACGTCTTGCCAACTGGGTTAAATATTAAACGAAATCTACATTAAAAGTAAGTGACATGAAGAAAAACCTTCTGTGAATGTAAAGCCCTCCTCAAACCAGATGCAAGGCGACGTCATGTGAATAATCATCGATCAAGCGAATTTGGAAATTGCTTGGTTTATTTATTTATTTATTTTTGTACTCCACAGAATCTATGGAACTGACCAGTCAGGAATCAGGAGTACATGTCATCCATGTGGAAATAGCAATGGACCAGGAGTTCATTATTGTTGTGTTTGGTGTGTGAATCGAGTGAAGGAAATTTGCTTGCCTTGCTCGCTGCGCTCATTGAACTTGATGCAACACAAAGCAATTCTCCTTGTAAAAATGACATTGTGCGCGATGAATGAAAATGTTCTATCTTTATTTTAAAAAAGAAATACATAAGAATTTATATAAAAAGCAAGCATTAGTCCCTTGCAACAATAATTCACCTAAAATAAGTGTTAAATTAGAAAAAAAACTTCCCATCTGCCCATCATTAATAGTAAATATACATACATTGAAATTGAATTTCTCTACCATAAAACAGAGTTCTATTGTGATTAAACAGAGAAAAAAAAAAAAAAACATTTTACAGTATTAGTCAACTGCTCTCTAGCTCAGATATCAAGTCAGATTTTCTGAGACAACCATACAGACATCAAATTAAGGCCAAAAATACATAGTCAGTGGAACAAGATTTTTTTTTTTTTTGATCTGTGAAAATATTTGCATATGTTTAAGATATAAACAGTTGTCTATGCTCATAAACCAATAGTAACAAGGATACAAAAATACACTACCTGTGTGACTCATCAACATCAGCTCAAGTGAGAAAGCCAATGGGTTAGTTGTCCTTATTTACTTTTTTTTTTTTTTTTTAATAACTGCAGGCATTAACATTTAACCATGTATTCTTTCCAGTACAGACCTGTTTGAAAACCATTATCACTAGAGCTGACTTGGATAGACGTATACAAACAATTGTAGGGTCACATGGGGTTAGTTTCAGGTTCTGAGAACCGTAAAAAAAAAAATTAAAAAAAAGATATACATATTCCTGGCCCAGTCCCAACAATTTTGAAACCCTGATTTTAAAAGATGCACACATGTACCAACATCTAAACATACAGTGTGTATTTTCTTAAGGCAAACTTCATAACCAACTTTCTCTTTGTACTGTTATTTCAGAACTCCTCTAAGCAATGCATAATCATCATGACATCCAACAGGAGGTAATGCCTTCCTAACTGGTTAAGGCAGGTTTCCAAAGATGATAAATCATTCCTCCATTTCTCCAACCTGTTATACTTAAGACAATTAACCACTTATGTTAATGCAGGGTGATTCATAATTTGCGCAACATTGTTGTTTTGCATTATTTTTAATTCTACTTAAAAGTTGACATTGAACAAACCTCTGGTGACCTCACAGAGTTACTCTGTCATAGACCTTTTAACTTAGCATATCATTGCCCACGTATCCTCCAGTTTTCACTACAGTCCGACATTGTTGCACAAATTATAAATCATTCTGTATCCAAGTACTGCATTAAAAATCTCTAGTGTTTTTCATCACTATTATAAAATCAGCTTGATAAACTAGTGCATGTATAAAGAGGTCCCTTTATAATAAGTATTCTCTTATTGCTCATTATGTCACTCGGGAACCATGACTCCACGTTGTGAAATAATACAAATGACAAAATCTTTACCCTGAAATAATATATATATATATATATATATATATATATATATATATATATATATATATATATATATTCATTCAGTTAAACTGTAACCCACACGCAGATATGCTGGCAACCAATGAATGTATAAAATGTGAAATTACTTAGTTATTGATTTTATATAGGTAAAGGAATGAATGCGTGGAGTGTTGTAACCAAAGCTTATGTGTATACATAACGTTAATGCAAAAAGACTTACTGATTTTAAAAACAAGGAGATTCCTTGATATTTGGCATCTTAAAAAAAATCCACCAGCAGTGAAACTATGAAGAACCTTTAATATATAATAGCGACTACGCTGTTAAGTATGGTAAATATTGTTATTATAAAAGATCGTATTCCCTGGGGTGAAAGCATAGTAAACATGGTACACATTGGTAAAAAAAAACCAACAATCATCATTTGGAAGGTCTAAAGTCCCATAGGTGGTTTTGGTCAAGCTGAACTTGCTCCAGTGGCCTAGAAAACAAACAGTGGTCGAAGCTTACTTAAAACAACATCAACTGTATGCAAATAGTTCATGCAAGGGTATACTAAATTAAGTCTTTTTCTGCTTTTAAATGTAAAATGTTGAATTTAATACGTTAATAAATACACATATAAAAGGCTACAGAAGAGAAAGGAGGAAAGGAAATGATGTGCACATAGTAAAAACAAAAACATGACATGACAAGGCACTATAAAAATTAAAAAAAACACACAGGTCCAGTATCCCTGAGTTAAGGCTACCATATCTTGAAATCAAAGCTTGTCAATTTCAATGTAGTCACACACATTATATCAGCCTGTGTGTTGTCTATCTCCATCACTTTAGACATGTTCAGCTAAATAGTTGAATGCAGTGCAGTAGTTATGAATTATGCATACATAAATTCATAACTACTGATTAAACATTCAGATCCATTACTGATACAAATCTCAATCTTGAAGATGCAGTGACTCAACTGACCTTGTGAAGGAAGCTTCATTAGGAAATCTGGCACCTTGTGTGTTTCAAGGGACACTAGCTCTGCTAGCTTGCTTGAACAGCAGATGATTGAAACAATGTCATGAACTCAAGCATCAAGGTAATAGGCAAGTACAAAAACAAAAAGAGTAGCATGTCTTGTGTGACACACAGAACAAAAGCATGCTCAGAAAAAGCCCAATCCACAAAGACAGAAAGGAACAGGAAATAAAAGTGAAATTCCTGGAGGGTTTCAGAATCCTTACAGGAACTCACCATTGGTTTAAGTTCTCTGCCATCAGCAGAGTTTGGTCTGCCCCCCCGGCTTTTGTCTTGCATTGATCTTCTGCTATTTTCCACAAATTCCTGCAAAAACAAACGCATGCCAAGATCCCTGAGCAATATGTATTTTGCATAATCACAACAAGACAAAAATGCAATCATTTACTTTATATATGTATATGTGTATATACAGTACTGTGCAAAAGTTTTAGGCAGGTGTGAAAAAATGATGTAAAGTAAGAATGCTTTCAAAAATAGACATGTTAATAGATTATATTTATCAATTAACTAAATGCAAAGTGAGTGAACAGAAGAAAAATCTAAATCAAATCCATATTTGGTGTGACCACCCTTTGCCTTCAAAACAGCATCAAGCATCAATTCTTCTAGGTACACTTGCACACAGTTTTTGAAGGAACTCGGCAGGTAGGTTGGCCCAAACATCTTGGAGAACTAACCACAGTTCTTCTGTGGATTTAGGCAGCCTCAGTTGCTTCTCTCTCTTCATGTAATCCCAGACAGACTTGATGATGTTGAGATCAGGGCTCTGTGGGGGCCATACCATCACTTCCAGAACTCCTTGTTCTTCTTTACGCTGAAGATAGTTCTTAATGACTTTCGCTGTATGTTTGGGGTCGTTGTCATGCTGCAGAATAAATTTGGGGCCAATCAGATGCCTCCCTGATGGTACTCCATGATGGATAAGTATCTGCCTGTACATCTCAGCATTGAGGAGACCATTAATTCTGACCAAATCCCCAACTCCGTTTGCAGAAATGCAGCCCCAAACTTGCAAGGAACCTCCACCATGCTTCACTGTTGCCTGCAGACACTCATTCGTGTACGCTCTCCAGCCCTTGCTGAACAAACTGCCTTCTGCTACAGCCAAATATTTCAAATTTTGACTCATCAGTCCAGAGCACCTGCTGCCATTTTTCTGCACCCCAGTTCCTGTGCTTTCGTGCATAGTTGAGTCGCTTGGCCTTGTTTCCAAGTCGAGGTATGGCTTTTGGCGCAAGTCTTCCATGAAGGCCACTTCTGACCAGACTTCTCGGACAGTAGATGGGTGTACCAGGGTCCCACTGTTTTCTGCCAGTCCTGAGCTGATGGCACTGCTGGACATCTTCCAATTGCGAAGGAAGTAAGCATGATGTGTCTTTCATCTGCTGCAGTAAGTTTCCTTGGCCGACCACTGCGTCTACGGTCCTCAACGTTGCCCGTTTCTTTGTGCTTCTTCAAAAGACCTTGCTGATGCAGTATAACTACCTTGTGTCTTGTTGCTGTGCTCAGTTTTGCCATGGTGTATGACTTTTGACAGTAAACTGTCTTCAGCAACCTCACCTTGTTAGCTGAGTTTGGCTGTTCCTCACCCAGTTTTATTCCTCCTACACAGCTGTTTCTGTTTCAGTTAATGATTGTGTTTCAACCTACATATTGAATTGATGATCATTAGCACCTGTTTGGTATAAATCCCTGACTTTGTGCAAGTGTACCTAGAAGAATTGATGCTGTTTTGAAGGCAAAGGGTTGTCACACCAAATATGGATTTGATTTAGATTTTTCTTCTGTTCACTCACTTTGCATTTAGTTAATTGATAAATATAATCTATTAACATGTCTATTTTTTCACACCTGCCTAAAACTTTTGCACAGTACTGTATATATATATATATATATATATATATATATATATATATATTATATACATATACACCGTACTTTATTTTACACAAATTAACTTAATTAAGTTTTGTTTATTTTAAACAATGGGTTTCCCTGAATACTAAAATGTAATACATGAACTTTAACAAAAAATAAATAAAAAATAACAGGGAAACAACTTACCATAAGAGCCTTATCCATGTAGTACTCCTTACCAGGAGTCCCATCATTGTATTTTGTATCAATAGCAAAACACAGGAAAAGAACATCCACCACAATTTCAAATATGGACAGGAAGCAGTGGGCAACAAGGAAAGCAAAGAGGCAGACGATAATAAGAGGGAGCACCCAGACTGTGTAATCCCGCTGGTAGTTCAGAGCCAATACACCTGCAAAGCCTGTGGTGCACACTATTAAAACCTAAAAAAAATAAAAAAGAATAAAAAAGAAATGTGCGTCACAAGTGGAGTAACTGTCCACTTTGCAATAGCTTCTCATTTAGGGGTGAACATTTCAATTACTTAAACAATTTCATCACTGTCATGATTTCCACAAACCCTCCCAAACAGCGAACACTCTCTTGAAAACATTACTTTAGATATGAGTTTAGTTATTTAGAGTTATGTAACAGTTTACTTAGTAAGCATAATGCCAACTTCAAATCCTTAGTTCTGCAGATTAAAGAAACCTTAAAATGCCACTGGTTCCCCCCTGTCTTGTGCCCATCTTTTGTTAGCAAACAGGTTACCAGTGACCCTGAAAAGTATTTGCTTGTATGACTTGAAAAAGGGGAAGCAGATCCCAACTTACTGTTTAGATGAAAAATATAACTGTTTGTAATCTAATTTGTCATGCCTTATTTGTAATTACTTGCCAGAAATCACATACAAGAATTACATTTCCCGACGCACTTTAAACTGCACCCATACCTTTCCTAGAAACAGAACAAAATCCCCAATTGTATTGATAGCAGCGACTCTCAATGCATTCTCCACCAGAATTACAAATGCATCTCGGGCAGAGGTACAGAAATTTGTACTGTTGATAGCGGTGGCTGCATATGCATTCTGTAAACAAAACATAAGACAGCAGGTTTGGTTTGTTTGCGTGGGAAGGAACCTCATTATTACAAATATAAAATAAGTTACATTTGATTTTTACTGCTACCTAAAGGGTTTCAAGATAGTGAATCTCATATTAATACTATATATTAGGGTATTATCATGCCATTGTAAGAGGGAGTGCTATGTAAGCATGCAGGCTGCAAATGGAAAGCTAATCAGAAAACACATTGAAGGAAAATAGTCAGTCCTAACAAAAGCTTAACTGGTGCTCACACTCTTTTGGCAAATTATTGAAAAAAAAGGCTATATAAATCAAAATGTTGTATGCTGAATTTCAGTTTGGAATACTAAGTCCAGGGCCCAAGCAAGATTTATCGATAGTGTTTTCTTGCCAGCATGAGGAATACATTTTTTCTCTCTCTGACTTCCAGCATCCACATGCAACTAACTGTAGTAACATATCAGGGGCTGTCATTAATGTGGGCACCATGGCACCAGTGGCTTCATCCCGCTGCCAGCCATGACCAGTGAGTGAAGGTATTTCAGGTTTTGCCACTCAAGCTTAGAAGATTCACACCAGCAGTAGCCTTGCCACCATACATTGTAGTCACCAGATTCTCCACAATAGTGAAAGTATACATTGAAATTGTATTTCCCGTGGAAGCAATTTATTTCTCTTATTTTTTTTAATTGAAATTTGGTCTTGGGCACCAGCCTATAAAATTCCACATTTTACTGGTAAAGTTGCACATCCAAAGTTTAATATTTTCTGTCATTTAAAGTACATAAAAATATAGAAATTAACAGTTACTAGGGGTGGTAGCGGTGAGCTGAGCTTAAAACATAATTGGATATGCCAAATTGGGAGAAACGCGGGGTAAAATTAATAATTGCCGACTACTAAATTTAAAAAATAAATAATAATAAATTAATATAAAACTTACCTGGTTTAAATAATTTAGGCACTTCTCTAGGCACCACAAGCAGCAGATACAAGTCTTCAAAATGCAACGGGCACAAGCGTTTTCCTGCAAATCAAAAGCTGATATAAAACACTGAAAAGCCACTAAAAGTCATAAATCTCCAGTTTCCCCACTCTGTTTCATGAGATAGTCTTTTCTTTTTTATTTTACTGTTTTAACACAAAATTCTAAACTACTTCTGTGGCTCATGGCTCACCCCCCTCCCCCAAACAATACACCATGATCATTAACCATGTCAATTCCAACATTTTAGTAATGACGGTATGTGTTAAATGAAATAACTACAGACATGCATTAAACCAACACAACATAATAATAAAATAATAGTTTTCTTACTTTTCCCTTCAGCTGGCTGTGAATGTACATGAGTATCAATCGAGGAATCTTTACTAATGTGATAATGAAGGAGCCTTTAGCAACTGTACCAATATGGTAACGAAGGAGCCGAAACACAGATGTGAGTATAGGAAGGGTAAGATTTGCTTTATCCCTGTATAAAAAAAATGAGGAAAAAAAAAACATTAACAAATGTACTTAATTTTGGAAATAGCCTACTGGTAATGCGATTTATTTATCTTGTTTCATTTACTTTTACTACAGTATTCTGCAGATGAAATCAAAAGCATAAATACCTTCATACCGATTTATCTACAAAGTTTAAAAACTATACCTTACCTTGTAAAATAATATGTTACAACAGCACCAGCCACAGTCATCTGCTGACAAGCTAGAATGAACTCGCTTATCCAGATCAAACCAACAAAATGATACCAAGACATGTACTGCAAAGGGCCAGACATTTTGAATTCTACAAAGCCTTGTTCATTCTTAACAGGATCTCCTGTTAATATAAAAAATGAATATCAGAGCATTCAAAAGGGAAGAACAGAAACAACGTAATCATTTGAAATAAACATATATAACTTGTAGGTACAGTGGTAAAAAAGTGCTTTAAGCAAAATCTGCCTCTGCACTAATTGCTAAAGAAATACAGGCTGGTTCATAAATGCTGAACATCAACTCAGAATGTCTGCATGACATTTCCCATACAGACACAGTGATTATGGCAGATTCAAGAGGTCTCAGCTGTTCATACTTTCCTTACAGTGCAGACATTCTTTCATTGCACTTCAGAATGATGAACATTGCAGGTCTTTTGAGCCTGCTTATACCTGTTGTACAAGAAGTTCAAAGATGCTTGAAAAAAGCATTGTTTATAGATCTATCCTCTCAGACTGACAGACAACCCAAAACAGTAATGTAATTCCTTAAATGTCGCATACACGCAGCATACTAGCATATAACTTACTACGAGTATAAATTCCTGGATCCTTACCTGTAGTTGCCAGGAAGAGTAAAACCATAACCCAGTAACTCCAGAAGAACATCAAAGCCAAAAATGTCCAAAATGGCTGGAAGACAAGCAGCGGAAGGTGGATAAAAACTTTTCCGGCCACATGAAACAGCGCAATTGTAAGAGCCACTCTTTTGCGCATTATTAACATCAACAGCAACAGGATCACCTAAAGAAAAACAAATATATTATTTGTTCTGGTTCCCTTAACTAAGAAAATGTTATTTAAGTAATCAAGATCATCAGTAAAATACAACAAAAAAAATATCTGTAAATGTGAAAAACGATCAAATTTTCCACATTACAAGGATGCGTTAAAATGTATCAGATATTGTCAACAAGGGGCATCTACTTCACCTACTCCATACTTTCCAAGTAATTCCCTTTAATGTGTCTCTGGGCAAGTACTAATTAAAACTGAATGAAATCTGTTAATTACAAAGCAATAAACTATGCTTTTGTACTCATCTATACAATTATTGACTCATTTGTACTCATGCACACAATTGCTGACTACCATCTAATGACAATAAAAAAATAATAATAAAAAAAATGAATCTCCCCCCCCATCACCATACATATTGGGTGCAATATAAAATAGAAACATATTAAATGTTTACCCCAAAATAAAACAACACATTAAAATAGTTTTAATAAAGTAATTTAACCACAAAAAGGTCTAAGCAGTATACGGTTGTGTTTCCTGGGATTTAGCAGTCGGCTATAATAATTTACTGTTGGAAATAGAAGCTGCATGAACCTACCGTGAAAACTGTAGCAGCAATTGCATAAACCAGGAGAGCCTGAACATTATCTCTGGATACTTCAAGCTGATCTGCTGGCAGTTTGTCAGTCAAGGACTTCCTGTGATCCACATATAACCACCAAAGAACACCTGTGGCTCCTACAAGACATTAAGAAGGTTTTAAAAAAGTGTGTTATGAAGAGAAATATATATGAACAGATACCAGTTGTGTAAATTAGGTACTGTTACTAATGTATGGACTTACTGTAAAAAAAAAAAATGTAACAGATCCTGTTGCCTTTTACATTTAGTATTTCCAAAGGCAGAAGTAAATGTTCTTACTTCAGAATCAAAGGTAAACGATAACACTACATTTTTATATATATTTTTAGGTTCCAATGGCTCTGCTAAATATTTCAGAACTCAAAAATGGCAATGCAAATATCAAAGTATTGATGCATCTTAGGCCAATATCAACCCTCCAATCCTCCTGGGGAGGAATGATATACCCCCTTATTCAATACATGTGTTTTAAATAGAAAAAAAGGGGGTTAAACTTACCGATTGATCCAAGAACCACTAAAGCAGTTAATATCCAAACAAGTACTGCAGAGATATATCGAATGATGACCATTAGAATCATGGACAGAACTTTAAAAAAGAAAAAGAAAAAAGTTTACATTAATTAAGCTCTCAATATATTGCACTCCGTAACGCCCACATTTAACTGTAAAAAAACATATATTTGATGGTGATTTTTACATTGGATTGCAATTTGCTGCAATTGTTGCCACCAGACATAGCCATTTCAACTTGGCAAAACAGTTCAAATGGCATCTGATGGCACCATGCCTGACTATACTGCCATTGCTCCTTACATCCCACTGAGCACAACTTTAACCCTTTGCGGTCCATTTATTCAGCGCGTCTCAGGCGCGTCAGGTCCAATTTATTTTCACTGCGCAGTTTATTTTAGACGCAGTTTTTTCACAGTAAAACAGGTTTAAAGGAACTGCATATCAACAGGATATGCCCCGCCCCACCCCTCGTTCGCTGTTTTTTTTCACATACCTCTTGATAGTAGTGCATACCGATAAATCATCTCCTGATCACTCGTTTTATCACCAAACTCCTCAATAATGCGATCCAAGTCATTATTTTATTACTATAACATCTAAAAAAACTCTGCAAATGTCTGTGATATTCTTTGAGCGCTGTATGCAGAAGCAGCTATCTTGTTTATGTGATGCCGGGGCTATCTGTATTCATGAGATACGCCCCTTTTATTTATTTATTTATTTTTTTTCGGCCTCTCTCGGCTCCTATCGATCTCACTCGGCCATTGAATGGTTTTCTCGGCTTTTTCTGGAGAAAAAACAACTAGAGACCTGTTCTTTCCGTCTTTTTGATGATGTCGGACAGGGTCCGACATTGGACCGGAAAGGGAAAATTGCAATGTCGGACCAGGTCAAACATAGGACAGCAAAGGGTTAAAAGAACAACAAACTAAAATCTGAAGGACAACTAAACATACAGAATACACTCGACATATACGTGGTATGATACTCAAGACGACAATGACAAGTAGAGCTTTAAAAACCACACTACGGCTTACCTAGTGATAGAAAGCAGAGTCCTATTATTATTTCTTTGCTGGTCATGACTCCACTGATAAGCCTGTGTAGAACACTGTTGTCACTAACGAAGGTGATCAAGGCCTCGGCAAAGTTGGCATAGCAAGAGATGTCAACCGGGGTGCAGCGATGGAACACTGGGATTGACTTGCTACTCGGAGAGCAACCAAAAAAAAAAAAAAAAAATGTCAGTTGATGAAACCAAATCTAAAATAATGTGCGACCATAATAATAGATAAATGTCTGGAGATATGCAAAATGATGCATTCTGAGTCATCTCATACATAACCATGGTCCAGAAATAGACTTGTTTATTCATTTCACAAATATATTGAATGCTATTTGCCAAATGTATTTCTGTATTCTTGAGTCTGTCTCACAGTAGGCTATTCCCTGAATTATGCTTTTTAATTTGTACAATTTCTTTAATTGATACCAGGTTGTCATATCTTTATCATTTCAAGGATATTTGAATTTGAGCTTCCACATTTAGATAATTAGTAAAATGTGTGCACTAACTGCATTAAACTAAACTGCACACTTTGAGACAAACTGAGATTGAGTACAAATTACATCCACATTGAGTAAGCAATAAAAAAAAAATACCAAAACAAATTTTTCAAGTAACAACCAAGCAAATGACAATCAGAATGAATTTTGTGGCAGATGTCTCTCAATTAAGAATTAAATACGCAGTGAATTACTAAACTAAATAAGAACAACAACAAAAAAAAAAACATGAATTACCTTGGTGGCACAGGAAGTTTTGGGCATAACTTGGATGACTCTGGGTCAGTGGTATATTTAGAAACCTCTAGTTGATAGGAGCAGAGTTTTGACCCTAATGAATTAAAACAAATACATTTTCCATAGTCAGACTTAAAACAGTGTTTCTTTGTATTTCAAATCAGAACTAGTTCTGTAAAATGTGCATTTTAAATCAGTCATTTCAGCTTTCCTTGTGTATAGCAATGTACTGATATGCAGATAAACAAAAATCACTGTGCTGTGTTCCAGCAGCGGATTGACCTTTAATAAAGTGTCCATTAACATGCTACAAAAAGGTAGGGACACAAATGCAGAGATAAGACCTTTTTTTTTTTTAAATCATATGAATAATAATATAAAACTTCTAATGTTAAAATTAAAGGGAACCGTTTAAATATTTTTGGTGCCAAAACAAAAATTTGAACTAAACTGCTATTCACATAGAATTACCGTTTTGAGCCACGAAATGTAATTTGAAAGCCTTACCGTTGTTTTTTCCAAATTCCTGCACCTCTTTTAAAGTGTGTAACTCTTTACTTGGACATGCTGACACGCACAAAGCAATTGATTTGATTCTTCTATTAACAATGTCAAGGTTGCATGGATCTAAGAAGAAGACATATCTAAAATAAAAAGGGTTATGTTACAGTACATACAAGAACAGATTTTTGTTCTAGTAAAACTTAAGACGGATTTACTAAGCTTTAGCTTTTTTTATTATTATTATTATGCATGCCCAAATTGTTTATTTAATTTACACTTTTAATGTGTTATTAACTTTGCAGTGGTGAAGCAAAAGCTTGGTCATTCTGTCAGACGTTTTTCTTAAATTTCCCCAATATGATCCTGGTGAAATGTGACTGAATGGAATCAAAAGTTTGTTTTTAAAACTGGTTTAATTTCTCTGAGTCGATTGACTTCTTGCTGTAGGAAAGGGTTGAATTCAAGGATATGTTTATTCTGTCCATTTAAGCCGTGTTCTTTTTGCCAATCACTTTGCTATACATTTTCATTTTCTAAAGGATGTTTAAAATGGAAATGTTTATGGAAAGTATAGCTTGTTATATATTTACCTGAAAAATGTCTACAGCCCCTAGCCTTGGCTCTGCCTGGTACTGGCCGAATATTCCATTCTCAACCACTGGTACCCCTTAATTAGCACATACAGAAAAACTATAAAGAATTGACTAGAAACGATTTGTAATGAAATATACTGTATATAACTTCAAATAGCCCTGAAACTCTTTGATTAAAAGTCCAAGGCGGCCAACATAAATCTATACATGCTGTAAATGAAAGTATCAACATTTTAAATCAGATTCAAATGTTAGGAGAATACCACAATTTTTTAAATAAACACATTACTTACATGTAAATACTTTATAGCTGATGAAATAATTACATAAATCTTCCCTAAATAAAAATGATTTTGCTATAATGTTGATGTTCTGTAAGCTTATTCTGTGCTGCTCAAGTTTTGGTGTTAATAACTCCAATTTCAAGGACTCAAGTTTTTATGTCACCAATGACCAGGACGCAGTAAAACTACTTCTGGGAAAATACAAATAAAACTTAAAAAAGGTGACCAGAGGCTGCAAAGCAAGTAATACGTAATTTAAAAAATACATATTTTAGGAAATGCTGTAAAACTGATTAGCAACTGTCCAGTTCTAATGTATTTATTGGTAACAACCTTGGCCTAAACCATCATAGTTAAAATTCACATTAAAACTCCCAATTTGCCAAAACACATTTTTAGGAACAATAATAGTTGGTAAAAGCTTGAGGTTCAACCAAGCTACAGATCAAATGTTATCTGACTGAAGGTTCAGTTTTACTCTGTTCTTTACATCATTTGGTTGATCAAAGCTTTAAACTTTACTTTTAGTTTAGTCAGGACGTGGGATTCGCTTAAGACATCCAAGTCGAACTTCGTACCAGAGCATTTACATCAAACTATCCAACTCCAAAAGCAAACTGGATCATCAAAAGGTTTAAATGATCCAAAATGAATTAATGTAGTTATAAAAACTGATGGTGTTGATGCATTTATTGAATCTATTCTGACCATAAGGTTGCCAACATGTGAATGGAAAATAAAATACATTTTTAAGCTAATGATCTGTAAAAAGTCAGGTTTGTTTTTTATTGCAAATATCGTAGTGTTATTATCTTCTCCACTTGTTTTTCTAAAATATAAAACTAAGTAAGTAAATCTGTCACAGTTTAGCCAACACTAAAAAGTTAATAATCCAGTATTTTCTCATAAACTCCCAATGTACATGAAATCCCTTAACAGCAGGTTTTATAACAATTTTTACAGTAAACATCCACACAGAAACAAACACCACTGTACCCTGACTTTTCCATGGGCTTTAAAAACCACTAGGTGGGTCATTCAAATATGAATAAAAATGCCACTATCATAGCACTGTATGGATGTTCCTGAACAATTAAACACCATACATAACAGGAAAGTGCCTCATTAACTGCACCATAAACTCTGCTACAGTAAAATGAAGAAAAAGCATGAACGTCTCCCAAAAACATCTTAATGTTAGATTTGCAAGCACCAGAAGGGCAGGACATATTGTCTGTATCTAAAGTACTCCCAAGAAGAAGGGAAATACAAACAGCCATGTCAACAGCGTGGTGAAGGGATACTGGCATTTATTTTGCCTGTAGTATCATGTCTTCTGTTTTCATCACTAGTGACTGTCTACACTTAAAGAGGAGAATTACAGTAACTATTTAAATTGACAGTAAAGACTTATTAGGAACTACATAAGCACATTGGAAGATCTATTGACAGGCAGTATTTGTAATTTCAGAATCAGAATGCAACCAGAGAAGTTCTTTTTCAACATTAGAAGTCAGAGACTACAAATGAATACCGTATTTATCCTAGCAACCCTCATGAATAAATACATTGTTAAAAACTCACTTATTTTTCGTCTGATCGAGTCCACTGTATTCTATTCCTTCTACTTTTGTATTCTTCTGACCACAGATGTTTCCATAGCTGTCATAGCCAGACACTAGCCTTGCTGCTGCTCCAGTTGCGACTGCAAATCCGCAGATGAATCCCTAAAAATGTTTTAAAAAAACAGGTTTTCTTTCTTGAAGATGATGTTGGAAGGATATAAGTGCATTAGTGTGATATTAGCGTATAGATACTGTATCGAGAAACAAGAATAACGAATGACATTCCAGCATTTGGAAAGCTGTGGCGATTTGCTCTAGTTTAGTCAAGTATAGTCAAAGTATTGTTTTTAACTCCATTTGAATGAAGGAACGTTTACTATAATTTAAGTCATAATATACTACTACTTCAGGAAATCCAGTTGGTAATGTGGTACAGTGCCTTTGCTCTTTCAACCCCACTTACACTGGCAGAGTGAAATGTTCTAGCACCGTAACACTATGCCCTTCTCAATATATTTTGTCACTAAACTAAAAACAGGAGTTTTGTGAACAAAAGCAAAGCATCTCCAGGGAAGTAATCAAAGAGGAATGTCATATCTGATCGAGTGTTATGTAAAACTGAAGCAAAACAGAAGGTTAAACCGTATATCCAGAGGCTGAAACAATGTGGCAATGAAATGGTTCCATTATCAACTGCAATGGAAATGTAGTGAGAGAACAGTAAAATATGGGTGTGCACCAACTATAAAGACAGAATGTGAAAGTGTGTGGTCTGTACCATTGATATTACCAGTGCAGTATTGCCGCTTAGTCGTCTTTGTTCAAGACTAAATAGATTCAGTTCTTTTAGTCTGTCTGCATATGACATGCCTTTTAAACCAGGAATAATTCAGGTCGCTCTTCTTTGCATTCTTTCTAGAGCAGCAATATCCTTTTTGGAGCAAGGGGACCAGAACTGAACACAATATTATAGATGAGGTCTTACTAATGCATTGTAAAGTTTTAACATTACTTCCCTTGATTTAAATTCAACACTTTTCACTTTGTATCCAAACATTTTGTTGGCCTTTTTTTATAGCTTCCCCACATTGCCTAGAAGACTACATTTCTGAGTCAACATAAACTCCTAGGTCTTTTTCTTAGATTCCTTCTTCAATTTCAGTATCTCCCATAAGGTACTTATAATGCATATTTGTATTGCCTGCGTGCAGTACCTTACACTTTTCTCTATTAAATGTCATTTGCCATGTGTCTGCCCAGTTCCGAATGCTGTCTAGATCATTTTGAATGACCTTTGCTGCTACAACGGTGTTTGCCACTCGTCCTATTTTTGTGTCGTCTGCAAATTTAACAAGTTTGCTTTCTATACCAGAATCTAAGTCATTAGTGTAGATTAGGAAGAGCAGAGGACCTAATACTAGTAGTAATGCTCTCTCTCTTTGTGCTATCCCTAAGCTTTCCTCAATGTGTTGGTGTACATGTGCTTTAACAACTTTCTGTACACTGATAATACACTGGGAGCAGGTATTACGTCATCCCTTAAGTTTTTTGAGAAGTAAATACAATCCTTTTTATTTTTTTACTGAAAAAGCATTGGTTTACTCAGTCAGTCACAACTTCTGTGTTTTGCTTTTTTTAATCACTTTAACATGATCATTGCCAAGAAAAGAACAATGCTTAAGGTTTACAGCACTGCTCCCCACTCCAGAAAGAAAAGTGTTTCCTTACCATTCCAACACAGAAAAGAACAAATATCAATAGCCATGGAATGTCTGTACAACTCCTGTCCTCTAAAGGTTTCCATTCTCGTGTTGATCCCTGTAATAAAGCATCAGAAGTTAAAACTGATATGTGAAATTAAACACTATAAAACATAGTATAAGATAACAAATGTTGTTAATTTTACACAACGACATGTATAGTTTAAAGGTGTTTTACCACAGTTAACCTCAAAGCATTGGGGTCATGAGGCAAAATATTGGATTTATTAATTTCTCATAAAACCTATTTACTGGGTTATATATATATATATATATATATATATATATATATATATATATATATATATATATATATATATATATATATATACAGTACTGTGCAAAAGTTTTAGGCAGGTGTGAAAAATGCTGTAAAGTAAGAATGCTTTCAAAAATAGACATGTTAATAGATTATATTTATCAATTAACTAAATGCAAAGTGAGTGAACAGAAGAAAAATCTAAATCAAATCCATATTTGGTGTGACAACCCTTTGCCTTCAAAACAGCATCAATTCTTCTAGGTACACTTGCACAAAGTCAGGGATTTTGTAGGCATATAGTCAGGTGTATGATTCAACAATTATACCAAACAGGTGCTAATGATCATCAATTCAATATGTCGGTTGGAAACACAATCATTAACTGAAACAGAAACAGCTGTGTAGGAGGAATAAAACTGGGTGAGGAACAGCCAAACTCAGCTAACAAGGTGAGGTTGCTGAAGACAGTTTATTGTCAAAAGTCATACACCATGGCAAGACTGAGCACAGCAACAAGACACAAGGTAGTTATACTGCATCAGCAAGGTCTCTCCCAGGCAGAAATTTCAAGGCAGACAGGGTTTCCAGATGTGCTGTCCAAGCTCTTTTGAAGAAGCACAAAGAAACGGGCAATGTTGAGGACCGTAGACGCAGTGGTCGGCCAAGGAAACTAACTGCAGCAGATGAAAGACACATCATGCTTACTTCCCTTCAAGAATCGGAAGATGTCCAGCAGTGCCATCAGCTCAGAACTGGCAGAAAACAGTGGGACCCTGGTACACCCATCTACTGTCCGGAGAAGTCTGGTCAGAAGTGGCCTTCATGGAAGACTTACGGCCAAAAGCCATACCTCCGACGTGGAAACAAGGCCAAGCTACTCAACTATGCACGAAAACACAGGAACTGGGGTGCAGAAAATGGCAGCAGGTGCTCTGGACTGATGAGTCAAAATTTGAAATATTTGGCTGTAGCAGAAGGCAGTTTGTTCACGAAGGGCTGGAGAGCGGTACACGAATGAGTGTCTGCAGGCAACAGTGAAGCATGGTGGAGGTTCCTTGCAAGTTTGGGGCTGCATTTCTGTAAATGGAGTTGGGGATTTGGTCAGAATTAATGGTCTCCTCAATGCTGAGAAGTACAGGCAGATACTTATCCATCATGCAATACCATCAGGGAGGCATCTGATTGGCCCCAAATTTATTCTGCAGCATGACAACGACCCCAAACATACAGGGAAAGTCATTAAGAACTATCTTCAGCGTAAAGAAGAACAAGGAGTCCTGGAAGTGATGGTATGGCCCCACAGAGCCCTGATCTCAACATCATCGAAGTCTGTCTGGGATTACATGAAGATAGAGAAGCAACTGAGGCTGCCTAAATCCACAGAAGAACTGTGGTTAGTTCTCCAAGATGTTTGGGCCAACCTACCTGCCGAAGTTCCTTCAAAACTGTGTGCAAGTGTACCTAGAAGAATTGATGCTTGATGCTGTTTTGAAGGCAAAGGGTGGTCACACCAAATATGGATTTGATTTAGATTTTTCTTCTGTTCACTCACTTTGCATTTAGTTAATTGATAAATATAATCTATTAACATGTCTATTTTTGAAAGCATTCTTACTTTACAGCAGTTTTTTCACACCTGCCTAAAACTTTTGCACAGTACTGTATATATATATATATATATATATATATATATATATATATAGTTTTTGTTGAGACACCGCCTTTAGTCCACTTCACATTGAACGGCCCATATATATAACTGAATAGCTAATCAAGATTGATATAGGCAGCCTGCATGACAGAAAACAACCACACCTTACATTATGCCAATTTTCTCGTACAGGTAACACAAATAATTAAGTATGTTATCACATGTAACACTACATTAACAAGAAAATATGTTGGGGGTTTTTTTGGCAATCTGGACCATAAATGAATTTGCACAATTTAAGTTAATTTCCTAATTACTTCCAACAACTGTGTTTTGCTTGCCTTCTCAGAAATGTAAATGTATTTTCTGGTCACCACTCCTTAAACCGTGATAAACATTATTGACTTAGTTGTTTATTGTACAGATTGTCAGGCCCCTCAATCACATTACATTCTCATCACAAAGAAGACTTATAAAACACAATATGTGTATGTTACAAAAACAACAAGGAGAGCAGGATATTGCAAAGCTAATAATGAATAGCTGGGTTGCTGGATAGTGGACGCTTCAGATCTTAAATAAAACATCTTAAGTATCCCACATTAGTTTTTGTTTACTATATAAACAAGGTCTAATAAACAAGATCTAAACGTTCTGCATTATGTATGGGACACACAACTTAGGTCGTTTTATTTATCATTGGAAAATTGAGTCATATTTGTTTACATTTTGTGATTCAAAAACGGATTTTTTCAAATAAAAACACAATATCAAGCACAGGTGTTTTGCATTAAATGTTATTAGGTACTACTTGCACATGAAAAGACATTCGTGTATTTTTTGGTCTGAAGCGTAAGGCTACTTGCGATGTAATCCTTTGGTTTACATTACATCCAAGAATGCGTAACAAACTAGGACTAAGTGCTATGAAAAGGTCACACGTAATATTATCCATTAAGAATTAGTAACGCGTCTGTATTTTGTAAAGATGTTATTTAAATTATTATTCATAAAAGGGACTATTGATCAAAAATGTACAAGTGACAAATCAAAACGTTGCCTTTACCTAAATGAATGCAATAACCTTTGAGCCCTTGATCAGTGTTTTAAATTCCTCACCTCTTTGCTGCCACAGCATCCCATTGCACCTTAGTACTCCGACTACACCAAACCAAAACAAAACTTGAGGAGTTCAATGACTGTATCCGTTATTTTCGAATTTCAATGCAGTAAACAAAATCTTCCGCAATAACGTCGGACATCAGAGCTACCCTAATTTAAACACATTTTAATCCCGATTTGTCCTCCTTCAGGTAAAAGGATTAATACCTATTTAGAGGGAAGGAGCTCATTGAGAAACCTCAAGCTGGATTAATCGCACAACACTTCCTGGTTGTTTCAGGTGTAGCCGGAAAAAGATGCTCTCCACCCAGTGAAGATTGAGCATGAATGCTGGAATGCTGGGATACTGGCTGTACAAAGCAGTCAAGTACCAATCTAGCACAACCAAATAAATTCTATTATACCAAGATATTCAATCTTTGACTCAACTCCGCAGTGCGTTTTCCATCCATTTATCAAGCTCGTTTATAAGTTACTCGGTAAAATTGCTATGAAAATAGTAGCGACTATAGGGCGAAAAAATGGTTTTCCATCCACTGCAAATTCTAGCGAGTCAAAGGGAATTCCCCGTGACGTTTCTTGATGTCATAGCCTAATTTGCATGGGTCGCCACGTTTTCAGGTTATTTGTAAGAAATATACCATTCATACATTCCATACATTTTTGTTACTCGCTCTCCAGTCTTAAACTCTTTTTTTTTAAATCAATGAACCTTGGCCCTGTTACCACATATGCAGTTCACAAAACAAACAATACAATGTACATCCCGTATGGGAAAACTGAACCTGCAGTGAGTGTCAAAAATGACGTAAATAAGTGTTGCATGCCTAAAAGGTACTTACAAAGGTAAAGGTATAAAACGTACAGCATTGTTTTCACATATTTTGCCATTAGTTTAAAGGTTGCTTATTCTATTTCTGCTCTTTTGTTAGAAGTCTTCCAATTTTGTGTAGCACAGTGTACTAGGATGCATACTACTAAACTGCATAAGCAGTAAGAAAAAAGTTGTATTATTATAAAATCATTTAAAAGTATGTGTGTGTATACTGTATATATTGTAGCGAACTTTGGTTAACGCAAGCAGATGCATCACACAGGGCGAGGCTATCTACACACAGGCGGAGAGCATGCGCAAACCCAGTACCTCTTGCACTAAAACATAGCGCCGATACCGCTGTACAAGAGCAGGCTCCTTTTTAAGGAGCGTATATCGGGTTTATGTCGAGCATATATCGGGCTTTATGGACGCTCTTATTAAGAAAAAAGGACAATTAAACATTCAGTTTGTTTAACTTAATTTTAAAAGTGAGGGAACACAGAGACACTTTGTTGCTTAGAACTTGGTTTCAGAAGACTAGATTTCAGGCCACTGCATGGCGTATCAGTGGAGGCTTGAGGAGACTAGTGGCGCCAAATCGGCCAATCAAAAGCCCACTTTTAAAATGGGAGAAACTAATTACTGAATAAAGAATAAAATGATTCCAACATTATTTCTCAGTTTGTGTTATTATTGTGTACATACAAAATAATACTGACAGTTCTCTCGTTTACCAATTGCAGTCGGATGGGGGGGGTTGATTTACTGAGTAATTTATTTTAATTTAATATATTTAGCAAAAGGTGCCGCATTCACTAGAATTTGCTTGTGTGATTGTCAGGCAATCAGTGCATTTTGGCAATGACACCATAAAATAAAAATATATATATTATTACTGATTGGTTTATATTTGGGGAACCCCCCCCCCCATAGTATTCATCACATGATTTGAATTAATGTATAATATGATTCATTGACACTTCAGGACAAAAAGCAGGCATTCCAGGATGCTTAGAACACATTAGTGTGATCTGGCAACAAATCCAATCAGCTAAAAAGGAGAGGAAGGAGCTCCATGTGACATTCCTGGATTTGGCTAATGCATATGGTTCCGTGCCACATGAACTTCTTTGGGCAGCATTTGATTTTTTCAGTGTGCCGAGGACAATAACAAATTTAGTGAAAGCCTACTTTGGAGATTTGCAATTTAGTTTTTCAACTTCAGAATTCAGCACTATGGCAATGCCTAGAAGTTGGAATAATGGCAGGATGCACCATTTCTACACTGGCAATGGAAGTAATTATTAGGGCATCAAAATGGGTAGTGGGAGAGCACTTGGCTTCTGGAATGCGACTACCACCAATTCGAGCATACATGGATGACATGACAACCATGACTACAACAGTAGCCTGCACTAATCGTTTATTGGGCAAATTAACCAATAACATTGAATGGGCACAAATGCAATTCAAGCCCACTAAATCAAGGAGCATCTCTATAATTAAAGGTAAAGTAGCAGATAAAAGGTTCTACATTAATGGTGAGGCAATACCAACAGTGTCTGAGAAGCCAGTGAAGAGTCATGGGAGATGGTACGACGGGGATCTAAAGGACACAGTTTGTGTGGGAGAATGTGACAACAAGCAGTGGAAGGGTTGAAGAGCACAGACAGCAGCGCTTTACAGGCAAACTAAAACCCTGGTGCTTTCAGTTTGGTCTACTGCAGAGGATGCTGTGGTCACAGACTGTGTACAAGGTTTCTTTGAAAACAGTAGAGAAGCTGGAAGCTTTAATCAGTTCATAGGTCAGGAAATGGTTGGGAGTTCCACACTGCCTCAGCAGAGTGGGACTTTATGGTAAAAGAATACTGCAGCTACAAGTCTCTATAATATATAATATATATAATTAATAAGATAAATGTGAATTCCGGAATCAATTAATCTGTTTAATGTATTTCACATAATATTTTATTACAGTAATACTAGATAGACATCTGCCAAATAAAAAGAAATAATACAAATAGTGACTGCATTAGCCTAAGTACATTTGCATTTGTACAGCAAAATATAATGTTTATTACCATATACAGTACTACAGTAGATATGATACTGCAATCAAAAAACTTTTAAACACCGCTAGAAATCTTAACAGTGCATGTGTCCAGAATTTTTTTTTTTTTTTAATTACATTATGTTATCATTAACCCGGTTAATATATTTCTTCCATGAATCCTGGGCAAAAGTCAAACTGGATTCAAAAGATTTTAAAATGTCACTGAGAAAATCAGCTCAATCCGACCCCTGTCCATAGCCACTCACTAGAAAAACCGCCCTCTTGAGTGCTCTTGTTTTCCCACGATTCTTTGTGCATCACGTGACGGAAGTAAAGGCGGAGCTGGGTATCTTGGTATAGCAGTAATGTTGTGTTATAATTAGTATTGTTATTATTTATTTCAGCACATGCTTCATTAAAACGATTTTTAACTACAATAGGTAAGCCAAATAAGTAAAAAAAAAAAACATTTACAATAGATACAGGAATACAGGAAACACTAAAATAAAAAAGCTTGCTCCAGTTCACAAGGAGAACTGGCAATAAAGATTGGCCCTGAAAGGAATTGTTATAAATTAATGCTAGTTTGAGAGTAAATTTATTCATGTATATGTTACCACGTTTTGATTAATTTGTATGCAACGGGCCAAGAATGACAGGCGCTGTAACAATAGGGTTTTGTGTCTTCGGTGCCTTTGCCTACCCATTTTACTTATGGGGTTGAGCAATTTTGTGAGTGTTTTTTTTTAACATGCATTTGGATGGACCAGCATCCTTTTTATAATTAAGCATAGCCTGAAAGGGAGTGCTTATATTAGTTTCAGTTGCAGGGTTAATTTGGATTGCACCATACCCAAAATTCAATTTGAGAGAAGCATAGAATATAGCTGTGTAAAAACTTTGAAGCCAATATCATAAGTCAAGCAAAAAGTCACATGACCTAAAAATGACAGCCATCTCAGATTAGATGTGAAGGCCAAGGTCACCCATATATTTTGCTCCAGGAGTTTATAGAACAGTGTAAGAAGTCTGCATCTGAAATATTTTCAGCAGTATAACTGTTGAAACTGTTTATTTTAAGAGACGGTGCTGTGCTATGTTGCTTTGTTATATGGTAAGTTTATTTTATACTTATTTTACTATACCACATGTCCCAAATTTGTGATTTTAACTCTGGACCTTAATTAATGGGGCAGCAGTGTGGAGTAGTGGTTAGGGCTCTGGACTCTTGATCAGAGGGTCGTGGGTGCAATCCCAGGTGGGGGACGCTGCTGCTGTACCCTTGAGCAAGGTACTTTAACTAGATTGCTCCAGTAAAAACCCAACTGTATAAATGTTTAATTGTATGTAAATAATAATAATAATAATAATAATAATAATAATGTGATATCTGTATAATGTGAAATAATGTATAATGTGATATCTTGTAACAATTGTAAGTCGCCCTGGATGAGGGCATCTGCTAAGAAATAAATAATAATAATAATGGCGGTGGCCATGTTTGGTTGCCTAACAACTAACAGGTATGCTATTAGCTAACTAACTGTGTGTTTAAACTCTGCAGGAGTGTCACCCTGAGTAAACACTGCAATATACTAAAATATTAACCAGTGTAGCGATATTACTTGCAGCTTGTGATGATGGCATCTCAGGGATTCTAATGAATTTTTATACACATTTTCAGCCAATAGCTTTACTGTATATACTGAAGGTGCAATGGACTTTTTAAAAGCCCTTGTTTTTTTGTTTTTTTAAAGGCAGTGCTTCTTCTGCTCTGAGTATGACATCAACAGAATAAGTCATTCCATGGCAGACTGACTGGGAGCATTTGTGAAGTTTGTTTATTAAAACTGCTGTATCATGTTATTGCAGGATAACATGATTTGGAATCCCAATGAATGTGAATAGACAGAGATATTCCACTTGTCCAGATATAATTCCATAAATAACCATTTAAAACAATATCACATTTTATTGCAGAGTTTTCAGAATTCCTCTCCCTCGTCTGCACTTCTACTGACAAAATCCTACTCCCAGGTGACTTCAACATTCATGTTGACTTGCCTTCCTCCCCACTAGTGACCGACTTCAACACGCTCCTGGACGGTCTTGGGCTCTCTCAATCTGTCAACGCCCCCACTCACACCCGAGGACACACCCTGGATCTGCTCATCACCAAGGGGTCTTGACCCCTCAAATCTCTCTGTCTGACCATTTCTTAATCACTGATAATATTAATCTCCCTGCTCCTTCTTCTGCTACTGATACTGTTATCTCCTTCCATCCCAAGAATCTGCTGAATTCTCTGAAACTCTCCGAATTTGTCTCTTCATCCCCCCTAACTGGTGCTCTCCCATCCTCCATTGACGATGCGGTGACCCTCTACAACGCCACCCTTACTCATATCATCAACACTGTTGCCCTGCTTACAACCAGAACCGTCAAGAAACATCGAAACTGCCCATGGTACACCCTCGAACTTCGAGTGCTTAAGTCTGCCTGCTGAAAGCTTGAGCGCAAGTGGAGGTTGCCTGGACTAAAGCTTCACAGAGAGATCTGGGCCGACCATCTCGTGAGCTACAGGCGTGCGCTCGCCTCGGCCAGGGTGAAGTACTTCTCTGAAGTCCTAACTATGGGACACGGTAAACCCAATGTCCTCTTTAAGACCATTGACCAAATCCTACATCCAGCTACCGACAGATGCATCTCCCGTTCATTCTCCTGTCTTATCTGTCATGATTTCTCCTCTTTCTTTCAGAACAAAATTGACAACATCTATTCTACGCTCTCCCACCACAAACCCAGTCTATTACTTGACCACCTTGACTCTCCTCCGGTTGCCCCTCCTGCCCTCTCCATTGCTGATGTCTCTGGCTTACTGTTGAAATCAACTACTGCTACGTGCCCCCTGGACCCCTGGCCGACTAACCTTGTCTGTGTGCTTCTGATCTTGGTCCTTCAATTATGCACACTCTTAACCTGTCCCTGGACTCTGGTTCAGTTCCTGCTGCCCTTAAGCTTGCCCGAGTTACCCCTGTACTCAAAAAACCCTCCCTCGACCCAGCTGACTTATCTAACTTCCATCCCATCTCCATTCTCTCTTTTCTCTCCAAAACTCTCAAAAGGGCTGTAGCCAGTCAGCTGATGAAACATCTCATGGATAACAATCTGCTTGAATCCCTACAGTCTGGCTTCCGGCCGCATCACAGTACTGAAACTGCTCTGCTCCGGATTGTGAATGATCTCCTGCTTAATGCTGATGCTGATGCTCCCTCTGTGCTTGTCCTCCTTGACCTAACAGCCGCTTTTGACACCATAGATCATGGCATTCTTCTTGACCGCCTTCAGAAGTATGCTGGAATCTCTGGAACCTGTCTCTACCGGATGTCCTCTTACCTATCCGGACGCATGCAGGCTGTTGTCTATGCTGTATGCAGTGGTGTCGAAAACCCAGTCACTTGTGGTGTCCTCCAAGGATCTGTTCTTGGGCCACTTCTCTTCAATATCTACATGCTTCCCTTGGGGCAACTCATCTGCCAACACAGCCTCATGTTTCACTCCTATGTTGATGTCACCCAGATCTACTTAAAACCCTGGAAGCCCCTCTGCCATAGTCCGGCTCTCAACTTACATTCAAGACATCGAGGCCTGGATGTCTGCCAATTTTCTTCAGCTGAACATTAGCAAATCTGAACTCCTTATAGTAGGATCTGAAACTCAACTCAAAAGAATCTAAATATAGCTGCCCTGAACCTCGGAAACTGCTGCTGCCTTCCCCCACAGTACGAAGCCTTGGTGTACTTCTTGACAGCAACCTCTCCTTTGATGCCCACATCTCCTCCATGATCAAATCTTCCTTCTACCATCTTTGAAACATCTCCAAAGTCCATCCCTACCGTTCCCTCCCGGATGCGGAGATACTTTGTCATGCACCTCCTCTCCTCTTGACTCGACTACTGCAACTCTATATGGTGGTCTCCCGGCACGCACCATAAACTAACTGAAGCTAGTTCAGAATAGCGCTGCCAGGATCCTTACCAGATGTAAAAAACGTGAACACATCACCCCCCATCTTGCCCAGCTGCACTGGCTACCTGTAAAGTTCAGGATTACTTTCAAAACTCTCCTGCTCACCTACAATGCCCTTCATCACACAGGTCCCAAATACCTCCTCACACTGCTGACCCGCTATGTCCCTGCCCGCAAGCTGAGGTCCTCCGACTCTGGCCTGCTTGTTATCCCCAAGCAAAAGTGCACCACACTTGGAGAACGCTCATTTAGCTTCATGGCTCTGACTCTTTGGAACTCTCTCCTAGCTTTGGTGCATGATGCTCCCACCGTCGCTCGCTTTAAATCAACTCTCAAGACCCACTTGTTCTCTCTTGCTTTCCATGCTCTTTAAGCCTGATATTTGCTATTAGCTGCTGTATTGTTGCTATTATTTCATGTATTATGCTACTGCATCATGTATTATGCATTTTTCATTGTATTGTATAAGGCATTGTTTTTTTTTACTGTATATCAAGTATTTAAAGTATTATGTATTTTGGTGTTACTGCATATTATAAAGCGCTTTGTGATGGTGGTCCACTATGAAAGGCTCTATATAAAATACAGATTGATTGATTGATTGATTTTAAGAGAACGTAGCAATATGAAAGTCAGTAATACGTGTAGACAGTGTCCATTTTTCTTTAGTCTCTGTGTTGGTTTGTTCCATGAGCAAATGTTTGGTTTTTTTAAATCTTTTTACCATAAGGTGGGTTATACAATCCTCTGTGGACTTGCAAGTCATTGGGTTTGTTACCTTGAACAATGTGTTTTACAAAATAACCAGGACCCTCCACTGTTAATTATCTTCTGCCAATACAGTGGATTTAACCTATATATATATATATATATATATATATATATATATATATATATATATATATATATATATATAAGCACCCTGTACAAAGATGGACAATATTGGATAAACAAAAGTTTTTGTGTTTGTTTGTTTGTTTACTGAAACTACAGTTTAAACTTTAAGGCTGACATTGGATATATTTGCATTAGTTGTTCAGTAAAATATTCATTTCAACCTTTTAGATAAACTATGACATATATCATAATATATAAATATGCAATTACACAGTAAGTGAGGATTTCCTCACAAATTAATTTTCTTGAAGTCCTCAGTTAAAATATTTAACTTCCTTGAACTGCCACAAAGTTTTAATGCAGCCACAATAATTTTCAATGTTATTGTGTACTAGAATTATTCTTTGATGTTTGATTACATGTTTACTACCTTTCCTGCACTAAACTGAAAGTGTACCTTGTTTACATTACACAATAAAAAAAACCTGTATTAGCTGCATACTTTTTCAAGGAGCCTCTGACATGTGGTGAAACAAATAATATACTCTGACTGTACTGGAGTTTACTGTCTGATAAAAAATGTGACTGTTCAGTTTGAACCAGTAACTTAATGGATCTTGAACAGTTTCATGATTATCAAACTTAATTATTCACCAAACTCCCCTAGACTGTTGTTAAAGAAGACCACAGTCTAGAACTGTATTTTATTTGTAAATACATTATTCAAACAGTTAAAGCTTTGTGAATATGGCATGTAGAATGCATTACACCATAAAGTGTTGTCTAAAATGGGGATATACAGTTCTGTACAGTATTATCCTCAGAAAGACCATTTGACAACCATCCCTGAATTACATAAACAACAGTATGGTTATTAGACCTAGAGACACCTGGATAAGTGAGTCAGAGCAGCTTGACACAAGTAAAGATGAGGGAGAGATAAGCCTCCAATTGTTTTACAAACATACTAAAACATATGAAATGATCATACGGTATAAAACAGTCAAATGTTTCAACTCCAAAAGCCAGAATTGAAACTTTTGTTCTCCACTTTTTTCAAAGTGGAATAAAAAAAAGGAACAGTTTCAAAAATAGCAAGACGTAGAAGCCCTCAAAGAAACACATTTTATTTTCTAGTTTAAAATGAACAACCCAACATGTCTGTCATGTTTTAAATATCATACATAATAACAAGAACATTTTTATTTAAGTTTGCTGAATCTCTATAGCTCGATCACAATACAAAGTCATACTGATAAACTACAAGTTGCAATTTGGTATACCGATTTTAACAAAACAGTCAGAATCAAGCATATTTAAAGTACCAGCACAGTACAGACAGAATAATTATTCTAAACAAATAGGCTAAAGTGTACAATGCAGTACAATTATTATATATTATTTATTTCTTAGCAGACACCCTTATCCAGGACGACTTACAATTGTTACAAGAAATCACATTATTTTTACATACAATTACCCATGTATACAGTTGGGTTTTTACTGGAGCAATCTAGGTAAAGTACCTTGCTCAAGGGTACAGCAGCAGTGTCCCCCACCTGGGACTGAACCCACAACCCTCCAGTCAAGAGTCTGGAGCCCTAACCACTACTCCACAGTGCAACAAGATTCTTAGGACCATTACTAACAGATGTGGGTTTTTTTCTTCCTTTCTGGACATTTTTTGGTTTGAAATTTTATTATTATTATTATTATTATTATTATTATTATTATTATTATTATTATTATTATTATTATTATTATTATTATTATTACAGTAGCTATACATTAAATGTATTACCAGCAATGTATTCTAAAGCAAAGTGAACAAAACAAATTCTGCTCAGACACTTCAGTACTGCATGTAGTGTTTATCTACTTAGTTTCATATTTTTTCACACGTTTATTCAGTTTTACCTTCTGTGAAACTGTGAAATATTGCAACAAACCTCACAATTCAGCAGGCTTTCTCTTCCACTGTGGAATAATAGAAGGCATGCTAACATGTTTGACTCTTTTCCCATAGAGGGCACTCTTTTGCAGGCTTCATTTTTAGAACAGAACAAAGGTTCTTGTGGAGGGATTTATCTTTTCAGCACTTGAGTATAAATAAAGCTCCCACAGTAATTAAACAAAGTTTGCTCAAAGACTCAACAGCTAGTGGGTAAATCTTAACATGAAAATCATGAATTTCCAGACCCCGTTGTCCCCCCTCGCCCCGCTCCCCATTTCTGCCAGTACATATTTTAGCATGATGCAGCACTGTTGCACAATATGGATGGTCACATTTCAGCTTCTGGTATGTTCTAAGACACTTGTCAATTTTATCAAAATCGTTTTCTTGTTTCCCAAAACTACTGGGTTTATTTTTTTAGCAGCTAAGAAAATAAATGAATGATGAGTGCATACAGTTGATTTTCTTATTTTTTCAAATGCAGGGGATAATTTTAGGATAAATGAAAGTAGCAAAATCTAACATCAATAACTGTGAAGCAGCCTCCTTGTCCCTGTAACTGACGACGGGACAAAATAAAACACTTTCTACTAACCCATAAGGAAGAACCATATATTTAAAATATATGAAAAAAACATATACTTTAAATATATGGTCCATATATATTTGGAAGCTCTATTAATGGACTGTATGTGTTTTAAATAAATGGTAAACTATGGTAAAATATTCAAGGCTACTCACAATAAGGAGACACCCAGGGAATTTCCCCCATTCCTACGTGCCGAAAAATTAGCAGACCTCGGCGACAATAACAAACACTCTCCGCCCGGTGTCAAGGTCCCATCCGATATCAGACCTGTATAACTTGCTAGTCGCCGTCCCCTGACCCCCCTTCTTTCCACCCCCTGAGCCTCATACAACACCCAAAAACAGTGTTCCCTCGGTCTCTCTCATTAGCATACTGACCCTTGGGGAGCCAACCAGCATTCTCCCCAATTTCAGTAGAACAGTACAGTATTTCTTATATCACAAGCAAAATACTGATCCACACTAAAACTTAACTTAAATTGTAATTGTGTGTGCTATACACATTGTACCAGGGAAATTAACATTTTAAAATCTTTCACACATTACTTTCACACATTTAATTAAACATAAACTTAACAATGTCTGCTTTTTGAAACCGATATTATGCAATATAGCATACACAAAATTACATTATTTAGAATCTTACTTGTAAATAAGCAATATCAAAATAATGCATCTATGATTTAAAATCTATAAAAAAAAGCATTTTTTTCATGTATTTTCATATATATGGTGCATTTATGTTAAACGTATATCAAATATATTAACATAAAATAATAGAATTAAAATACGTGTACCACTGCTGCAAAATATATTCCATATACAGTACATGGATCTTCCGTATGGTTTTTTCTTTACTAAAATTTAATTTGGAACAAAAAGACTTGCAACAACAATATAATGCTAATTACTTTTTAACTTTTAGCACAAGATTACTTTAATATACTATTTCAAAAAACTAAAATGGCTGATGTAGAAATACCATTCTGTATTGCCATAGGGACCAGTCTCCTCAAGATGGATATAAATACAATTTTGCCAAATGTAGATACACTACATCGTTTAGCTGATAATTATTTACATAAACCACAATTTTGTAAGCTATCTGGAGGCACATAACCCTGAAGAGTACCATTAAAAGTGTGCCATTTTTAAGGAAATAATTTGCCATATTTACGTAGAAGCATACGTTTTGCCATTCTAAGTTTTTTGCAGAAAAATGTAGCTTTATGACGTATCAAAGGCTCAAGTGTGTATCTGCTATACCTTTTGAACTCTGGGGTGCTGAAGCGATGCATTTCTGGTCTGACATCCACTTTGGGGGCTTATACTGTAACTCAGTTACCAATTACCTTTGACACTGCCATTGCATATAGTCTTTGTTGTTGTTAGACAACCTGGAGAAACTGCAGAGTAGGTGATAACTATAGTGTTCCAGGAGTTCTCACAAGTACAATATGGCAGTTTTATTGATGTCTTTGACCTTTTTTCTACATTTGCCTCAATCACATTAAAATCCATGGTCACCGATTTGTAAAATGTTATTTGTGACACATTATGTTACACATTGTTAAACTAAAAGAACGGGCCTGGATGTGCAAGATATCTTGAATACTTTGAAGCACCTGACCTCAAACGTGGCCTCTTTTCAGTGTTTGTTTTCATCCGTCATGGGCACTCCACCCCCCACCCCCCATTATAAGTCCATAACTTCCAAAACAATGAGGCTCGAGAGCTAATATTTTGGGGTTCTTCCTAAAAACACTTCCATGTACATCCATATGTGATACCAAAAGAATGAGATGGTGAGGTGAGGACCATTGGACCATTTGATGTGGAATGACCAACCCATGTGCATTTATAAAACATTTAGTATGATTTTGTACCAACAATAATATATAATTATGTTTATTCCCTTTTTTTATAAATATAAATGTATGACAAATAGAAATATGAAAACATGAATCATATGTGTGTGTGTGTGTGTGTGTGTTTTGTGTTATTTAACTTTTGTTTCAAAATCCCTTTTCATTTCTTAGCATTGTCCAATATCTTCTCTTCTGGGGGCATGTGGCAGTCAGATTAGCTCTGTCTTAAAACCTTTGTTACTCTGCCACCTGTTACTCCTGTCATGTTGTTTTGTGCTTGCTGACGCTGCAGATTGACCGCAGCGTGTCCTGTGAAATGGAACAATTCCTGTTTTATTGGAGTTCACTGCAAAACAAAGTGACCTTTCACCCACATTTGGCCAACTGTCACTGGATTTGGTCTCATCCATTTCCTTGGCTGACATTTGCTGTTTTATGTTTAAGCAGTACCGAATTTCCAAAGAAAAGACAGGTTTGCTGCAGTTAAAATATTTCATGTTAAAAAATGTAATTTGCTATATATGCTTAAATCCAACCTGCTACAATTAAAAAGGGTTGTGGAAAAATTATTAAACATTTTTACAACACATGCTGGTAAGTTAAAGGTAGACAAATGCTGATCTGAACAAAGATGGATCTAAATGCTGCCATTATTTTTAAAATCATTTTAAAAAATCACTGACATCTTACATATATTTGCAGACTGCAATTATCTTCCATTGTACAGAAATTACCCTATATTAACCTAATTATCTAAACAATGGCAATTGAATAGACACCATTCTTCATTATTGTTGTAAAGGTATTGGAAGAAAAATATGTCTACTTGATTTATCTATTAAATAGTTATTTATAACATTATATATATTTTTTATCCAGCCTTTACTAATAAAAGTAAATGAAATACAATTTACAAAATAGTTTTACAGATTTAAAAGTTAAAGGTAATTTCTCATTTTTATTTTTTTACTGAGTGAGGCCAGGTTGACACAAAAGTCCTAATTATGATTATTAAAATATGTTTTCATAAGATTAGGATAAGGAGTTTATTTTTGTGTTTATAAAAAACAGAATTAACAAGAGCTGAAATGAAAAGGCAGGACACATTTTATGTTGTGCACTGTACACAGTTAAAATTTCGTCAAACGCTTAAGCTCTTTTATCTTTTGGAAAACATATAATCTTAACTTCTTTTTAAGTAAAGGCTTATTGTTTTCTTACATTAGATGGCAGTGGCAGAGGTTGCACAATCTAAATGTACACATGCTTATGCGTAATGTGTTTATCATTTATGCACTGTTCTCATTCTGGGAGATTTGAAGCAGTGACAAAACATTTCCTGTGACTACAGTAGCTTACTTAAAATGTTGGTTAAAGTGTTGTGGGGGAGGGGGGTACTGCAAAACAGCTGGAGAAAATAGGCAACATTAGTAGAAGTGTAAAGTGTAACCATTTCCCAAGTAGCATTTAATTGCAACTGTGATTGCTGACAGGTACTAATTTAACCCCATCCTTGCCAAACGTATCCCTATTTACACTGGCAGGGCTTCCATCCTGCCACATAACCCCACCCCCCATGTCCACAACCGGCCACCTCCACCCTTGAATAACCTCCCTCCTTTAAAACACCAACATTTCCACACAAGTCCCATACTATCCATTTCATTTGTGGGTGGGTTGGAGGGTGGGCCGGTCCGGATTCCAACACCTTTATCCTGGGATAGAAAATCGCCACAGGGGGTCTGCTGGGCATGACGGGAGGGGTGGCAGCTGGCTTTCGCAGTGCCCCCCTCAGCAGCAGGTGTAGCGGTTGCTGAGGTTGGCCCAGCAGTTAGCCTTCCGAGTCTGGATCCGGCAGAAGTTCCTCCCCCATTGGCTCTGGAGATGGCGGCAGCTCCTCCTCCTTTTGCTCAGGAGACAGCAACTGCTCCTCCCCTTTTGGCGCTGGAGAAGGCAGTGGCTCTTCCCCTTTTAGGACTAGATATGTCAATGGCCCCTCCCCCTTTGGCACTGGAGAAAGCAATGGCTCCTCCCTCTCTGGCTCTGGAGACAGCAACGGCTCCTCCCCTTCTGGCTCTGGAGACAACAGGGCTTCTCCATCTCACTGGATAAATCATTGGCTCCTCCTTTGCTTGCCTTCGAGAGCACCAATCCCTGCTCCTCTTCTTTTTTGGGCAGGTAACAACTCCTCTTCACCCTGAACTGAACAACACACCGTCAGATGTGTAAGGTTCAATTTCTTCTCAAAAATAATGTCAGTCTTCTTCAGGTAACTTCAATCACAAAAGCTTTTATTCAGGAACAAAGCAAAATAATACTGTAAGCAAACTTACAGGTGGTATTCAAGCCCCGAAACAATAGTTACAGGCATTGATATACTGGGCAGGTTACATCCCACAGGACGTGGGGTTGTACCCAATCGAGGTATAACCTAGTAATTCTTACCAATAGCAAAGACGACAACCCTCTGATAGGAGGTGGTTCTATGATTCTATTGCGTCGTTTAAGCAGAAGTTTGTGGTTTGCACATATGATTAAAATCAGCTTTTTAAGCAGAAGTACAAGCTGCATGTCTGGTTTTACCAGACAGGCTTGTGACTTTACAATAGAAATGAGGAAACAGATGAAGTAGTAACATGGAAACAAAGACTTTTTTACCATTTAAAGAGACACATAAAATGATTACAATTTATATAAAACCTTACAGGTGCCCGAACTCTCCACTGGGCGAGGCACCAACCTTGGTCCTCCAGGCCAGCCAGCAGGGCATCCAAGCTGCCATCCCAGATGACTTGGGAGGCAGAAGATCCCGTCTCATGTAACTGTTCTTGATCTTTAAGGCAGAGCTACTCTTTCGGGCTCCACCTCATCCCTCACGTACGCCATCACATGGCAGGGGTCTTCATATGGGCACTCCTCTTTCCGGTGCCCAACCTCCAGGCAAGCCCCACAAAGCAAAGCTCCTTTAGCTTCCTGCCGCCTCTGCTCCTGCTCCCACTCCTCTGCTAGTTTGTCCATCGTATTTTTATTAACCTGCTCTGAATTCCACTTCTGACACCATGTGTGGCAGGATAACATCATGGCCCAAGCTGTTACCGGCAGGAATGAACGACTCAGAGACAGAAGCTGCTGCTTTAAAGCGCTGTTGCGCAATTTGTCTCACTTATATATGTGTGGCTATTCCCCAGTTAGAACAATTACCTAATTAGGGAATGGCAACACCTGTGATTGTTGGCAGGGACAGATTTATCCCCATCCCTGACAAACTTAGTCCTATTTACAACTGCAGGGCTTCTGCCCTGCCACAGATCCATTTTCATTAACAGCTATTCACAAATATACACTAGTACCTCTGAAAATGTATGATCTGTAATTCACTGTTAGGCCAGGTTGAAAGTAAATTGTTCATGTTCTGTACTTTGCTGTGCAAAGGCCCTTCACTAATTCACAATGTTTAATGGGCCCTATTCAGAAAAATGTTAGGATTTTTTGAAGAGTGTTTTTGAAATAGGATTAGATAAAAAAAAAAAAGTAGAATTTAACATTCTGTAAAACAGTAGACAAAAAGATTTAATTAACTGAAAGCTTGATTTAATTAATCAAAATGGGCTTTAAAAACAGTCATGAGGCAGGTTTTGTGCACAACTGTGTACTGTCAGAAATACAAAAGTAAACTTGATCCAAAGTAGTTGATCACTAGAGGGCGCTGGAACTGAAGGAAGTGGGGTTTTTTTAAATCATGTGAAGCAAATAAATAAAAGTGAACTAAAAGTGAGAAATTAAATGAACATTGCATTATACATGTAACTGAAGAACAAAGCAAATAATGCTGACCTGGCCATCACAAGAATAACGTACACAAACCAATGCTGAACACCTGCTTTGATAATAGTCTTACTTGAAAAGGGGGAGGGGTGGGTCTTTAGGTAAATTCAGTATTAAGGACAAACCCCACACCTTGGTGAATAAGAAATGAATATTATACATTCATTGTAAGAATAAGAAATGAATATAATACATTCATTGTAAATGTTACATGAATAGACTTAGCAGAGGAGCTTTTTACTTGGCCGTAGGAGGCCCCTTTTCTTTTGGAAAATAAGATAGACCAAGGAGTAGCAGCATAGGCAAAGGTGGTACAAAAAGGTAAACAACTGGGTTTTATTTATAAGTCACTGGTTTGTTGGAGTAGCATGTTGTGTTTTGGAATCTGTCTCTCCTCCCAATTCCTTTGAACAGAGTGACTATTGATACCTCATGCCATTAACATTCCAGTGAAAGTTATAGTTAAGTAAAATTTACATTAAAATGGTATCAAAACAGAGGGGAAAACTCTAAACAAAAACCCAGCTTGTTTGACCAGTGTCCCTACTCCTGGCTGTTTCTGAGAACTAAATGCGTATCCCTAATAATCCATGTAAAACTACAAGCAAATTTGTTTTTTGTTTTTTTTTAGGTGTTCAGAAAATAGTAGTCAAAAATGTAACAGCCACAGGCTCCCGAGTGGCATATCCGGTAAAGGCGCTCCACGTGGAGTGCAGGATGCACCCTATAGCCTGGAGGTCGCGGGTTCAAGTCCAGGCTATTCCACTGCCGACTGTGGACAGGAGTTCCCAGGGGGTGGTGCACAATTGGCCGAGCGCTGCCCAGGTGGGGAAGGCTTAGGTCGGCCAGGGTGTCCTCAGCTCACCGCACACCAGCGACCCCTGTAGACTGGCTGGGCGCCTGCCTGCAAGTTGCCTGGAGCTGCTTGGTCCTCTGATTCTGAAGCCCCGAGGTGGCTGCATGGCGGGCCTACAGAGTGAAAAGAAGCGGACAGCTGACGGCACACGTTTCGGAGGACACGTGTGTCCCACCTTCGTCTCTCCCAAGTCAGCGCTGGGGTGGCAGCGGTGAGCCAGGTTGAAATAAAAAATAATTGGGCTTTCCAAATTGGGGAGAAAATAAGAAAAAATTATTGCAGATTCCAATTTAAAAAATAAAAAATGTAACAGCCGCCAGCTACAGGCAATTTAGAGACCTGCAGATCAGGATCAGAATAGGTACAAGGAAGTTTGACACTAATGGTCATGCTTTACCTCTCTGGGTTTTACTATGCTATACCTTGCTTTCACTATGCTTTTGCAGGAGAGATTGGGTGTTTAGTCACCCAATGAAGATAATTAATGTGTAATGGTTTTTAATTAATTTAGCACTCAGTTACAAATTTCTCTCAAACGAGCTCAAGATCACAAGAAAACAATTACACAACAAAACTCTTATATCTTTTATAACTTTTATCAAAAGTTTGTAAATAAAATGTACAAAAGTAGGAAAGAAGGTTAATATCAAAATATTATAAATCAGCTCAATAATGGTTCAGCAAAATCTTAACAAGTGAACAAGTGAAAGCAATACATTAATTGTCTATAATTAGTCTATTCTGCAAGACTAATTATATTCTTAAGTCAGTAAATATAAATATGTAAGCAGGATAATCATTTGAGTAAATATAAATATAAATTCAGTGAATTCTAATTAATAGGATATTATGAAATCATTCTTAATTCTTTATCAATCAGATGTTAAATATATATCTGTGGCAGAGTGGTTTGTAGTGCACGGGTGTAGAGGTGATGCAGTGCTAATAACAACAGTCCAACAACAGTTCCAATGATGAAAACAAAGCTTTATTTGTTGCTTTAAATAATCAAACTGACTGTACATAGCAATGTGTACAAAAACTCACTTTAAAACAATGACAGCCTATTGGTTGCATTTGCAGATTTCCAAGCTTACACTATCTCACATTGCTCACAATAACTATATTGAATTAGCCGCAGCACTTGGCAATTCTAGGAAGTCAAACTTGGTCAAACCTGTGGGCTTCACTTACTGGTGTAGCTATGGTTACCGGGCTAGGCTCACTCCCTTTGACCTCTTTTATAACAATTTTGCAGATTCAGTACAATTAAAAATAAGTTTAAAACACAAAGAATAAAAGTCTACACATCTTTCTGGTTGTCATAGAGACTAGGCCAGCTGCCTCCAGATGTATATGCCGAATCCTGTTAACCGGTTATGTTCCTAAACTTTATTACACTTACAATTTACTATGGGAAACTTTTATAAAGGGAAGTGACTAGAAATGCATTAAAACATGTCTCTTGCACTAAACTCTTTGTTTTATAGAAATGATAATGAACAAAACAAAATAAAAAATACACTTTAGAAATGCATTAAAACATGTCTCTTGCACTAAACTCTTTGTTTTATAGAAATGATAATGAACAAAACAAAATAAAAAATACACTTTTACTCAAAGGACTGAGTAAATATATTTTACTGTTCTACCTTGTGACATAGTGTCCCATGAAAGGCTGGTCTGCACCCTTTCAAATATCAGACCCAGGGACTGAAACTGCAAGTTAAGCGCTTTTCAAACACTTTTAATATTTAACAAAAACAAAACAAAACACAGGAACAAATAAACAGTTTGAACAAAACACTACAACTCCAAAACAAAACTCCTCAAAATAAGCTCGCTCGTCTCTCTCTCTCTCTCTCTCTCTCTCTCTCTCTCTCTCTCTCTCTCTCTCTCTCTCTCTCTCTCATTCCACACTCTTCCAATCAATCAATCAATCTAGGTGGCTGTGCAAACGGTGGCTATCTTGGTTCCAAGCTGTTCCTTCATCAAGATAGCCACCAGCCACCAGCCACCACACTCTCACACACGCACCCTTGTGCATAGCCTCCAGGCTGTTCCTTCATCAAGATAGCCACCAGCCACCACACTCTCACACACACACACCCTTGTGCATAGCCTGTGCTCTGCCACATACCTCAACTGTTTACTATCCGTTTAAATAGTTGTTCTATGTGAGTGTTTTTATTTTGATGATATAGAGAGAGTGTGGATAAAGACAATGCTAAAATAGAAAATGTTGGGAAGTCGAATATCTCCATTTATTTTTCAATGTGTACAGTGATACATGACCATTTTTATCCCATGTTTCCAATATTAAGACAGATCAATATGTTTTACTCCACTCTACTAATATACCAAAACCGCTTCTATATCTATCTACAGCTGCAAGCAACCGAGAACACCACAGCGGAATGACATCAGGTTACCTTTCACCTAGTTTCTGTGCAACCGCAGTGGGGTTACTATCGGTCACTATCAGTATCTCTCAACGCAGAATGCCTGCAAGCTGTTTCTTTTTGTTCATGCTAAGCAGCTGATAATGTTTTCGTTTTTAGACTGTTTTCCACCATTTTCTACATGTTTTTGATAGACTGATTGTTTATATCAATCTCTGAAACATAAAAACAAAAAAAAAACGTGTTGAGAACAATATTTTTCTACTGCATTTGCCTCTCAAACAGCATTGACCGACTCACCACCATATATATATATATATATATATATATATATATATATATATATATATATATATATATATATATATATATATATAGATGTAGATGTAGATATAACTAAAGCTGAGCGAATGCATAAATTAGTTTCATTATCTTCAACCTCAAAATAGACAAAGCGGTTACTCTGTCCTGCCTAGGTGTGGGGTTACTATCGGTCAAGCAGCTCTGCTTCACCAGTAGGTTGGTTGGTGCTGCCTGTGTAGCGCAGAAAAAGCCAACAAACAAAAAACAGTGATGTTCACATTAAAAGACATTATGAGGATCGTGTAGCTATTTGTAGCTGTCGAACTGTGGGGTTACCTCAGTTTATTACCCCAGCTTTAACTCATTTGAATAGATGGTATTATTATTGGCCATTCCTGGGGTGTGTCGTTTGCTTACAATGTGCTCACATCGCCGGAGTTACATTTTGCCATTTACTTCAGGTTTATCAATTACAAACATGTCAAGACATGTCCAAAAAGGGTGTGTGCTGAGGAACTATATTTCTGCATATATGGTCTTACAATGTAGAAAAAAATTGAATAATGTAACTGTTTTTCAACAGGCGCGATTCTTAAACAGACTTTCCAAATATTATACACACGCTAAGCACATAATCGAAGGGCATTTTTGTCACGACAATTACTTTAAATGTTAACCTTTTGGGAACCGTATTGATCTTTGCATTTTCTCTAATTGTGTCATTACTTACCAGGTACATTTACTGTATATGAACATAGACAATGACGAATACAAATACTCTATATGTATTACGTAATCGACCAATAAATTCCATAAATTACCTTTTTTCACCCTAAAACATCAAGCTTCCCTTGAATTAAATAATAATTCCTAAACGACTTTCTGCACAATTCTGGAATGGTTTGGTGTACAGCATTGCATTACTAAATATTGGTGTTACACAGTCTTGATATACTGTAGCCTAACCATTATTATAAGCATGAAGTATTTTTAACGTTGAAATAATTTCACTTAAAAAGGTCTCCTGATAAGAGTGCATAACCATTTTTTCAATGCAGGTTTATGATTCGACCATGGTACATCTATTCACTATCAGGGTACTATGCCCAAAGTCGATATAGTAATAATAATAATAATGAACATACAGCGTGGCACATCACATTTACTGAAAATACAGTATTTGGCCATGGATGCTGCTACTTACATTTATCTTGGGACATAAAATGGGTAAAATGTACTTTAATTTCTTGTAGGTGCCCCCTCCAAATACGCAACAATAAAACGATCAAACAGATTCGACAGATCGCTTGTTTTGATAAAATTCTCTACATTAAAACTTCAACTTAAAGTACAGTGTCAAAACATTAGAAAAACACGTTTTCGAGTTGTTATCCAGTATCCAATAAAATATATCGCCTAACCTCAAGCGATAGTTTCAATAGTAAACATGTTTTTAAAAAGTGCAGTAATAAGACATTTCATTTTCTGCAAGCATGCATTATCAAGCGTCGTTGTTTTCTCAGTTGCAAACAAAGGCTTCGCAAGGTACCCTTGACATTGTAGTTGTTGTTTGAGCAATAGATTCTCGCCGCAAGTTATACAATAAAACTACATCTCCCACAATGCAATGCGCCGGCTTTAAAAGACTTCAGAAATTTAAAAAGGCAATGTACATCAGCGATTCCGGGATACGCGCTTTCTTTTTCTCAAGCGACGTGGCAACACTGGTGAGAAATTATGGTTTTAGCTCTAGCAAATATCTGATCTTTAGTGTTATACAAGTTGAATTATAAATAAGGTATCTAACATAACTAATTTGCCAGCTGTATGATATAATGGTAACTTTAAAAATACACAAAGATATTTTTTTTAGATTTGTTGTAAAAATACATTTAACGGGTAACAGTATTTTACTTTCTAAGCATATATATTCATATAACAACCTAATGAGTTACTCATAGGACTTGTAGGTAGTGTAATGTACAGGGCTAGGACGGAGGAAACACATGCAGCATGCAGCCCCTTTGTGTTCCTCACACGACTGGGCACAGGTGCTTTCCTTGTTGAGTTAAGGTGAAAATCATGTGAGCAGTTTAGGCATTTCATACAATATGCGTTGCAAACATTCATGTTCTGAAGCAAAGGTAAAAGAAAACGTTCTAAGTGAAATAACACAATATTAACAGTTTATAACTTTTCTGAGAGATACAGCTGGTTTCAGAAACCCAGATTAGAAATATTCATATAGACTACCTGTTACCTGTCCAAGATTAGTGCTAATCAGGGTCTGTGAAACCAGCCATTGAACCGTACCTTCACTTACTTAAAAAAGGCTGGCTATTGACAGTTTTTGGGTTTTTTTTATTATTATTTTAATCTTTTACCTAGCTGGTAAAACATATTTTTTTCAGTTGAATTATCAGGCACAGTTTTTGTTTCCTTTATACAGAATATAAAACAACAATAGAAACCACAATACATATTCTGGAGAGCATATGGAGTAGCTGGGCTATAAAATTCTATTTAATATCAATACAGTATTTTACTACAGGGATCATTCCAAATGCAAATATATGATACACATCTATACCTGAAGAATACATACATGTGCATTCGAAGGGAGGCCGTTCCTTTAATAAGCCTTATTAGAGCCTTTTCATTCTTTTCAGTGTACTCCAGCTCTGGCCAGGTAATCAATAAAAGATCGCCTAACTGCATCAAAATCAATAATCGTATCCAAGATCTTAAATCGCATTCTCTCCATATAAAGTACAAATCAAATTGCTTCCAGAATTGTAATATTTATTTTTAAGCTTTAATCATCCCAAATGACATGGCTTGTTGTTCAAAATCATTCCTACTGAAGCTAGTCGGAGATTGACTATTTATTAACATGTAAGTGAGCTTCAATAAATGGGTAATTGCATATCAATGAAATCTATGCCATACAAACCCCCACAATTTCTTTTTACCAATTAAACTTTCACACCAGCTAAGATGTTTTTATTGCATTACCAGTCTAAAGGCACTCCACTTCACAGGCGATTTACAATTGCTTTTGCTGTGGAGGAGGGTACATTGCTTACATGTCTCTGGTTCTAAAATTCTGCTAAGGCACAGCTTGACAGCTTTAGAGATGACAGGCAGACATTGACCATGAGGTTTTAAAAGTAACCAAGGAATGTAACTTTTGTCTTCCACTTTTAGCGTGAAATTAGAAAAGCTTTTTTGAGTTATTGAGTGTAGCAAGGTAGTGGCAGGAAAGAGACTCAGACTTACAAACTGCAGTGAAAAGCGCACTTTAATAAACAAAATAACACAAACGAAACAGAAACAAAGGAGTGGTGGAGACGGGAGCAGCAGGTAGTCTCCCTCTGACGGTGTTGGCGGGAGCAGCAGGTAGTCTTGGCTCTCCCTCGGTCACTGGAGACTGGTGAGGTTCTCCCTCAGTCACTGGACTCTCAGCCTCCCCCTTCTTGGTCTCTGAACACTCAGACTCCCCCCTTTGGGGCGCTGGTTGCGGCAGTGGTGCTGGGCTTCCCTCAGCAGCAAGTGCAATGCTTGCTGAGGTTTGCCAGGCTGTTGTCCTGTAGACAACACAGCCTGCGGTGCTTCTTGATGTTGCACTGGAAACAGCAGGGCCTCTGCCTCTCACGCTGGAGACAGAAGCAGCTCCCTTTCTCCCTCAGGACTGTAACAGCTCCCTCTGTGGCCCTCTCTTCCTGGCTTTCCTTCGGGACCAGACTCTCCTCCCCTTGCTCTTCCAGGCTGTCGGCAGCTCATCTTCATCGTGAAGAGGGCAGGACACCGCATAATGCCCAAGTTCTCCACAGGCCAGGCACCAACCTTGGTCCACCAAGCCAGCAAGGAGGGTGTCCAAACCACCATCCCAGGTGACTTGGAAGGCAGAGAGGTCCGTCTCTGGCAGTTCCTCCTTCTGCCATATGGAGGAGTGGGGGGTGGTCCTGCTCCAAGTCTCCCAAGCGCTTCCCACTTTCGACACCATATGTAGCGGCAGGAAAAAGACTCAGAGACGTACAAACTGCAGTGAAAAGCACAAACACACACTTTAATAAATAAAATAACACAAACGAAACAGAAAGGTTTAAATAAAATAAAAAAAACATAGGCTGGGCAGAGCCACCACAAACTCTAACTCACCAACTCCTCTCCCTAATGGAGCGCTGGGCTGTCCTTTTTATGTGATGCGGCGGCTCCCAATTATCACCAATTATTCCATTTAGGAGCAGCCACATTCTCGCATGTTTTTAGCAGGGACAGGAATTAACCCCATCCCTGCCAACCACCACCAAAACACATCCAAAACACCCACACTATTTACAGGCAGGGCTCTTGCCATTGAGTATAACTTTTTCTCAATCTGCATTTGTCTGGCTTTGAGCAGTGTTCCTCATTCTATTTAAATCATGTCACAATGTGACCTTTGAACTCTGCTGGCCCCACTGCTTCTCTCTGTCTATATACAAAAAATGTAGAGTAGGTAAAGCTTGCAGAGTTGAAAAGTCACATTGTGGTATTATTTAAAATCTCAAAGTAAGGTAAAGGCAGGTTTAGTGAAACATGAAATAACTAACTTGGAGCAACAATTGTTACTTGCTAATGCTCTTTAAGGGTTAGAAATATCATGAGATTATGGAAACCCTAATGTTGAATATAAAACTGTTTGGGTTTTATATTGTGTCTGTTATATAAAGCCCCTGCTATATAGCAATTGCTTTTTACAAATTACGGAACACATAAAGGGTTCCAGAGCAAGGCACAAATGACCAAATGCTTCTGCATAAAGTCAAAGAAACATATTACAAATATTAATAATAAAAATAACTTTCAATTTGGGCATATTTTTAAGATTATTATTATTTGTTTATTTAGCAGACACCTTTATCCAAGGCGACTTACAGAGACTTGGGTGTGTGAACTATGCATCAGCTGCAGAGTCACTTACAATTACGTCTCACCCGAAAGACGGAGCACAAGGAGGTTAAGTGACTTGTTCAGAGTCACACAATGAGAGTGGCTGAGGTGGGATTTGAACCGGGGACCACCTGGTTACAAGCCCTTTTCTTTAACCACTGGACCACACAGCCTCAAGATCCATCCTATAATTAAGCGTTTAAATTAGCAACTATACATTTTCAAGGGTTTTTTTTTCTGTTTTCCGTGTAAAAAATGAAACTTCTGAAAGTTCCTACGTCTGACCTAAATTGTAACCTTTGTACATATTCAGTTTAAGATAAGTGTGCAAGTCTAAGATACAACTGTACGCAATTAAGATTTCTTATCTCGCTTCAATAGCTGTTTCTAGTTCTTGACCTCAGTTTAATGAGTTTGGTGGTCTCAACTTAGGCTTCATTAGACATTAATAGGAGGCTGTGTGGTCCAGTGGTTCAAGAAAAGGGCTTGTAACCAGGAGGTCCCCGGTTCAAATCCCACCTCAGCCACTGACTCATTGTGTGACTCTGAGCAAGTCACTTAACCTCCTTGTGCTCCGTCTTTCGGGTGAGACGTAATTGTAAGTGACTCTGCAGCTGATGCATAGTCTCTGTAAGTTGCCTTGGATAAAGGCATCTGCTAAATAAACAAATAATTAATCACAGGACAGCCCTTGGACTGAGAGGAGTAAGGTGCACTCACTGCTGCAATGGAGCACATATTCATGGTGCTGCAATATTTTGGTATTCTTTGGCTCACCACAGAATTAAATAACAAGAACACAACAATGTATTGTAGCATTACACCATTGAAATGTGGGCAGTCATAAGGTTCATATTTTATGAAGCAGTTACTTTACTGAAAGAAAAATGATTAAGTCTCTTATCATGTTGCCAGCTTGGCTTTTATTACACCTGCAGCAACGGTATCAGGTTCTGTTAACAATATGAGGCTATATCTTGACGACCTGGAATATGTGTTCGCTCAGTCCAAAGTCTGGGTCAAGATCTGCCTCTTCCCATTTTGTTTTTTATTTGAGCACCTGGTAATTGACAGACTACTTATGATGGGATTGTTAGGTTTGCCAAACACACCAGACTTTTGATTTTGATTTTGGTTTCCATAAAATGTCACATTTATGCCACATATCCATCTACGCCATGAAACTCAATCTATTCTCAAACCAATATCAAACTGAGGCTGCAGCCGGTTTCACCTGCAATGTGCACTCTGCAATTCAAGCCATACATTACACACCTGTATGGGTCATGTTTTTGTTTATTTGCTATTTATAAATGCATTCCTCCCACCCTCCAGCATTTCCCTAATAGTATAATATATTCACATCCTTCATGGTGAGACCACATATTTTATTTCTGCAGTCAGAGATTTAAGACCTTGTTCTCATGCCTTTTTGCACTGTACACTTATTAGGTAACTTCCACCATCAGCAAGAGTTGGAGAGATCTGTCAGCCTGCAATCCTAACGAGGAAATGAATGATTCTGATTTCAAATCACTGTAGTCAATCACAGTGGTAGATAGAAACATAGCTTTAACCACAACATTGTCTTCTGAGCTTGCCTCAAGTCAGCCCTGGGAGAACCACTCTCAGATATTGCTGTAACAGGAATGTTTCAAGAATGCTTGTTAATGTAGTGTTCATGATAGGTAATGGACAAAGGTGCTGGTTACATACATGCACCATGAGCCCTTCCCCATGTAGTTCTGTGAGTGCACCTCACTCCTAACCTGGAAACTCACCATCATTCAGTCCTAGGATTCTCTCAAGCTGTCATTTTACTTGTGAGCTGGACCACTCTCATCTGTGTCCTAATGCATCAACCATAGGTTATGTCATCTAAAACTTTAAACACAAATAGGAACTTTGGGCGTTATCAATGCCAGATAGTCAAGTCCAACAAGCCTATTTCACGTGACATGAGCTAGATTTGAACTAGGACTCCAGAGGTTAAATGCAACCTGGCCCCTCCTCCCAGGCCCATGCATGTAATTTGATACCTTGCCAAGTTGTCTCTTATTTTTAGACCTCTAAATTACAACAGAAAACCTGGAGGTGAAGGTCAGATTTTTGTTGCAGATTCCAAACTTCCCTCACAGTTCAAATGGTGCCCTTAAAGGGATATATATGTGCTGGCGGATGATAAACACATTTTAAAAAGGAGAATTTAATAAGCATTCAGTTTGTCAAATTGTATGTACAGTAATCATTGAGTAGGCTATACTGTATTTAGTGTTCATAAAGTATTCTGAGTCACTCATGCAGTATAAGCAAAATGTGGTAGTAAATGTAAACTGTGTAGTTCTAAAACAAAACATATTTACCAAAGAAAAGTGCAAAGGTGGCTCCTACAAGAAAATAAACATACACAAACCATTGTGCAAAAACAAAGATACATATTTTTTCTTAAGTGCAAAAATAAGAAAAGTGCAAACACAATCCAAAACGTTAATATTATTCAAAACATATTATCAAAAGTGAATACATTTGGTCTACAATACCTGCTTTTACTTTAGCCCCTTAATAATACACATTATCTGATTGACCCTCTTTACAAATATACAAATATAATGCAATAAAATAGTTTAAAAGGTCTTGTTTTACCCGGGATAGTTTCGGATGTTAAGGGGGAAAAAAAAGAAAGGCCTAGCACTAATTCAAAATGGCACATATATATTGATAGGTCACACAACCTTTTCTTAGTTTTATCAATGAAAATTGCCCCTCTTTCAGGTCAACTCCCACTTTGGGGGGAATTGTGCCCAATATCATCTCTGGCTTCTTGTCAACAAAGGTACACACTGTTGGATCCATGTGCATCATGCACATCGCATTAACATTCATGCTTTTTTTGGACAGTATGAAGCAGCTGCTGTGCTTTCTGTATAATCCCATTTTGATGAGTGCACAATTCGGTTCTGTATTTTTACAATCTCAGGCACGGTCAACTTTCTTTTGAGTAGCACAGCAAGTTTGTAGGATGTGAAGAAGTTGTCACATGTTTTGACACTGCAGTCCTTGAGTCATTTCCAGCACTACTCACATCCGTTTATTTCATTCAGTTGCTTCTCCAGGCAGTGTTCCTGTGTACACCTGCATATTCCATGCATAGCTGGATTTAGCATCGCAGGTTGCCCATATTTCTATGCCACACGAAGAGGGCTTGTTAGGCATATACTGCCTAAAGGGACAGTGTCCTCTGGAGGGGACAAGATGTTCACCCACTGTAACATTTGGTCCTGGGCAAAGGCAACCTATCTGTCCATTTGTCCCACACTTCCCTGATAGCAGCTAATGTTTCTCTTTCACGTCGGCTGGCTCTGGTATCACTTTTAGCAATGATGTGTTGTGTTTCCAGTGAATCAGCACACTGCAGCTAACAAAAATAACCCAATCTGAATGCATATCAACATGATCAAGTTCTTTTTACTTTGCACCAAGCACACGCCTGCCTTCCAAGGTGGTCATTTCCAGTATTATAGTTTTGATTTCTGGTGGTATGAAAAGATCAAATGCTGATGCTATATCATAAGTAATGTGAGTAACAGCAGGAACCATTTTGATGACATTGGAATTTGACAGTCTGCCCTGATTCATATGTGGAGCTGCTACTCAAAGCATTTTATTTTCTTCATGCATACAAATCTACATAGATAAATACCTTGAGTCAAATAATTAATTTGAGCTTTTAAATGTACAATACTGTATATTGATGCAGTAGCTCGTAAATTGCAATGACCCTGAAAAGCAATGTTAAATTGGGTTTATGATAGTGGATATTTTGTTGTGTATATTATATGCAACTGCAGCAGAGTATCTGAATGCAGCCTTATTTCTGTGTTGAAATACACCATTTTGTTTCCCCACTTCCCTGTATTATTATTTGCCTAGTTAATTTATTTAATTGCCTACCATTTCTATCACTCCTGTGTCCCTCACTGGAGAGAGGGCATTCCAGTCTTACTGTCCAACCAACCCTTGTGGCCTCTCTAGTTCCACAAGGTCTAAGTTGAGACCAACAAACACCTGTCACTTGGGACCTAAACCGGATTGAAACAAGGTGTCCCAGAGGTGAAAAGTCTGGTTCATTTAGCCAACAGTGCCTTGTGTTATTAAGAACGTGCAACGTGCTCAACACCTTTCAATCAATGATAACCCACTGCTGGTGCAGGCCACATGAAACATTATTTTTAACCTCATGAATGTGCAGAACTACTTTCAAAGATATATTTAGATATTGATAAAATTGAGTTACTTTTCATGTACAGTGATGCCTACCCACACGAAACAAGACAAAGCCTATCGCCCTTTTAAGATCGCTGTTTTCTTTCTACACGTGCTTCCTTTGAAATGACCGAGCTGCGCAAACACTGGATAGACTTGGACAGTTTTGACCGAAAGTAACCCTGTCTCTACAGCGCTCTATAGTCTCCGCTATAAAAGCTGCTTGAGGTTAAAAACACCGCTTTTGCACAGAGACGGTGTAAGATCAGTACGTTGGGTAGAACAAGGTTTTACGAATATTAATTTATTTAAGGGATTGACATTTATATGTAAAGCCTAAACGTCACGGCTGTACGAAAAGGTAAGTTTGTGTCATTATTTAAATTTTCTTGAAGTCTTTGTTGACTCTGGTTATAGTAATGAAAGTAATAATCGAACTTCCTAATACAAAGGATTTCATAATGTTTTGCACTCATTTTTAATAAACCACTATTTTTGACATATTCGACATATGTGAGCTCATTTTGACAATAAATATGTGACAAATCTGTATGTGTATGTTTGCTATATGTGATTTTTGTCAATAAACAATACTGTCTCTCTGAAGTATAAAAAGCAGTAATATTTTGTACTTTGTAGTGTGTTTATGTCTTTAGTCGTTTTTTTCAGAAATACAGTTTTATATATGTGTGTTCTGCATTCAGTATGTAAAGCATATTCTTTCGCTTAAAAACGGGTGCTTTTTCGCTTTTCCGTTTATGTAGTATTACTAGCCTGTGTGGGTTTCGCAGTTATTGAACAGAGCTTGTTGAAATGACCGACAGTAACCTTTCTTCTTCCGCAATAAAAACATATCGTGCTGCAACTTAAACAAACAAAATAAAGATTTTTAAAGGAAAATGTTACTTTTCGTTTAGATTTGGTTTATTCGCCACAAAAAAAAAAAAAGTTTTGACAAGGGAATACCGTTATCAAGCTCCAGAATTCAACCAATGTACATTATCTATGTTGATGAGAAAATGATGGTATTATCATTATATTCATGTTTTATTTTTATATGTACAATAAAAATCAAGTCAAGTACCCGTAACCTATTACTCTTATGGTTTTTACCATCGGGGATTGACTCCAACAATAAGTGGGAATAGCACGTTGCTCCTTAATTTTCTCGCTAGGGGTCGTTGTCCACAGATTGTTATAGCATTTTCTTATCAATTGATTTAATTGAATCAAACAGATTCTACCATCTTTGTATTTTGTCTTAGTTTATAATGTTTTTTTCCCCCAAATATTAGGCGTCATCTGTATTTTGTTTATTTAAATAACGATTGGACTGGTAGAAATATCCCTATGCACCTCCGGAAGAACAAAGAATCATCAACAATACATGTCAAAATAAATGTGCATTCCATTAACATTTATCATAACACCCTCTATAATTTACCAGAATTACAAATGTATTTGTAATTTGGCTCCGCACCTAAACCGGTGTAGTGTTATTTTCAGGTACACGGGTAAAAAGTGTTGGACTTCTCATTTTGACTTGGTCGTGAATTATTATTATTATTATTTTTTAGAGAAATTGATTGTCTGTTTCCAGTTTAAGTTTGCAAAGAAAATATGTATAATTAATGCTTTGCAAAAAAATAATGTATAATTAATGGTAAATGTACCTCTGTTTGACAATAGGAAAACACATCACATGGCAACTGATTGCACCTGTATCCAAATCTCACAGTGTACCACTTTCAATGTGACAGCGTACCACTTTCTAGCATCACACAGGTCCTTTATTGCTGACTTCGACTTATTTGCTCAGTGTAGTTTATTATTGCTACTATTAAGTTTTTTATTTTTATTTTTTGTTTTAAATAAATTATTATTTAAATCTACTACAAACTTTACTTTTTTCTATAGCTTTTCTTTAAAACCAAGGAGGTGAAATACTGAAGAGTTTAAAAAGGTGTTACACATTTAGGATTCAGTTTAATAGTTAATCGTGATAGCAATTTACCTGTCAGGCTAAGAACAAATGTCATAATAATATTAATGCAAAGATTTAGCCATTTCCATACAAATAAACTAAAGGAAAAATAGAACATCACTATTGGGAAAAGACTTCTCATCATTCATTTACAACAATTTCAAGTCAATTTAAGTTTCAGATAGTTACCAAAACTTAACAGCCCTAACGAATGGGGCATTCAGAACAGAAAATAGGAGGTGCTTTTTTACACAGAGAATTGTGAGGGTCTGGAATCAACTCCCCAGTAATGTTGTTGAAGCTGACACCCTGGGATCCTTCAAGAAGCTGCTTGATGAGATTTGGGGATCAAAATGCTACTAACAACCAAACGAGCAAAATGAGCCGAATGGCCTCCTCCTGTTTGTAAACTTTCTTATGTTCTTATAAAACCACACAAAGACCATTTACAGAAGATCTCTGCTCTCCAGTCTGATTTGGACTGTGAAACATTCTGAAGTATTGATTGCTGATGGAAGCATAATACAGGCTAACTACAGGATATTAATATCATTCATTTCATCCACAATGTCTAAATAGTTTTATTTATTTTTTTTAGAACTTGTAAAATAATTCTTCAGTTATTTCCATGATTCAAGTTATTTGTAATCTTCCCCCTGTTAACAGTACCAGGTCTCATATTTCATGTAAGCTGTAAATGACTGAGTTCTGTATTTAGTCTGTGTTTTGGAAAGGGCAACATTTTTAATACATTTTTTTGAACATGTTGGGGAGTCCAAATAATTTTAGAGGCTTATTATGTTTTTTGTCTTGGTGATCTACTAATAACTATTGCTAGTGTGAGTTAAAACCCAGTTTATTTTGGGGTTTTTTATGAAAACTATAAGGCAGGGTTTTTTATTTCTGATAGCAAGTAACAAAACAAGCAAAAACTGCTGTTCTCTGACAGTTTTTGCTGTTTGGTACTGCTTTAGTTAGTATATAAATTCAACCACAATTTTAAGGAACATCCAAGTTTCAAGTAGCAGAAAAGGATGTGCCATTTGTCAATGAGAGTCAATTAATAGTAGCACAGATTGTCAGCCGTCCTAAAATCTTGCTGAAGAGTTTCAAAAGTAAGATGCCTGTTGCAAGTACACTCCAGTCTGCAAATGGGTGTCCTATATATTTATGGTCTGTTCAAAATGGCAACTCGGGATGTACAGCATTTGAGTGTGTATTTGATTTCACTTGTCAAAAGTTTGACAGTTAAGGCTTATGTTTCCACCAAAGCTCTCGGCTTGGATTTCTCAGATGTTCTCAGTGTTTAACTCAAGATACATAGGCCTACATATTTGTGGCTTTGTGTGTGTAGTTTAAAAAAAATAAAGCAATAACTGTTTTGCATTTTCTATTGCAATATGAAGCGCACAGTAAAGAGTTAACTACAAAAGAACTGCAATGTAGTTTTGCAAAATAAAGATTATGGATTAAAGATCAGTATTTAAGATATACACTTATTTTGTGTTTACATGTACAGGAAGAATCAATTTATACAAAAATATAAAAGCTCTCAATTTGTAATTTGCTCCTTATTTCATGAAGGAGAAAATCAGCTTTTTAGATACAAAACTATCTTGAATAAATAAGCAGATGTAACTTTTTTATATTACAGATTTGAACATTATTTACTTTGTTGTGCCGTCTACCAATTTAATAATCAAAGCCTAAAGTAGAAAGTAATGTTTTGAAAAAATGTAGTAAGAAAATATCTAGTTTTAACTGTAGTGGTGTTTAGCTGTTTGTATATTGTAACATTATACACATGTTGACGCGGTAATACAGTAAAAAGCTATAGAAAAGTACACTTGAGGTTAAAATACACCAAATCATAGGGTTTCCTATAAGGCTGTAAAAGCTAGTAGACACCTTTTTTTTGCTTAACATTTAACCAAATATGTATAAGCCTCAAGCTCTCACATTCGTTTTATCATGTACAGTTGACATACTGAAATGCTGTTGACCACTTCCAATAAATCCTCTCACTTTATCATTCTTATTTCAATATTTAGCAGTGGTGAAAGACTAGCATCAAATTCCATTCGAATCATTTTTTTTATTGTGCTCTTTATGTTTTTATGATGTTCAAAGTGGTTCTTATTACAATTACTCCAATATGTTAAATTACATTTTTAATATACTCTGTGTTGAGGTTCTTTGACCTGAGTTGAGAAGATCTTGAGTTGCCAGTCGGTATATGTAACACAGGGTAGATCAGCAAAGTGTTGGTTTAGACAGCACCGGCTCTTAGAACTATACAGACCTCTTGCTGTTCTAGCCTGTGTTAAACATGTCTGTACTAATACGCTTGATATGGAGAGCTGCTCCTGAATTCAGGCCAAAGTACCTCAACACAAGTGTTGCAAAAAGCATTGATTGCCCTGTTCAGAAACATCATCATGCCAATTTAGCACTCACTCACTTGAGATGTCTGGAAACTGTTTACCCAAAATCGGATTCTGGAAATATGTAAGGATAATGTTTCAAGTGGCCTCTTAAAGTCATCAATTAAATTAGTAGACAGTCACTAATTTGCCTATTTTGACAATTTTCCAAGATTTTCAATTACAGTGGTTTGATTTCATATGCACAATCAATCAAAACTATAGAAGCAATGTTTTTTTCTAATACATTTGCACAGTGCTGTATATAGGTAAAACAAAAAGTATTTTATTTTATTCCTGTATTTTATTTTCAGTTGGTTATCAAAAGCCATATCCCTGCTGTATGGTGGAGCTGCTGAAGAAAGATGTCTGCCTTCACTCAACTGGGGCTGCTGCTATGGAAAAACTTTGTGTACAGAAGAAGACAAACAGTAAGGCCATTTTCAGTGTGTCCATTTTAGATTTCCTTTGTCAGCTGTTATATCAGTGAACCTGTTGAATAAAGAAACAAATGTATCTTGAGGTGTTTGAGCAGAGCTTGCTTGTTTGGAATGTTTGTCTTATGTATTTAACCATAGAATCACAACCTAAACTTTTATTTATTTATTTATTTATTTATTTATTTCACCCTTTCCCTGATAAAACACAGTTTATTCCAGTTCCATCTGTTTGTATCTTGGACACCTACTGCACAAGTGTACACGGTGTTACAATGTCTTATGTAGAGAAAAAGGGTATTTATTTCATGGTTGTAATATGATTTATATAGTGTATTATTAAGAATGTGGTTCATGCCCCTGTTTGAACTTTAAAAGATAGCGAGTGGTTAAGGTTCAAAGCCAGTGTTATCTGTCAGGGTCTGCTTTTGCAGTTTAAGGTTTCAAAGGCTAAACTGTAAGTAACTTTTACTTGAAATAATGTGCCATAGTACTGAACGATCAATGATAATTACAGCAACTGTAGTATTGGTGTCTAATGCACAAATCATCAGTGAACTATGAATTTGTAATATGTCAACAGTGAAACAGTACAGCACCAATCAAATGATTTTATTCAAAATAACTTATGTGAATAGGGCCCAGTGACTAGCATTTATAGTGTTTGATAATGAAACATATGTGCATGGACATAAATAGAACAGGGAGTTACTATTGATTAACAGTTTTTAAAGCTTCTCTTGACATTCAGATTTAGGCTTTGACTACAATCCAGGCCGCTGCTAGAACCAGCTTTGAAGTGTGCACTGAATGCCATTTACTAATTATAGGTGTTTGAGATAGAGCATGGCAAGAAAGTCCTTTTAAAATGTTGATCATCTCTTCTTTTTTTTTAGCTTCAGCTGCTGATTGAGATAGCATGGCCACTGTTTCTGTTCTTCATATTGATCTCAGTGAGGATGTCATACCCCCCATATGAACAACATGAGTGTAAGTAACAGCAGCTTCCCGGTGCTTTCCTTTTTATAACATAGGTTTAGTAAAAACCGCTATGATGCAAACACCCGTTATCTGAACAGCCCCTTGGTAACCTGTCTTGTCATGTGCAATGTGCACTGGTTCTGCCCTGTTGGCATAGAAAACATGCTAATCAGCCCTCAATCTCAGGTATTTACAGTGTAGTTCAGTACTGTATGTAATGTATTTAAAGGTACATTTGTTGTTCTATATCTCGTCTAGGTTTATAGATTGGGAAAGGCATAGACAATTTCACCATTGTAGTTCGATTATCAAAACAGTTTGATTATCTGAACACAACCTACTCCCAATTAGTTCTGATAAAAAGAGGTTGTGCTTACTGATCTATAAATATTATGAGATTCCTATTTTGGCTTAAAGGGTGACTTTGTAGCAAGCAGGTTTTAAGGGTGGGAGAAGGTCGTGGCTTCATGGCTGCAAACTTCCATTCAAAGATCTCATTTCTGAGAAAAGTCCGCAGGTCAGAATGTTGTAAACATCAAATCATTTGTTTTAGTATAAAGTTACATCGTAACGCTGCATTTTTAAAGAAAAAAAAAATCCCAAATGATTACCTTTTAGTGAGTTATGTCATATCAATAGGTTTCTTTTACTTCATAATATGTTTAATATAGGAGAACACACAAAAATAATTTGATACACTTTTAGTTTGGGTAGACTGTAGTAGTAGTAAAAAAAAAGACGTATAAGAATTATAAATTTTAAAAAAAACATAAATCTTTATTTTTCCATCGGGGTGGAGAAGGTAGTTGGTGTCAACCCATTTACATGTGAAAGTGATTATAGATTACATAAATAGAAAGCAAGTATTTCTTGTGGTTTTACTTTTACCTCTGCCCATCACCCCACCCTCACCACAACAAACACAGACTCATAACCAGGAGGCTGTGTGGTCCAGTGGTTAAAGAAAAGGGCTTGTAACCAGGAGGTCCCCGGTTCAAATCCCACCTCAGCCACTGACTCATTGTGTGACCCTGAGCAAGTCACTTAACCTCCTGTGCTCCGTCTTTCGGGTGAGACGTAATTGTAAGTGACTCTGCAGCTGATGCATAGTTCACACACCCTAGTCTCTGTAAGTCGCCTTGGATAAAGGCGTCTGCTAAATAAACAAATAATAATAATAATAATAATGTTGGTGTACGTTGTGGCTGTCTGTCCTGATACCAGTTATTTAGAACTGCATATCAAATAACAAAACAACCCTAAATTACTGAGTTAAAGTTGTATTAGATGCAGCTCATTACATTGTATTGCCTAGAACGTTGAAGCCTGTCAGAGTGACCTCTAGGACACTACAGCACATTTATCATGATAGGGCTTTTCTTGTCTAAAACCTAAAGCTGTGATGAAATTCTTTGAATGTTTTTTGCACAGTGCTTTAACAGCCTTTCCGCATTTAACTGAAAATATCTATTCACTTGACTGCCTTTCACTTCTCTTCACTATAGAAATTGTAAATAGATTTCATTGTGTTTCGCAGGTCACTTTCCTAACAAGGCCTTGCCCTCAGCGGGGACTCTGCCATGGGTTCAGGGTATCATCTGCAATGCTAACAATCCATGCTTTCGGTACCCAACACCGGGTGAAGCACCAGGAGTTGTAGGAAACTTCAATGAATCAATGTAAGTTTGAATGTGGTTGAAAACTTATAGAAGTCAGTTACCAAAGACCTCAACAACATAGTAAAACAAAAAAAAAAACAGTAATTGTACAAATAATAAAAAGAAAACTGTACCCTCTTTCTTTTTATGTCACATTTCTGTTTGTGTTACTCTCTTTTTACCACGTTGTGGTTACTGCACAGCCAGAGCAATGCATTTGCACTTTATTAGATGGGCAGTGGAATGACATTAGAGGAATACCACTGCTATTGCAATGGAATGAATTAGTACACATACCAGTATGCTTAAAGAGTGCTATAGTATCAGGACCACTCTGCAAAACTGGTTCTAAATCCATGGTGTTTCTTGACTTTTCATGGTGACACTAGGTTTCATGGTTAAAAAGTTGTTTTTTGTTTTTTTTCTGAGCAAAATTAAAGGTTTATGGAATCAGTCCACATACTGTACTATTTGAAGAGACAAGATTGAAAGTGACCTTTAACATAACTTGAGCAATGCGTCAGTAACTGCTATTATATACAAGAACATAAGCACATAAGAAAGTTTACAAACGAGAGGAGGCCATTCAGCCCATCTTGCTCGTTTGGTTGTTAGTAGCTTATTGATTAATCTCATCAAGCAGCTTCTTGAAGAATCTCAGGATGTCAGTTTCAACAACATTACTGGGGAGTTGGTTCCAGACCCTCAAAGTTCTCTGTGTAAAAAAAGTGCCTCCTATTTTCTGTTCTGAATGCCCCTTTATCTAATCTCCATTTGTGACCTCAGGTCCTTGTTTCTTTTTTCAGGTCAAAAAAGTCCCTTGGGTCGACATTGTCAATACCTTTTAGAATTCTGAATGCTTGAATCAGATCGCCGCGTAGTCTTCTTTGTTTAAGACTGAATAGATTCAATTCTTTTAGCCTGTCTGCATATGACATGCCTTTTAAACCCAGAATAATTCTGGTCACTCTTTTTTGCACTCTTTCTGTAGAGAGGTGACCAGAACTGAACACAGTATTCTAGATGAGGTCTTACTAATGCATTGTAAAGTTTCAACATTACTTCCCTTGATTTAAATTCAACACTTTTCACTATATATCTGAGCATCTTGTTGGCCATTTTTATAGCTTCCCCACATTGTCTAGATGAAGACATTTCTGAGTCAACATAAACTCCTAGATATTTTTCATAGATTCCTGCTTCAATTTCAGTATCTCCCATATGGTATTTATAATGCACATTTTTATTGCCTGCGTGCAGCACCTTACACTTTTCTCTATTAAATGTCATTTGCCATGTGTCTGCCCAGTTCTGAATGCTGTCTAGATTATTTTGAATGACCTTTGCTGCTGCAACAGTGTTTGCCACTCCTCATATTTATGACCTTTGCTGCTGCAACAGTGTTTGCCACTCCTCCTATTTTTGTGTTGTCTGCAAATTTAACAAGTTTGCTTTCTATACCAGAATCTAATTTATTAATGTAGATTAGGAATAGCAGAGGACCTTGCTCCATTTTGAGGTTTCTCCTCTTACTTTCTGTTTTCTACATGTTAACCACTCCCTAATCCATATGTGTGCATTTCCTTGAATCCCTACTTCGTTCAGTTTGAGAATTAATCTTTTATGCAGGACTTTGTCAAAAGCTTTCTGGAAATCTAAATAAACCATGTCATATGCTTTGCAATTATCCATTATCAATGTTGCATCCTCAAAAAAATCAAGCAGGTTGCAGTGCTGTACTGGCTGATTGTTACCGTTTGTTATTTTGAAGTGAAGCAAATAGAAGTACATAAGTGCATGGACATGGATATTGATTAGCATGAATTAAAGCTACTATATATATATATATATATATATATATATATATATATATATATATATATATATATAGTAAATGTTTGACCTGGATCACATTGCTATTGCCAAATCAATGCATACAACCCTGCAATCTAGCTCTTACAATCTTCCCAAATATGCCCACTTACCACATGCATCAGTTTATTTTCTACACATTTGTCTCATTACAACAATGCAGCATTACTCCATTTACATAAGTCTGTACCTGAACTGCTACAACACAAATGGTTAGACAATGCATAATGTCCTCTTATATTCTTTGTTGCCATGGAAACAATATGTTATTGGTGTTCTGGTAAGTCTTGGGCTGGTAGTGCATTACTGCTCAAAACCAACTCAAGTCATATATTCAAATTTGTCACATATATTTGTATAATTTATTTATTTTCCCCACAGCATCTCACGCCTGTTTTCTGATGCAAAGAAGATCCTACTGTACAGTCAGAATGACAAAAGCCTTGGTGGATTCAGAAGTCTTATTAAAGCCCTGAAGAACATGCAGAACACAAGCTCAGGTACTGCAGTGCTCAACCGTAAAAGTACTGAAAACTAAGTGCAGTAGACAAAGCACAGGGAACAACAGCTGTAAAGTTAGTTGTGACAGAACGCTTAGGAATATGTACTTATGTGCTTAACTAGGTTGTTTGCTGCAAGTAGCAGAGTGTTTTGAAGTTCAAATTCAGCATTCTGACTTTCAGCTAAAGGCACAAAAGGCTAGACTATGAAAGAGTTTGGTATGCAAACAGTAACACAGCATGCAGTTAGTGAAAGGGAAAACAACACATTTTTTGCATTCTGCTTATTGTGTGTCTTTTGAATAGTTCCACTATTCTTTGCTCTTTGACTTGGAACCTCAGTTATCAGGCAAACGCCGGTCACAGTAGCTTGTTCAGGGAATTTTTAGAACAGTGACAAATTACAGGAAAACATTCAAGCACACCCATTAGTGAGCATAACAGGATACTGCAGTTGACTGCTTTATTTGGGTTGTATCAGGATTTTAGGTTCAAGTTAAGACCCAGCAATGTTATTGTCATAAGATATGAAATGTCTGCTCTTTACATTGTCATTTTCCTATTTTATTTATTTTACCCTTATCTTTATGAGACTATGAACAAGTTGAGTACAGTACAACACTTAACATATATAGATACTGTCACTGTTAGAACCTGTCAGACGCAAATTTCAGTATAGTTTTGAATTAATAAAATGACACTTAAACATGTATACCGGTATTTACAATATAAAACTGAAAGAGTACTCAATCTCAATGGAGCAGCAGAGAAAAATGTAGGCCTATGCATATTTTATCTGCACAACTAATAGAGGTTTTTGCATTACAGCCTAGGCCTATATAAATGTCCTGTATGTGTGTCTGACCACTTGAGGAGAGCTTGAGTCGACTGTAGGGAGGAGGGTAGTTTGGTTCCCACTTTGCCTCATAGGGGGCACTGTCTTGGCTCAATGCCCTTGTCACCTGCATCCTTCAGACATACATTTTAAATAAAAGGACCTGATCAAATTATATGTTTACCTTGATAAAACATATAAAAAAAACAAAAAAACAGGATGGCTGTTTAACAGGCTAGTATTCCATGTCTGCCTGGGCTGGCTGCTGTCTTTAGCAGGCTGAATAGATACAGTATTGTTTTCAAGGAACCCAGGTTGAATTATCACATTTATACACCTTTCAGCTTGAACTATATTATATCAGTATGGCCGAAGGTTGGCATCACCCTATAGAATTAACTAATTTTGCATATTAACATATTGAATTACATACGGTTTAGTAGCTTTTCATATACTTAACGAGAAACTGACAACATTTTTAAAAAGTGACATTTCAAAATCTAACATGAAGTACTGTACTACTATTAAGGCTTCCACTAGACTTTTGCTAGATTAACCATTTCGTCCTTTGAGCGAAATGTATTTCCATCCATACCTTCAAATGCACCGTTAAAAGGATCCATTTTTTAAGGTTGCCAATTATTTTTTTCCTAATCCACAATTTGGTTATGCCCACATCGTTGCATTTTACTGAACTGTAGATTCTCGGGACAGATCGTACCAGTTTTAATATTATATTATATTATGGTTTATTGCAAAGGCAGGTAGGGATTGCTTTGAGGTGAATAACCCAGAAATGCTAATCAATTGTAACATAACTCTGACATGGTCGATTCGCACAGGAGTAAAAAGACACAGGACGCCTGAGCTTGAAATTTTACAGAAGGCCCCAATGTCCAGTAAAAATCAGAGCACCTCTGAGAATTATCTGGGATAAACAGAAATGGGCAGTTCGCATGGGTCTAAATTTCACAGATGAAGGTAACACTTTTGTATAAGTTTAGTGTTGGAGTTTGACATTGTAACAACAGCACTTGTTAAAGCAGTCTGTTAAACCTCAAAGTCCACGTCCTTGCTTTCTAATCTGACAAAAACAAATTACTGCAAACACTGATAATGCAGATTTGTGGAATTGTCTTATTTTGACATACCTTTTGGTATCAGGATGATATGAATACAGATTGGTTATCCATAGCAGGGCTGTGGTACCGTGATAAAACTTGGCTTTAGAACATAGTATTGACAGTATTCCAATCGCAGCATTAATGAATGCGTATTTATCACATATTTTAACATGTACATATTTTTTCATAAGAACATAAGAAAGTTTACAAACGAGAGGAGGCCATTCAGCTCATCTTGCTCATTTGGTTGTTAGTAGCTTATTGATCCCAGAATCTAATCAAGCAGCTTCTTGAATGATCCCAGGGTGTCAGCTTCAACAACATTACTGGGGAGTTGGTTCCAGACCCTCACAATTCTCTGTGTAAAAAAGTGCCTCCTATTTTCTGTTCTGAATGCCCCTTTATGTAATCTCCATTTGTGACCCCTGGTCCTTGTTTCTTTTTTCAGGTCAAAAAGTCCCCTGGTCGACATTGTCTATACTTTTAGGATTTTGAATGCTTGAATCTGATCGCCGCGTAGTCTTCTTTGTTCAAGACTGAATAGATTCAATTCTTTTAGCCTGTCTGCATATGACATGCCTTTTAAACCCGGGATAATTCTGGTTGCTCTTCTTTGCAGCAATATCCTTTTTGTAACGAGGTGACCAGAACTGAACACAATATTCTAGGTGAGGTCTTACTGATGCATTGTAAAGTTTTAACATTACTTCTCTTGATTTAAATTCAACACTTCTCACAATATATCCGAGCATCTTGTTGGCCTTTTTTTTATAGCTTCACCACATTGTCTAGATGAAGACATTTCTGAGTCAACATAAACTCCTAGGTCTTTTTCATAGATTCCTTCTTCAATTTCAGTATCTCCCATATGATATTTATAATGCACATTTGTATTGCCTGCATGCAGTACTTTACAGTTTTCTGTATTAAATGTCGTTTGCCATGTGTCTGCCCAGTTCTGAATGCTGTCTACATCATTTTGAATGACCTTTGCTGCTGCAACAGTGTTTGCCACTCCTACTATTTTTGTGTCCTCTGCAAATTTAACAAGTTTGCTTACTATACCAGAATCTAAATCATTAATGTAGATTAGGAATAGCAGAGGACCTAATACTGATCCCTGTGGTACTCCACTGGTTACCTCGCTCCATTTTGAGGTTTCTCCTCTAATCAGTACTTTCTGTTTTCTACATGTTAACCACTCCCTAATCCATATGCATGCATTTCCTTGAATCCGTACTGCATTCAGTTTGAGAATTAATCTTTTATGCGGGACTGTGTCAAAGGCTTTCTGGAAATCTAAATAAACCATGTCGTATGCTTTGCAATTATCCATTGTTGATGTTGCATCCTCAAAAAAATCAAGCAGGTTAGTTAGACATGATCTCCCTTTCCTAAAACCATGCTGACTGTCTCCCAGGATATTGTTCCCATATAATTTTCCATTTTGGATCTTATTATAGTTTCCATAAGTACATATAATAGAAGTCAGGCTTATTGGTCTGTAGTTACCTGGTTCGGTTTTGTCTCCCTTTTTGTGGATCGGTATTACGTTTGCAATTTTCCAGTCTGTCGGTACAAGCCCTGTGTCAAGAGACTGTTGCATGATCTTGGTTAGCAGTTTCTAAATATTATTATTATTATTATTATTATTATTATTATTATTATTAACTTCTTTCATTTCTTCGAGTACTATTGGGAGGATCTCAGGGGATTTGTTTAGTTTAAGAGCTCCTGTCTTGATACTGATACATGATACTGATAGATCAAATTTACAGTTGTGGGGGTGGAATATTTGTTTTTGACATTGATTTATTACAGTGGTCATTAATGATAATGTTTTTCAAAGATACTGGCAAAGCATAAATCAGAAGAAAGTTCCATCTGTCAACTTCCATGAAGTGCTAAATGTAACTTCCTAGTTGACAGTTTATAAAAAACAATATAGTAGATTGAGCAGTGTTTTGCTGTTAGGTCCTTAACCATTTTTCTTGGATACCACTGCTGTAGACGCTGTTTTCTGACATACAACTCTGTTCGTAGTTCTGGCCTTGCCTTTTGTTTTTGCCATTTTCAAATCATCTTGATATCTTCTCTCCTTCAAAATGTGAGATTTGTGGCATATGTGGACTACAACAGCAGCAACAATATTTAACAATACATATTATTTAGTTGTCATTATAGCTTTAAGATGTATGTGGACAGTCAGTGAACTGAAGCAAGTTTGGCCGCTGATACAGCAGTCTGTGAAGTCTGAGCAGCATGTTGCCGTTATTGGAACATGAAAGACAGGTTGCAGAGCATTACTATGAGCCATTTAGACCAGCAGCAGGGAATCCGCTGCTAACCTATGCTGAGGTACGCTATAAGAAGGAAGAAGTGCACTGATAGTAGACAATCACAAGCTTATGAAATGGAGAAGTGAAAATTAAAAAAAAAAGCTTGATATGAATCACAGCTGATGCACTGATGTCGCTGTTTATTTTACGTTCAGTTCAGCAGCTTCTGTAGTAGCCTTTCATTTAATGTGTGATTCTGAAGCTAAATAGCGATCAATCGTATTTTCTCCAAAGACACATTACACGATGTGCAAAACAATTACACCAGTCTGCATGTACAGTTTCTTTGGGAAATATCTTGACACGATCATCAGCCGAAATATACTTTGCTTTTTTTGCTTTGTTGTCCATTTCTGGTATTTTACCTCCAATGCTGAAAGCAACTAGATTTTAGCAACCTAAATCAAAACAATGCAGCACTAACTTTGTCCCACCGCCTACTGTACAGTACAGGTCACAGAAAAGCCAGTACAGACGCGCTGATAGGCTGATTAAAACATCGTTGTCATTTGAACAGTAAACAAGAAGGTTAACCGCTTTGTAGTATTTTTTTGTAAATGTTATTTGTTTAAGGACGTTTTTTTTTTACCTAAGTGCAATGCACACAGGACGGCGAAGGAATTAAAAAAAGGCCTATCTACTGAAGAAAGATATGTAGTTTTTGTCGGTTGCGTTGTGCAGTAGTTCATTTAAACGAGGGTTCTTTTTTTTCTCTCCGCACTTCTCCGGTATGCATTGGCCCCTAAAAGAGGTGAATTTTGCGGTTACCACACAATTTCACGATTTCCGCAAAATTGCGATTTAGGTAGATTCCTGACTCATAATCAACATGTTTTCAACATTTACTCTGGAGCGTTCACCAGGAGAGAAAAAAATGTCTTCTAAGGGTTGCTGTGTATTGAGATCATACTCTCTACTGCAATACTGTGCTCAACCAGAGCACAAACATTGTTGCAGGAGGGAGCATGAACTGGACACACTGGGATGTTTATTTACCTATGGTGTGTGAATAAAAAAAATACCCAAACTATGGGGAATACCAGTATGAAAAACAAATTGCTGTTATATGGACAACAACAAATACAGCAAAGGAAAGTAATTTTTTTCTTGTAAACTGCAGGGGTTAGCTGCTGTGTGTGTGTGTGCTATAACTGGAGGCATGTTGAGTTGTTGACTGTTGAAAAGAAAGCAGGGAAAACATTTGTCACCTTCAGTAATCAGAGAGACTTTACAGATGTATAGCAGTACACTGAAACTATATAGTTCAGCGTTTATAGAGAGATTTGTGTAAGGTAAATGGGTTCTGACTGTGAGTGCAATTGATGTCTTCGGTATTTTGCATTCCAAGACAAGACCATGTACAGTATGTGTGTGACGGCTGTTGTGAAGCTTAGCAGCCAGTCTGAAATACAATCCTGCCAATGTAGGATGGGGAGCAATGACTGATAGTAACCCGGGGGTACTCAGCCATGGTGTAGAGGGTTGCCTTTTCAATCAGGTCTGTTACCAGGCCAGAATGTTCTGCCAAAGGCTGAACAAAAGACTTGCAATGAATCTTATGATTCATTGCCTGGAATCTTCCACCATAGCATTCTCTGTAAATGTTACAGTGAAAGGAACTTGTTTCTACAACGAGAAGTCTTTGTTATAAGGATACATGCAGATAATACTGTCTGCATTTTCAGATTATTGTATTTATCTGTTTATTATCCCGTTGTATGCGTCTTTAATGTCAAATATTGCTGTTTCTGCACTTTAATTCTTAAGTGATTTTTGGTGAGATTTTCCAATTCCAATTCCCTACTTTGGAACTCCAGATTTGTTCTTTAAATAATGTTTCATCATTTAAGCCATGCAGTAATTTATTTGTATGATATAACATGTAGTTGACTCTTTTAATCATTTTAGCTAGCTATAAAGGAGTAGGTATTAATGATAGAAGTTATATCATAGCTAAAGTCTGATAAGTCACTTTAAAAAGCCTATTTAGCCTGTAGATTGTAATACGCTTTAGGATGTTTTCGTCATGAAGAGTGCTGCGGTTATTGCATCGTAAGCTATTGTATTGTATTATTCTTCACCCTTCAATAAATAGATAATACGTATTACTTTCTGCTATTTTCTTTTTCATAGCACAGATACATATTTTCTTTTTATTTTCAATAGGATTTAAACTGAAAGATTTTCTCATTGAAAATGAGACCTTGTCAACATTTCTTCGGGAAAATGCTTCATTCCCGGAGTTTGCAGTGAAAGAAATATTGGATGCCGATGTAAACCTGGAAAAGGTAAAAGCAGAGGATGATGATTATTATTATTATTATTGCTAGTAAAGATGTGTGTGAACTGTGTAAGTGTATATGTACATAACATTAATTTTATCAAGAGATGTGCATACAACCTAATGGTATTTTCACAAGAGGCCACAGATTCCTCTCTTCTCTCTTCCAATCAACGTGAATCATTGTCTATATATTGTAACACGGCCGGCACTCACGGTCGTCCGTTGCCCCCTTTAAAAAATTACCCAGCACACAGAAAATGGATTTTAAGCACTGATGCTCTATGTTTAATAAACAAAACTAAACAAAACACCTAGCTCCATTTTGAGCACTAACTAAACACAACTGGAACCTAACTATTAAACAGGACAGCTAGACTGTTTACCTGTTATAAAAACAAAACACACTGTTTAATGCAATTTCAAAAGGAACACACAGTTACCTTTCAATGACTGCTCAGAAGCAGAGCACACCTTCTGCCTCCTTCTGCTCAGCTGTCCAGTGCAGACTGACTGCACCTCTTAAATACCCTGCACCTGGTTCTAATTTACAATTACTTCCAGGTGCAGGGGATAATTAGCAATAAAATAATTAAACAAAACGTGCATACGCACATGTTTTTTTGACAGGGAGGAATTTAACCCTCTCCCTGCTCACAATAGATTATATATATATATATATATATATATATATATATATATATATATATATACACTCTGTAAAAACCTTTGTATAAGTCTATTTTCCAGGTATTTTTAGGGGTCCTAAAAAGGGGGGGTGACTTATACACCGGTGTGACCTATAGGCTTTTTCCTGAAATTGTTGTCTCAAAAGGGCTATACACCAGTGCAACTTATGCACTGGTTTTTATGGTATATATATACTTTAAAGATTCATGTTGAGCAGAAGACAACTTTAAATATAGCTCTAGTTTACATATGCATTGTATTTTTCAGGTGCTTACAAGAGGCTTTGGTGTGCGTCTGAAGGACCTGTGCAATGTAACGAAATTGGAAGACTTTGTCACCATATCTGATAGCAGAGTGTCTTCAGTCTCTGAACACATTATCTGCACATCATCTAAAGAATGGCTGAATCACGCAGAAAGACTTTTTCTTTCAAACCTAGATTTTGTAAAACCCATACGGGTAAGTAAAAAGATATTCAAAAAGCTGACAGATAAAATTAGTTGACAATGTCCTTACAGAAAAGGGTGAATAATACTACAATAGCATCCTAAAGAGACCCATGAAATGCCAACAGAAACCCAGAGCTTTACCAGCAATGGCAACCCAATAGACTTGGGTATGAATATGTTGAAATTTGCAATGATTAAATTGATACTGTTGGAGTTATTAAAGAGTTGTAATGCAGTAGCCATTTTGAAGAATTCTCAAAACCCTGAAGAAAACCACACGAAGAAGAGACTTTAAAAGGTGTTTAAATGTTAACTTGGTGTTATTTTTAGTTATACTGTATAATACTGTATGTGTGATAAGATTTGAGTGTTTCTTTCTTTTTGTAGTTCCCATTTCAAGCATTTAAAGACATTTAGTAGACATATAGATTTGTATTTGTAGCAGAAATAACAAGAACTGATAGTGAATTTGATAAGGATTTTCTGATGTTTTGCAGTCAAAGTATTGAACATTGCTTTATGTAGGATACACCATCAAAATGAATTGGAACACTTTAGTCAAAGCCTTAAGCAACCAATTCCAAAGGCCACATAACAACTACAGTACATAAAATGAATGCCTCTTTTGTTTTCCGAAGTCATGTTAGTTCAAGGATAGATTTTTTTTTCTTTTAGAATGGAATCATAGATGAACTTAGTAAGAAAAATAGTACAATGATCTGTCCTTCAAGGATGATGTTTTGAAAGACTTGTTAATACATAGACATCTGGGGTTTTGGCTAGTATTGGATTACCTTGACCCCTCACCCCAGAAGATCCCACTTGGCATGTCTTTGTAAGCATTTTGCAGTTTAAAAACGACACTTTCCTACAACTACTACAGACATTTAAAGAATAAGGTTATATATTTGTATACCTTCAGTTTAGTAAGTGTTGAGACCCGACCTGTAAAGTTGCTTCTTTTGAATTGACATGCTTCTTTTGAATTGACATGCTTCTTTTGAGTTGACATGCTTCTTTTGAATTGACATGCTTCTTTTCCACTTTTTGCAGAAAAAAGTGAAGTCAGACCCTCATTCCATCCAGCTGGTATCGGAAGCCACAGAAAACCTCTTGCAGAGTCTGGGGACCCTGGTAGTTGAGGTAAGCAATTTTTTGTATATTATATCATATAGTTTATTTTATGAATGAATTGTAACCTGTCTGTAGCCCGATGGGTCACCTTTGCAAACAAGTAGTTCCATCTCAAGGGTCTGTCCTGGACTGAACATTTTAAATAAATATACATAAGTAAATAAAGAGACCTGTGATGTCTTAACAAACTTGTATTTCTCCAAAACTCCATTCTCTTTAGTTTACCTTCTCTACCAGCTGCAATAATGCTGGAAATTGTTTTAAAGTAAAAATGATTTCTTGTTTTACAGATCCTGAATGTTCCAATTGCACACATTGTTGTATCTGGACTTAATTAGTGTGTAAATGTATTGTATGTGTTGTGGGTCTGACTGAGACATGATTAACTGGCACTTAACATGGTCTGTTTTTGCCATGCTTTTATTATTTTCCTAGGTAAATAAATGAGTGGAGATGCCCTCCATGCTTATTATTGTCTGGTTACACAGACCACCATTAGCAGGGTTTTCAATTCGTTTTAAGGTATGTGGCACTTACAAGGTATTAGGGGGCACCTATCTCATTATGGCGTGTAGCGTCGAGGGGGAGAGTGTGTCCCCCCTCCCACAGGGACATTTTTATAAAAAGGTATTAATGGTGAATTCAGACACATTTTTGCACGGTTAAGCATGTGCTAGTCTGCTTGTAGTGTCTGACAAAGTACTCCATTAGTGTAGTGAAAGAGATTTATTTCAGCACACCTCACAGCAAGGCAAGATCAATAAGAAGAAACGTACTTTTGGAGCATCAAGGCCCCTAAAACACAAGACTGGCTAAAAATGTGTGTGGAATTGGTGAGCGCAGCTTTAATTGTGTAATATGGGAAGCAGCATGCGGCAGCTCCCATGCTTAGCGTTAGTCAAGTCCTGATCAGCATGTAACAGACAGCTCTTATGATTACATGTTACCGTTTATTTTTCAGTAAAAACAAGTTTAATTTGCAGCGTGTTCATTCTGCTAGCTCCAATGTTAAATACAGCACAGCAAACACATTGTCATATATTTGAGATGTTTTCATTAGCACAATCTGAGAGCTAAATTTAGTGAATGCCATTTTTGCCACTTTGTTTTTCCTCCAACAGCTGACCCTGCTTTAGTACAAAACTCACGCTACATTACTGTTTTTCATTATGGTAATGTTTTAAATGACCGTGCCTCCTGCTTTGGCTGAAGAGATATTATGAGTGTAGGACATGGTAAACAACTATTTCAGTGCTGATACTTGAAAGGCTGAGGTAGCTTAGGATAACCTATCTGGTGTTGATGAAGCTTGAGCATGTTTGGGCTGTTGTGCATGGATTTTGGACATGGTGTTTTGTGTAATGTGTGTCCATAGTGGGAGATAGGCACTGTACATCACTGGCATTGTTTGTTGGTTCCAACAAGGGAGTACAGAAAAGCACTGGGTCTTGCACAGCTTATTAGTGCTAAACCAGAGGACAATGAGTTTATACCAGAAGTTGTCAGAAAAACATTTCAAGCAGACCCTGGTCAGGAGTGCAACACGTTCTGATGGCTCAAGTCAATCACGTCGTACATGAAAGTACAGCCAATAAGGGCTGCACACTAAACAAGAGCTTGGAAGTAGCTAGTGGTGGAAGGCTTATGTATGCAACTTAGAAAGATAGAAATGCATGGCGTGTGCTATTACCATGAACAATATGTATCCGTCTATTTGTCAAAATGACTTTTTATTTACATTGATCAGCTGTTGACTAGACAGCACAGTCTTGAAAAGGGGATCTTTATGTCAAAGACCCCTGTGTTTCTTTCTCTGTTCGTCTGTCTAAAAATGAATCTCGCTGTGCGCTTCAGCAATGAACTAAAGTAACCTTTCAGTTACTGTGGGAGGGAGGGCACATCAGGTTGTTCCTCATCTCAAATGACTTTAACAAGCGTTGTTACATCTTTTGTTGTTGTTGAGACTGAAAAGCACTGTTAAAAATAAAAAAAAAACAACTCCTGATTAGGAACCCGTTGCAATAGAACAAATAATAAAATACAGTTTTAACAAAAGGCTTTTAAAAAAAAAAAAAAAAGAAAAGAAAGAGTAGGCTTGCATGAGAATGCGCCTGGGTCTCGTGTTACAGTGGCTTCCCCTTACATCACTGCTGCTCTTTTAAACATAATTGATACCATGTGACAGTAAAATTGCTAATCTGGCTGACTAATTCCCAGTGCTGAGCACTATGCATTTTTGGGCAGCAGTTGCAGAAGGATCATTCTGAGGCACACCAGTATAAACAACATCCCTTATTTGTAACATGACCGATAGTAACTTTTTGTTCTAGCAGATGTTTTTCTATGCAAGCATAGATTGTCAGGAGAATTATTAGATCAGTTCACTGTGGGGCAAGTGTCCGTACTTGCCTATTGTGAGGGTATTGCACAATGCTGAGAGGAAGATTATAGTCATAGAAAGCATGTTTCCAGAATTCATTAAACTCTGTGAGCAGGTCAAGTAAACCTGTTTTGTGTCCAATATTGTCAACTTTTGTTCCAAATAGTTACTCATGTCTTTCTTTAAACATGTATAGCAATTCACTAAAGACAATCACAGTCATGTTCACATTAAAAGGTAGATTCCTTGCTGTGTGTTTACTAGATTTTTCCTTGTTAGCTAGAAAACCTTGTTGACCAGTTTGTTTACAGTTTCTTTATTTACTTTCCCTTAAGGTAATTTCAACTGGGGATTACATTTTGTTTTCAAATGGTGTTTTTGTTTCTCTGTTAACATTTTACAGGGAAACCTACACAGCTAGTATTTTCAGTGTTTACTTGTTATGTATTGTTTAGTTTTGTGGAAAATATTTTGTATGAAAAATATGTGAAACTACAGCTGTAAGACATTGTGACAAAGTGGGAACAGGTGCAGAAGTGATGCAGTGCAGTAATTAATCAGACAGAGCCTTGTAATCCAGTTGGGAAAGTGCGCTTTATTTTTGTCCAGGTCTGGTGACCAATAAACAATAATCCCCCGGCAACACACAGCAATGTGTACTGCATGGGGTAGACAATAATGGGCTTCTAGACCCTAAACAATAAACAACGCGTATCTGCCCCACAATAATATCGACACGGTCACCAGTCCTGGGTGCGTGCAGTAGTGCTCGTGGTGGGTGATACAGTTTATTTTGTGACAGTAGTGCCGTGCTGTTCCGGCTAGTGCTGGCCCTCGGCGACAGCTCCAGAATCGTGTTAGCCGTCTAGTGATTCACAAACAAGACGAATTACACAAAGACAAACAAACAAAACACTCACAATACTGAAACAGTGGTTACGGGGTCTCTCACAGCCCTTCTCGGTTCACCAACACAAACCAAAACGAAGGAACAGATTGCCGTTCTCCACCCCCTTTTATGCCGTCACACATGACCCCTTGGTAAACAAGTGCAACTGCTTCTCCAATCTGCGGCTGCCACGTCGTTTCCCTTCTGGGTCAATGCATTCTTGCAACGGAGTCTCGACTTCATCCAGACTAGCTGACTTCCCGACCCTGGGAAAGAACTGTCAGACCAGCCCGTCCAAAGAACTCTGTTCTGACTGCTTAGCACCCTCACAGGTCGGGAGGGAGATTTACAACCAAGAATCATTGTATTTCTGTCACAGTCATATATTGTGAAACTGTAAAATAAGCACATGTGCCAATTTTCAGCAAGGAACTTATATACAACCTATTTATTTTAATGCAGGGAAATATTCAAATAACTGCTTAATTTGGTGACAAATATCCGTGTTCGTATTCATTCCTGAAATATAATTTATAAATCTGACTATCAAACAGATGTAATGCAAAGGAACAATGTATACATTGATTTTACTTTGGCCATTTGATGGGGTACTGGGTTTATTTTACTAATGCTACATTTATTTACTTTGACATGGTACTAATTATACATTTTCTCAGCTAATTTAAATGAAATAATATTAGATTATTCTTTTGAATTTTGAACAAAATACCCATACATGATAAGTAATATATTTAGGAAAAAAGTACATATGTGAATTTGACAGTTCGGCACAGGAATGACAGGAGGTCTGCAGTCTCCAAACATGTAGCGTTTAGGAGAACAATTAGTGTGGTTTCCAACCATTATTATTGCTTGAATCTCATTAGCAGACCCTTACTGTTTTACTGTTGGTCTCTTTGTAGCTGTCCACCATGAAAAGCTGGAATGACATGAGGAATGAGGTCCTATTCCTGAGCGAGAACGCCACTGGATCTCCAAGACAGATGTACCAGGCTGTGTCCAGGATTGTCTGCGGACACCCAGAAGGAGGTGGACTCAAGATCAAGTCAATGAACTGGTACGAGGACAACAACTACAAAGCACTGTTTGGGGGAAACAGCACAGAAGATGAGACTTCTTTTTATGACAACTCATCCAGTAAGTACAATACAATGCACTTGTTATTTAAATGTATTAAGACATAACTTTGCAATATAATATTAGAATTTATTTGATTAGCTTACTGGTTTTGAATGGAGTTCTCTTTTCTAGACCTAAATACAGGTCTGCAGTGTTCAAAGATTTGGATTCGAATACCTGCTGCACAGAGAGCGAATGTACAGTGCTATGTTAAGATTAATTGATTTCCCAGTCTGAAAAACTAAACAACCTTGTTCATTGTGACTGAAACTGGTTTTCAGCAGTGACGTCAGGGATGTTTCTTTGCCTAATAAATGAATCCATCCAATGGGACAGCCCATTTAACCATAACAGAATGCAGTTGTTTCCAGCCCTCTCTACCTTATCCACAACTTCTAACACACAATCATTTCTAAAGTAGAGACTAAGTCAAGCAGACAAACATTTCAGTGTTATAGTAATGAGTGCATGTTCTAACCCCTGTACCTCACATTTAATGACAACAAAACTGTAACTCAATTTTATAAATTGTTTTCCTCTAGCTCCCTACTGCAATAATATGATGAACAATTTGGAATCCAGCCCAATCTCTAGAATGATCTGGAGAGCACTGAAGCCTCTGCTCATTGGTAAAATTCTCTACACTCCAGATACTCCAGCCACACAAAGAATCATTCATGAGGTAATTGCAAATTACAGCTTTTATGGGACAGTGTGTTTTTTGTTAAAAGTGCAGTATAAAACCAAGGCTATAGATGTACTATTAGTAGATTATACATTCAAACCTTCTAGTGTTTGCCATTTCTCCTCTATGGTTCACACCATACAAAATATAACAGAACATTTTCTACAACATTAATGTAATCCAGTTGGGAAAGGCCAACAAGATGCTCGGATATATTATTATTTATTTCTTAGCGGAAGCCCTTATCCAGGGCGACTTACAATTGTTACAAGGTATCACATTATTTTTACATACAATTTAGTATTTCATTACATACAATTAGTATTTTTACATACAATTAATATTGTGTTCAGTTCTGGTCACCTTGTTACAAAAAGGATATTGCTGCTCTAGAAAGAGTGCAAAGAAGAGCAACCAGAATTATCCCGGGTTTAAAAGGCATGTTGTATGCAGACAGGCTAAAAGAATTGAATCAATTCAGTCTTGAACAAAGAAGACTACATGGTGATCTGATTCAAGCATTCAAAATCCTAAAAGGTATAGACAATGTCGACCCAGGGGACTTTTTTGACCTGAAAAAAAAGGGTCACAAATGGAGATTAGATAAAGGGGCATTTAGAACAGAAAATAGGAGGCACTTTTTTACACAGAGAATTGTGAGGGTATGGAACCAGGCCCACCGAGAGGGCGGGAGGACGGGAAATTTCCCTGGGCCCAACGCCTGAAAGGGGCCCGATGAAGGGGAACTTTTTTTAATATATATAAAATATTTTAAAACAACTAGCCCTGCACAAGACCCTTTGCGTTCCCACCACCTCATTAAAAAGAAAAACTCCAGTACTGCACACCGAGCCGATGTGCTTCTGTTGTGTAATGATTGTGTATCCAGGCGCTGTCAAACACTTCCTTTCACACAATGATTTGAACTTTCACATTTCATATTTTACTACACCAAAAAGCTGAAAAAAGGCATAGCAATTTTATGTATTTTTTTTAAGACTTTTAAAAACTTTAAAGAACCCTAAAGCACAATATAAACCACAGTATGAATTATTCTATTATTAAGATCTATAATTTGCTCAAAACAATGTGGTGCAGCAGTTTGTTAGAAGAATTGTATCGTGTAAAATAAATAAAGTTCTTTCTTCAGCTGGTGGTAAACACAATTAGAGAATGATCCGTTATCTCGCTTAAAATACAAATATATTTACCAATACAGGCTATTAGTTAAGAGCAGAGATGAGTGGTTTATTTTTGGCACGGGATAAATAAAATAGTGTATAGCAACACCATTAAAATGTAGTTTATGCAAAAAATGTATGTTATTTAATGTTAAGTAAGCTTCCTACTAATGACTATTACACGTGGAGTTTGTACAAAGAAAAATATTTATTCACTTACCTAAAAAAAAGTTTGAATACTGTAAATAACTTAAACATAACAACTACTTTGAGAAAGTAAACTATCCTGTTGCAGATTTTAATTGAGACTGAAACTTCTAGGTGTCATTGACAGTTTCCTTCTAACCCATTATTAAAATACTGTATCGGTTGAATGGTCTTCCTCAGACACTGCTAAGATTGCAAGTATCATTGCTTGGTTTAGACTACAGTATACTACAAAGTCAGATGAATGTAGCACCATGGGGATCCTTTAAGAAGCTGCTTGATGACATTCTGGGATCAATAAGCTACTAACAACCAAACGAGCAAGATGGGCTGAATGGCCTTGTCTCGTTTGTAAACTTTCTTATGTTCTAAGTAGAGCCTGAGGTTTACAGCGCCATCTGCTGGTTTGGTCTAATCTTTCATGTGTTTTTTACAACATACATTGTCCTCTTGTATCTTACTATTTAAGCCTTTAAAACAATAGTTTTTAATGTGTATGTTTAAACAGACACCATACCATAGAGGGTTAAACTGTCAGACACATTTTCAGTGATTTAGTATTTATATATCTTTAGATTTTACTTTTTGTATTTTTTCACAGTTTACGTTTTTTGACACACTGCTCAATTAGTGATTTACAGTGCATCAGGATTCTATCAGTTACTAAATAACTTTTGTAAACATTGTGAAAATGAATGCGAGATCCATAAAACTGGACATGTTCAGTTAAACATTAAATAAAATACTATATTGTTTGAGGTTTTTATATGTGTTTACTGTTTTAAAGGTTTAAACTTTGACTGCCTTATAAAACTGACTTGAATTACGTGATCATACAGTTACTGAGGATCACATTAGTAAGATGGGGGTTTTAAATGAACATTCTATTTATGAATAAAAGCTTTTGAAGTTTCTGTGAGACTTGAATGGGACTTTTGTTTTTTCCAGGTTAACAAGACATTTCAGGAACTGGGTGTGTTTCGAGATCTTGGCGGCTTGTGGGAGGAGATTAAGCCAAAGGTCTGGAAATTCATGGAAAGCAGCCAGGAGATGGATCTCGTTCGGGTAAGTCAAGTGCTTTGACTGGGAAAATAGAGAACCATAATTGGTTTTGCTGCCAGTTCACAGACATATTTACAGTGGCGCGATGAGGACAAGCAATCCTTGCCAGTTTCCCATCCCCCACTCCGGAAGTGTCAAAGCGAATGTGATGCCCCCTTCAGAGTCCCCAGAAAAGTTCAGCCTCTTTGCACAGCCCGGACATGAACTGGCGCCATCCAAGCTGTGTGACTCATCCTGTGCTCCCAGCGGCAGCGCTTTAACTGGATGAGCCCCTCGGGGACCCCACACAGACATATTCACAAAGCTCAACAAGATTCTGGCTTTCATTGTGAATTCTCCACCGTAATCAATAGCCAGAGAAAGACCTAACATTATTTGTGTGTCACTTTTTGTCTTTAATGTTTGTGTTCTTGACAGGTATAGCACACACAGAAACTATTATAATACGCGCAGCAGTGTGGAGTAGTGGTTAGGGCTCTGGACTCTTGGCTAGAGGGTCGTGGGTTCAATCCCAGGTGGGGGGACACTGCTGCTGTACCCTTGAGCAAGGTACTTTACCTAGATTGCTCCAGTAAAAACCCAACTGTATAAATGGGTAATTGTATGTCAAAATAATGTGTAAAAATATAATGTAATTGTATGTCAAAATAATGTGATATCTTGTAACAATTGTAGGTCACCCTGGATAAGGGTGTCTGCTAAGAAATTAATAATAAGCATGACATTTTAGTGATGTTCATAAAGACATAATATGGTAACTGTATATTTCAAATTTCATTATAATTGGGAAGTGGGAAAAAAACAATATATGATACCATTATATTACCCTAAATAAATAATCCCTAGCCACCCATCACTTTACCAACAAAGACAACATAGTGGTTTTGAAATTAATATTGAACCGTGGCCCTGATACATTAACACACATTCTGGTATTGCAATGGATTAAAATGTTTTTATTGGTTAATACCATTGATACAATTTGTGAAAACAAATGTCAAAATGTTAGTTGTGGTACCATCACCAATCCTACAGCTGCAGCTATCTCAGTTCTTGCTTTGACCTATAGTACTATTAAGATTGGGTTACGTGCTTATGTCAGTTTAAGTGATCTTCATAACATCAGCAAAGTTTGTTTACAGGATGTGGTTTTGCACTGTGGTTTGTTGACTAAAGTATACATATGCAGTCTTCTTGTTTCACGTGTGGAAATTGTCACTTGGAATTAGGAGCAGCAGGTTTAATTACCCTCCCAGGTGGAATGTTGCTGTACATACTTACTTTTTAGTTCCAGTCATTTTAAAGCTCCACACTTTCGAAAGCTTTGCTTTTTTAAAACACACTGATAACTGAATGGTTAATTTAAATATGTATTTTTCATAGTGTTATATTTTTAGATATGTTTTCTTTTTCCAAATCCAGACTCTTCTCCAGAACAATGCAAGTTCAAGTTTCTTGGATGCACAGTTAAATGGCACTGGCTGGTCTGTGAAAGCGATTTCCACTTTCTTATCAAGGCGCACTGAAGATTCTCAGAAAACTAGAGGTTCAGTGTACACGTGGAGGGATGTTTTCAACGAGACTGACCACGCTATTCTAACCATATCACGCTTCATGGAGGTTGGTATACACAATAGTACAGACATATTACACCATACTGGGTTAGTAACCATGGAAACCAGAATGCTCTCTATTTATCCGCTAGCACAGGCCCAGCAAGAAGCACTAAGCCTGCCTTAGATGGGTCACTTGCTCAGTCTCCAAGTTAGTTTAATTTGTGGCAGTTAGAAAGAAATGAGTGCTTATCAAACTCCATTTTGTTGTTGACCTAAGCCAGATGCAATGCTAGGCCTCCAGTGGTGAAGGTTGGTTTCAAAGGATGTAGAGCTATTGAAATAATTCCTGTAAAAATGACCTACTGCTAATATAAATTACTATCAATTGCTACAACAGGGCAAACATTTTCCTATCTGAAAGTCGTACACATGGTTATTCTTAGTCAAGAAATATTATCAGAGACGACAAATTAACAAAATATGCTAACAACATATATGATTTTATTAGTTTGTCATATTAAATGAATGTTATATTTTTTTTTTCTTTAAAAGTGTGTGAATTTGGATAAACTGGAGCCTTCTCCCACTGAGGAGAGATTAATAAACACATCCATGAAGCTGCTTGATGAAAGAAGATTTTGGGCTGGAATTGTATTTCCTGGAATAGAATCGAACAGTAGCGACTTGCCTCCGCATGTGGATTACAAGATCCGAATGGACATTGACAATGTGGAGAGAACCAACAAGATTAAAGATGGGTACGATCATTCTACCTCCATTTCTATATAACACGAAGGGAAGTGGTATTGTAGTCCACTACCTGTGCACATGCATCACTTTCATCTTTAGTTAGGGAAGAGATCATCTAGATATAATTTCACTGGCCATTTATTCAACTGTTGTATTTAAAGGAGATTCTAAATGGATGACAAATGGATTCTTTTGACATTTTAAAATGCATACCAGGGAGACAAAATCCTTACTTTTGTCATTATTCAATCAATATGTTGTTTTTGACCCTGTTATTACCTGTCTTCTGAAGGTACTGGGACCCTGGTCCTAGGGCAGATCCCTTTGAAGACATGCGCTATATCTGGGGCGGATTTACTTACCTTCAGGATGTGATCGAACAGGGCATCATCCGAGCTGTTACAGGCACAGAGAAGAAAACTGGAGTTTATATACAGCAGATGCCTTACCCCTGTTATGTGGATGACATGTAAGTTAAAAGATCGTACAGTAGACAAGTATTATTTAATACATTTTAAACCATCAATGCAAGTATATCTCAAGTTACCAAAGTAAGTGGCTAAAACAGTGTACAAAGAACAGAATTTTCATGCGCCAAGGTGTTTTTGCAGGAATCATTTTAAATGCTCAGCAGAAACTAATCTTCTTATACATATAGGGCCCAGAACAACAGAGCAGCTTTACATAGTTTTGCATCATGTGTGTATATATATATATATATATATATATATATATATATATATATACAGTACTGTGCAAAAGTTTTAGGCAGGTGTGAAAAAATGCTGTAAAGTAAGAATGCTTTCAAAAATAGACATGTTAATAGATTATATTTATCAATTAACTAAATGCAAAGTGAGTGAACAGAAGAAAAATCTAAATCAAATCCATATTTGGTGTGACAACCCTTTGCCTTCAAAACAGCATCAATTCTTCTAGGTACACTTGCACAAAGTCAGGGATTTTGTAGGCATATAGTCAGGTGTATGATTAAACAATTATACCAAACAGGTGCTAATGATCATCAATTCAATATGTAGGTTGAAACACAATCATTAACTGAAACAGAAACAGCTGTGTAGGAGGAATAAAACTGGGTGAGGAACAGCCAAACTCAGCTAACAAGGTGAGGTTGCTGAAGACAGTTTACTGTCAAAAGTCATACACCATGGCAAGACTGAGCACAGCAACAAGACACAAGGTAGTTATACTGCATCAGCAAGGTCTCTCCCAGGCAGAAATTTCAAGGCAGACAGGGGTTTCCAGATGTGCTGTCCAAGCTCTTTTGAAGAAGCACAAAGAAACGGGCAACATTGAGGACCGTAGACGCAGTGGTCGGCCAAGGAAACTTACTGCAGCAGATGAAAGACACATCATGCTTACTTCCCTTCACAATTGGAAGATGTCCAGCAGTGCCATCAGCTCAGAACTGGCAGAAAACAGTGGGACCCTGGTACACCCATCTACTGTCTGGAGAAGTCTGGTCAAAAGTGGCCTTCATGGAAGACTTGCGGCCAAAAAGCCATACCTCCGACGTGGAAACAAGGTCAAGCGACTCAACTATGCACGAAAACACAGGAACTGGGGTGCAGAAAAATGGCAGCAGGTGCTCTGGACTGATGAGTCAAAATTTGAAATATTTGGCTGTAGCAGAAGGCAGTTTGTTCGCCGAAGGGCTGGAGAGCGCATACGAATGAGTGTCTGCAGGCAACAGTGAAGCATGGTGGAGGTTCCTTGCAAGTTTGGGGCTGCATTTCTGCAAATGGAGTTGGGGATGTGGTCAGAATTAATGGTCTCCTCAATGCTGAGAAGTACAGGCAGATACTTATCCATCATGCAATACCATCAGGGAGGCATCTGATTGGCCCCAAATTTATTCTGCAGCATGACAACGACCCCAAACATACAGCGAAAGTCATTAAGAACTATCTTCAGCGTAAAGAAGAACAAGGAGTCCTGGAAGTGATGGTATGGCCCCACAGAGCCCTGATCTCAACATCATCGAAGTCTGTCTGGGATTACATGAAGAGAGAGAAGCAACTGAGGCTGCCTAAATCCACAGAAGAACTGTGGTTAGTTCTCCAAGATGTTTGGGCCAACCTACCTGCTGAGTTCCTTCAAAACTGTGTGCAAGTGTACCTAGAAGAATTGATGCTTGATGCTGTTTTGAAGGCAAAGGGTGGTCACACCAAATATGGATTTGATTTAGATTTTTCTTCTGTTCACTCACTTTGCATTTAGTTAATTGATAAATATAATCTATTAACATGTCTATTTTGAAAGCATTCTTACTTTACAGCATTTTTTCACACCTGCCTAAAACTTTTGCACAGTACTATATATATATATATATATATATATATATATATATATATATATATATATATATATGCAAAAAGCAGAAACTTAAATACTTTTTTTTGCTTTTAGCAACTCAAATAAGTTCATTTTCTGAGTTAGGTGAAAATGTATTGGATTTCACATAAAATGTACACCTTCGTTGGGGACTACAAGCTGAAATGCTTCTGTTGAAACACAAGGATGAACTGTTTTGTAACCAATTCTTTCATATCCAGGTTTTTGCAAGTGATGAGTCGCTCTCTGCCCCTTTTCATGACATTGGCTTGGATCTACTCAGTTGCTATCATTATCAAAGGCATAGTCTACGAGAAGGAAGCCCGTCTGAAGGAGACAATGAGGATTATGGGATTGGACAACGGCATGCTGTGGCTGAGCTGGTTCATTAGCAGCTTGATTCCTCTCCTTATCAGTGCCTCACTTTTGGTCTTCATACTCAAGGTATGTCTGGGTTTTCAAAGCAGACCAATGTTTGTTTGTTTTTTGTTTCCAGCAAAACTTCGGTTCATCAGATAAAATCATTTCTACTGATGCATTTTTGTTTTATTTCTTTGTCTCTGCAGAAAGGAAACCTGTTGCCCTATAGTGACCCGAGTGTAGTTTTTATGTTTCTCGCTACCTTTGCTGTCGTGACCATAATGCAATGCTTCTTGATAAGCACCATTTTCTCGAGGGCAAACCTGGCTGCGGCTTGTGGAGGCATCATCTACTTCACTCTCTACCTTCCCTACGTGCTGTGTGTAGCCTGGCAGGATTACGTGGGCTTTACTGTAAAAGTCATAGCTGTAAGTAATTATTATTTTGTCACCTAAACTATTTTTGCATTTTTAATTTCGAGCTTTCCAAAGGGGGAATTTTTTTTTCACTGTTCAATGACAAATTGTGTATCTTTCTTTTGTCTGTTGTTTTCTTTTCAGAGTTTGTTATCACCAGTGGCGTTTGGGTTTGGCTGTGAGTATTTTGCGCTCTTTGAAGAGCAGGGGGTTGGGATTCAGTGGAACAATCTCCTCTCCAGTCCTATAGAGGAAGACAACTACAACCTCACTACCTCCATATACATCATGTTTTTCGATGCTTTTCTTTATGGAGTGATGACCTGGTACATTGAAACAGTCTTCCCAGGTAAGAAATGCTCATAACATTTTTAATTTTAACACCAATACGGTATTCCTTCAAATTTAAGACGCAGCCCAAATTTACCACCCTCAGTTTGAGGAAAAAATAAAACAAATACATATGCATTTACAAAGATGCAACCTTTATTATTATTATTATTATTATTATTATTATTATTATTTCTTAGCAGACGCCCTTATCCAGGGCAACTTACAATTGTTACAAAATATCACAGTACAAAGTATCACATTACAAAATGTCACATTGTGAAGTATCACATTACATCAGAATATCACAATACAGACAACAGCAGTTGTAAAGTAGAATAAAATCAGTAGCAAAAAGATCAAATTCAAATAAGAGCAAAAAAGAACACAGTAAATAATTACATGTAAGAGTGGGTTTGACAAAGAGCAGTTAACTTATATTAAAAGTACTTGCTTATACGATTTCAAATAAGAGCATTTACAAAAAATGTGAATACGGATACCTATAAGAGTAAAGTCAAATAGAGGAAGTAATTATAATTGAGAGCAGTAGTAGAATACAGCACGGTATGGAGCAGTTCAGTGCAAGTACAAGCTGATGCAAGTACTGGTACAATTGGGTGCCATATAGTCCAGTACAGTTGAGAGTTGTGAGGTTTACAGATGCTGTCTGAACAGGTGTGTCTTGAGGAGGTGCCGGAAGGTGGTCAGGGACTTAACAGTCCTGATATCCGTGGGTAGGTTGTTCCACCACTGAGGAGGATGGAGAAGGAGCAGGGTCTGGAAGTGGGTGGAGTGGAGGGGGGTATATGAGCATTACAGAAATGTTTATAAAAAAGAATGTAATTTTCATCTGTACTGCAGTTTCACAAAAATACTTTTCTTGACATTTTTTTCTTTAGGCCAGTATGGGATTCCCAGACCATGGCATTTTCCATTTACAAAGACCTACTGGTTTGGTGATACACAGCAGAAAATGTCCGAAAGGCCATCAACTAGAAAAGAAAACTCTGAAGGTAAGGGTTATTTTGTTGTGTGCCTAGTAAATAAGGCACAGTACCATAAATATATCACACAAATGAACAGTAAGAGACATGTAATGTTAGAAATTAGTAGCTCTGAGGCGGCTGCACGGTGAGTCTGTAAAGAAGCGGGCGGCTGACGGCACACGCTTCGGAGGACAGCGTGTGTTCCTCTTCGCCCCTCCCGAGTTAGCGCATGGGTGGTAGCGGTGGGCTGAGCCTAAAAATAATTGGGCATTTCAAATTGGGGAGAAAGTAATAAAAACTAATTGGCAACGACTAAATTTATTAAAAAAAAGAAAAAGAATGCTTTTTTTAAGTTGAAATGTAATATCTACCTTTTCTAAATAAACAGCACCTATAAACACTGCGTTGCCCATAATGTGACTCTTATATTAAGAAAACAAGCGAAAGATTGTTTAGCGCATGTGCACAACAAACAGGGGGCCCTGAATTTCATGGGGAACTGAATTTGATACCAGTACCCTATTGCTGCATTGACACCGAAGGTTAAGTTCTAAATTAGTTGTTTTATATAATACTAATTATACATGTGACGTTTCTGTTGGTTAAATTGAATACATCAAACCTGTTTTTTTTTAATTATTATTATTTAAATATAGGAGTATCTCATTGTGTGGCACTTATTACAGTTTTTGGAACAATTCTATGAATAAAACAATTATCTCATCAGAATATTTTGTGCCTCTACCATAATAAATGAGAAAAAAGGAAAAAGGTGCCGAATATTTAAATTATAGGCTACATTCTCAGTCTATCTAGAAAATTTATAATTGCTTAATATTGTATCAACGATACAAGGTAATGATGTCGTACATAGTTCAATTGTCAATGTTATATAATAATTTTAAAATATTGTATATAGTTCTGTATTCTGTTACATTTCAGTGATGCCTTTCACTTGAGACACTGGGTTATGCGGGTCTACAGTACCGTGCACTGAGCATGAAGCACTTCATGTGACTCGGCATCAGCGAGCGAACCTTATTGAACAAAATGCTTCAAAAGCCTTCAATTTTCATTTTAATAATTTTCAGACGATTTCAGAGAATAATGGAGCTGTCTTTGTTTTAAAATGTGCTGTATAAACGAGCAAGTGTACTAAGTTAGACTTATACTTCATAGTACTAAGTTAGTCCTCCTGAACAGGATCATCTCATATCCGATTTGGTACACTGCAATCAGGATCTTGTTTAGTCCGATTTAGCGGATGATCTACCTGTGGTGATTACCTTCTGGTACGCTGCAATCGTGATTAACAAGTGTACTAACTTTAGTCCAAGCAAGTGGACTAAACCTGCCTATTCCACTAGTTAGATGCATCAAGTGGACTAACTTTGGTACACTGCAATCGACCCAAAATGTTTTAGTGCAACGTGTTAATATATATAAATAACAATGTTAGCGTATTCTGCTTCTCAGTTAATGAGTCTACGACACCTTGAATACCTTCATTTCTCTAAGGAACTATGTAATCTCTGCTATGGTCTTAGAATTCTGTGCAGGCATAAGTACCGGCACGGGGTCTGGTCGTGAATTTGTTTACAAACCTACTCTTAAGCGAACACTGTTAACACTGTTTGGTCTACCTGTCATCAGATTTCTTCTCAATGCTGTGATGTGAATTTTAGTTCTCTGCACAGCTTTCAAATCACGATTTTATGCAATCAAGGATTGCATCGTCATTGAAACATGTTAAACTGTCTCTCTTTAATACTTGATCTCTAACTAAATAAGGCTCTGTTCAGTGCATTTAGTGCAGCCTTTGACACTGTTAATCATGATGTTATTTTACATTGTTTAGAGAACTGTATTGGTGTTTTTAGCACTGCTCTTTAGTGGTTCAAGTCCTATCTGCTAAACAGAAGAAAATTTGTTACCATAGGTGGCTGTAGGTCTGATGTTGGCTCAGTTACTGCTGGTGTCCCTCAGGGCTCTGTCCTGGGACCTTTTTTATTCAGTATCTATATGCTGCCTCTCTGTGAAATAATTAGTCATCATGGCATTAGTTTTTATTGCTATGCTGATGACACGAAAATCTACTTGCAGACTAAATCTGATACTGCTTTGGCTGTTTCTGTACTTAATAACTGCCTGACTGAAATTGAAACTTGGATGCAGCAGATTTTTCTGCAATTAAATTTTAGCAAGAGGTCATGCTATTGGGTTCTCCGCACCAGCTGTGTAAGTTGGTAGCCTGGGTCCATCTTGCATCAAGGATCTGCTTTGCTGCTACATTCCGCAACGCAACTTGCGGTCAGCTAATGATCTCCTTTCTGCGCCAAGAACAAAATTACAAACTATGGGAGATCGTGCCATTTGCTCTTTGGACCCTGGTCTCTGGAACTCCCTTCCAAGGTCTATCAGGGACTCAGAGTCTGTGTCTATGTTTAAATTGGGCCTCAACATCCATTTTTATACATTAGCTTACTGCACTGCATAGTTTTTGTTGTATTGTTTTATTTATATTTATTTATTTTTATGTATTTTATGTATTTTTTTAAAATGTAAAGCGCTTTGGGATTTCTTTTAATGAAAGGCGCTATATAAAATAAATAAATATATAATATAGATATTTACAGCGTTCTTTCTACACAGACATTATTTGACTTGTTTTTGTTATGCGCTCTTAATTCGAGCTTATTTTAATATATTCATTTCAGTTTGCATTGAGGAAGAGCCAGCACATCTTGAACTTGGAGTATTCGTTGAGGACTTGGTTAAAATCTATCAAGATGGGAAGAAGGTTGCTGTTGATGGTCTTACACTCGGTTTCTATGAAGGGCAGATCACTTCGTTTCTGGGGCACAATGGAGCTGGCAAAACCACCACAATGTAAGATCATTTAAAAGATATTTGTGGTGACTGTATGGCCTGAGGAACCTGAAAAAAGTGAATTGCTGTGTACAAAATTAAACATCAAATATTTAACCTTTTATAGTTAATAACTTATACAAGTGTCATCAGCACACATTCCTATTGGAAGTATATGTAAACGTAGCTTGCCAGAAGAAAGGCCGCACGTTGGGTTTGAATGCTCAGAAGTGCAGCACAGTCGGATACCAGGACTAATAGAACATCAATATAAAGTTTGTTTAGGAATGGCAAATACAATTTCAGTAAAGGGTATTTTCCATACAGGAGTCGCCCATTAAATTATTTCAATAATTGTTTTAAATTGTACACCTCAGCAGTGAATAATTTTTTGCTAGCTTTTTAACGTTTAGTGAGCTGTATGTAATATGTGTGTATTTTTATTTATTTTTTTAGGTCGATATTAACTGGCTTGTTCCCACCTACATCCGGTACTGCCTACATTCTGGGAAAAGATATCCGCTCTGACCTCAGCACAATCAGAAAAAATCTCGGAGTGTGTCCTCAGCACAATGTTCTTTTTGACCAGTAAGTAATACCTTCTTGAGGTTGCTTACCTTTTAATATTGGAGCCATTATTGTAATATAAAGGGATTGCTGTTACTGCTGAGATGTTCTGTAGGCAACCCCAAAAGGCTGCCATGTCTGTATAATCTCCCAAGTCAACTGATTTCGGCTTTCTTTTTCAATGGAAAGGCTGACTGTTGAGGAACACATTTGGTTCTACGCCCGGCTGAAAGGACTGTCTGAAGCAGAGGTCAAAGTAGAGATGGAACAGATTGTAGTGGACGTTGGCCTGCCCGACAAACGGAAAGCAAAAACAAGCCAGCTCTCTGGTAACTTTTTGTTCATTTGTTTTGAATGACTTATGACTTTTATATATAGGAAGTATGTACTGTTATTTTGAAGGAAAATGCTCATCAAGAATAACAAGCTCTGTCACATTAAAACAGTGTGTAACACAAATTGCATATTTTCAGCTCTGGCTTATGCTGTTTCACTTGTTCTTGCATTCTCATCATAAAAGGGGGCACATATAGCGCAGCCTGTAATCTGGCTCCCAATTACCACTTTAAATGAACACTGATTACAAATGTAAAACTAAAACTATTTGAATCTAAGTCAAGTAGACAAAATAAATGACAGTGCAAAAGTACCTGTTTCTTCTCATCGTATCTTTTGATAACATACTCTTGGAAGTATCTGTTTCTTCTTCTGAAGATGCTTACACAACATGTATCTACTTGCTTATAATTTAATAATCTAATATTACAAATTGTACATATCTGTGTACTGAGAAACCACAGTATATTTTTTAAATACTTAATGTATATAGCCTAAACCAGGGGTTCCCAAACTTTGCTCGCATGGCGTACCACCATTTAAAAAATATATAAACTAAACCTTTATTTAGCTGTGTACTTCATGCACCCTTATCTGTTTCAGGTGGTATGCAACGGAAACTATCAGTCGCCCTGGCATTTGTTGGAGGGTCAAAGGTCGTTATTCTAGATGAACCTACAGCTGGAGTAGACCCTTACTCCCGCAGAGGAATCTGGGATCTGCTGCTAAAATATCGCCATGGTAAGGCTATTTTTTCATTTCTAAAATGACAGTATGTTATTATGTAGCTCTTTCATTCTTTCAAAAAAAGTTGGGATTTGCTAAATTGACAAGGGTGGAAAAAAATCACCTTTCTTGTTTGCTGCAGGCCGCACAATCATCCTTTCAACACACCACATGGACGAAGCAGATATTCTTGGCGACAGAATCGCCATTATTTCTCATGGGAAGCTGTGCTGTGTTGGGTCATCACTCTATCTGAAGAATCAACTGGGAACAGGCTATTACTTGACCCTGGTCAAAAAAGATTTGGAGCCATCCCTGAGTTCATGCAGAAACAGCAGCAGCACAGTATCATTCATTAAAAAGGTGTGTATTTTATAACATGTTTTTCACCAAACCAAATACGGTTGGCTCATATCGCCGTGAAATAGCAGCGACACTCAGTATAATATATTTAAATTTCTATACTTTTTTTTAAATTTTTTTTATAGGACGACAGTGTTTCCCAAAACAGTTCTGATGCTGGACTTGGTAGTGACCATGAAAGTGACACAACCATCATAGGTAAGAGACTCGGCTTGCATTATTCATACCAACGTTTTCTATGGTATTGAGTAGATACCAGTACAATCCACCCTTCAGGTCCTCGGCCGCAAATGTGTTTATGTGTCATTCATAGATTTGCACTTATGGGTTTATCCTTTGTACAGGAAAAAATAAGGAATGAATGGGAAGTACAAGTAAATATATAAACTAGACATTAGCCAAAGCATCTCCTTGACTTAGTTTCTATAGTTTCTTGTCTTATGATTAAAGTTATTGATTTGAAGGTACCCTTATAAAAGCATAGCAAAGTGTATTACAGCATAATGAAAGCATAGGTACGCATTATAAAGCCCAGAAAGGTATGGTAAATCATATTAAAGAACATGGTAAACTATAGTAAATGCATAGGGTAACCATGGGAAAAGCATGGGAAACTTTAAAGAATACCATGCAAATGTACCAGGGTAAACTTTTTAAGGGGTATTGTTGGATGCTACAGTATATATTGTGTAAAATAGTTGCCATTCTGATTTCATCCATTCTGTGCTTGCTTTTCAGATGTGTCTCTCATCTCAAACCTCATTCTGAAGCATGTTCCGAAGGCTCGGATGGTTGAAGATTTTGGACACGAGCTGACTTACATTTTACCGTATGAATCTGCTAAGGATGGCGCCTTTGTTGAGCTGTTCCACGAGATTGATGACAGACTGTCAGACCTGGGCATTTCCAGCTATGGAGTCTCAGACACCACCCTGGAGGAGGTAAGAGCCCTTTAGAAGTTAAGTGTACAGTATATTACCAACATAGATTTTTTTCACAATCACCGAGATCAAAATCAGTTCATACCAAACCTAACAAATGTGTTAAGACCAGCGAGTTAAGTTTATATGTTGTATTTGAATATATATATATATATATATATATATATATATATATATATATATATATATATATATATATATATATATATATGAAATGCTAAATTTATTTTTATTTCTTGTTTTTTTTGTAGATTTTCCTTAAAGTTGCTGAAGACAGTGGAGTTGATGCAGAAATTACAGGTATTTTTTTTTTTTTTTTTTTAAACAATCTTGAGTTAAGAAAATAATTAACTTCATGTAAACCTGCAATTTATCATCATGTTTAGTGGTATTTTATGGAGGCATTAACAGAGACACATGTCTTCTTAAGTGTTTGTTGTAAGTGTTACCTTAACCCAGAATAGCAAGTAATGTAGTATCTAGTGACCCATGTATACTGGTATTCTATGTGCCTGAAGGACCACATAATGGTCTGTGTTGCTATGGCGATTGATAAGCTATATAACTGGTTAAAGTTTGGTCAGTTATAAATGTTCCATAATAACAGTGGCGGGGTAGGAACTCTAGTTGAATCTGTAGTGAATGAACAAATATTTACATATGTCTATATATTTTTTTGCAGATGGCACCATCCCTGCACGGAGAAACAGGAGACATGCCTTTGGGGACAGACAAAGCTGCCTGCGACCTTTCACTGAGGATGATGCCTTTGATTTAAATGATTCCGATGTTGATCCAGGTAGCAATATTGCAAAAAAATAAAATAAAAATTTAAAAAAAGCGAAATGATCAATAACCATTATTGTAAAATGTGTGAATGGTTTTCTGGTGTGTCGTACATGTTTTTAATGATATATCGTGTTTAACAGAGTCGAGAGAGACAGACCTGCTAAGCGGAATGGATGGGAAAGGTTCATTCAAGGTGAAAGGCTGGAATCTGATCAGGCAGCAGTTTGTTGCTTTACTCTGGAAACGATTTTTGCACGCAAGGCGCTCCCGGAAGGGATTCTTTGCTCAGGTAAAGCAACACTTTAAAATGTAACATGTAATTGCCATATGTTATGAATTCCTTGTTGTGAAGGCAAACTTTGGTAAGATGTATTGTCCCCCTCATGAAGTACTCCCCCTTTTATAACGCTATTGTCAGGAGCCATAGTTACAAGACTGTACTATTTGTGTTCCATCCTATAACAAGTATGCAGGGGCTGCTGTAATGGCATTATGGGGTAAATGGAAGCCAGGACAAAGCTGCCTTCTAACTGATTCCACAGTATAAATGGCTGCCTTATTAAAGGGTACATGAGGACCTTTTTATTTTATTGTGTTACATGTTCCTATGTGTTGCTACAACTGTTTATGTAAGGTGTGTGTATTGTTTTAATTTTTTTTTAAAACATTTTGACCACTTTTTTAAAACTTTTAAGTTGTATTCCCTGCCTCAAGATGGCTTCACATGTACCCACATGGACCTCTCAGAACTGCATTTCCCATCATCCTCCTGCTCACATATGTAACTGAGATGGATTTACTAGTGAGCAGGAGGATGATGGGAGATGTAGTTCTGAGAGGTATGAAGCCATCTTGAGGCAGGGAATGCAATTTAAAAGTTTCAAAAAGTGGTCCAAAAAAAAATAAAAAAAATTAAAACAATACACACACATTACGTAAACAGTTGTAGCAACACATTGGAACATGTAACACAATAAAATAAAAAGGCCCTTGTGTACCCTTTAAGGAGGGGCACTGTATCACTTTATTTTATTAATTTATTAAGATGTTCCCTTGGCTTTGGTTCTAATTTTGTTAATAAGGGGACATCTCATTTGTTTCAGATTGTGTTACCAGCTGTGTTTGTGTGCATTGCTCTGGTGTTCAGTCTGATTGTCCCTCCTTTTGGAAAATACCCAAGCCTGGAACTGCAGCCATGGATGTATGGTGAGCAGTACACTTTCATAAGGTACGTGGCCATTATAAGTGTGATCTGTAAAACACTCACATTTAAGGTACCGGTATTGAAAATATCAAGCTTTTATCTTTCAGGTGTCTATATTGGAAATCTCACAATATTTTGTCGAGATAATAAAATGACATCTTTTAAAACATACTAGACATATAGAATGCAGGTCATTTAGTTTTTTGTTAAATTATTTTTTCCTATCAATTGCTGTAATTCTCTAAATATAATTTACTCTTTAAGGAGAATTTCTGCAAGCTATGTTTAATCTGTATTATATTGCAGTACCATAAGGACAGTAATTTTCCATGATAAGCCTAACTGAAGTCAGTTTTTGTTAGGGTAGTATGCGAGAGTTCTGCATTGTACAAGGGATGCTGCTGAGACGCGTGGGTTAAGAGGGTGTTGGTTGTGTCACCAAAATTGTTTAGAACTGCATTGCCAGTCAGCGGTTAGCCTGAGTGGAATATTAATTTGGTCTGAATGTCTGTCTTTTCACAGCAATGATGTCCCTGAGGATGCTCACATACAGAAATTATTTGGAGCTCTGACCAGCAAGCCTGGCTTTGGTACTCGCTGTATGAGTGGAGACCCTATTCCGTAAGTATCGCACTACAGTGTTTAAATAAGCATTTTAACTGTACTATGTAAAAGCGTACTGCAAATGTAATTTGTGTAATTAATGTCATTAAAGTGTTGTACAAAAGGACAACATTGATTTTCACCGTAGCAAATTTAACAAGATACTGATGTATATTTCAAAATACACCTTGACCTACAGTATACAGTACTTGAAAATGTACAAAGTTCTAATTTACTTTTTGCTTGTCTACATGTAATTCTTAATCTCCTATGTGTTTTGTTTTCATTTGAAGACAAAACTATAAGCCAAGCAGACAAATGTTTGGGCTGGTGCCTTCTTCAGTCAAAATGTTTGTCTATTTGTCTTAGTGACTTATAGCTTTACCTTAGAATTTTGATTGTCATGAAGATGGATATTTTCATTTGGTGTTTTCCAAAATGGTATTTATCCATTATTGCTGCTGTCATATGTGCTTTGATATTTCCAATTTCTACATGTATTTTGTAGTGCAAATCTTGCCTTTTTTGGTATATACATATTTCTTTGTCTCCACATTTACTGCTGTCATTACTATATTGTGTCTTATTGTGCCTTGTTCATTCCTGTGCAGTGATACCCCGTGCATGACTGACGATGGTGATTGGACCATGCCTGAAGTACCACAGAGTGTCATGGACATTTTTATAAATGGAAACTGGACAATGGAAAACCCATCTCCACCTTGTGAATGTAGCAAGGATGACAAAAAGAAAATGCTCCCTGAATGCCCTGCTGGTGCTGGTGGGCTTCCTCCCCCTCAGGTATTGGAAACAGTTATATAATCTTCTGTAAGGCCAGGGTGGTATCTGGTCCTGTGCTGTGTAAAGGGTATACCATCTAACATAACCACAAAAGGGACGGTAAAATTTTGCAATAGAGAGCTGGTCCCAGTAGACAGAGCTTCCAAATGACTGGCCCCAAGGAATATACTACTCTATCCTCATGTGTATGATTGTGTGCTTACTGTACCTATAATTTAGTGAATGTTTGTATCTTTTGTCTTCTTCACACAACTTTCTGAAGGAATTTAAGGTCTTATTAGTTGTTTCTTTTTCACAGATCACTCATGGTACCACAGACATTCTTCAGAACCTTACAGGCAGAAATATATCTGACTATCTTGTGAAAACATACGCACAGATCATCGGGAAAAGGTACTATCAGACATCTTTTCAAGAGAATTTGAATTACAGTATAAGGAGCAGGACCTGATAAATGAAATACTTGAGCAGTACATTTATTTAAAAGTATTACTGTACAAAACAAACTATTTTTGATTAGTCACAATCAAGTTGAGTTTATTTTCTAATATGAAGCCTGAAAATACAGGGGCAAATATTCAAAGGTCTTGCGAATGTTCTCATCTTTCTCGCAACTCTGCTTGTGTTATGAATGTTTTACGTAAAATTGCAAGTGAGTGAACTCTAAAGGAGTTGCGGAGAAACTGCAGTTATCACAACACTGCGGAAATTAATAAATTAACATGAATTAACACAGGAAAGCAATTGCAACTCTCTCGAGGTATATAACCATCGCAACTTTTTGTAAAATGAAGATGCATTACTTGGGCTTGACGAGGCATAGCCCCAGCACCTCTTCAGCTATGAAAGTTAAAAATGTCATTCAATGTTTTGCTCTCAAATGCGTTTTCTTACAATTCTCAACACAGTTTTATCCATTCTGCAAGTTCTTGCGTGCGCTAAACAGAGACAGTCCACCTCCAGGGACATTTAATTACTTTACCATTTACATGCCATAAAGATGACACTGGCTGCAAAAGAAGGACTGCAACTCTATTGTCGTTTTTTATACACAAATGACATAAGCTCACTTGATTTGAAAAACATCTTGAACGATACACGCAAATTCCTACACTACTTGGTTTGATTGAATGAGTAGTACACAACAAGCTTCAATATGAAAGCTGAACATTAATTTCAATAAACAACACGTTTTTAATGAAAACAAATATTGTAGCCTCCTTCACTAAAGTGAAAACTGGCTTCTGTTATTTTTAAATACCTCTGGTTTCCGATTATACTACTGCTTAATAACAGGAACAACATTTTATTTAGGGATAGTGTTGAACTTAAACGCGTTCATGCCTGCCTGTACCCATACCCCCACGCAGGAACATTACCTGCTAACTTCCCCTATTCAAAGAAAATATAAAAACAATAATAACAGTCTGGTTCTCTTTCCTTTTTTCAATGAATAGAATTTAATTAATAGAGAATAAAAACAAACCAAGCTAACCAAACTATCTAGCCTAAACAGAAATTTATTTATTTATTTATTTATTGCAATCTCCACAAACTGTGGGTTCTGTTGCATTCACAGCGCTGATAATGTTAGATATAGCTAGATATTACTACAGCGCGGACCATGGGTCAAACCAATGCTTGTGTAGGGTGCGTGTACGTTTTTTGTTGTTGTTTTTTTTATCAATGTCGGCCTTCTAGAGTCATCTGAATTCCTTTCCACTTTTTATTTCATTTTAAACCGTTTAAATACCAAACCATAACAAAACATAGAATAATAGTGCATATACACAGAGCAAAAAAAGTGGACATGCAAAATACATAGTTGTCGCCTCAAGAGTGGGTGGCGCTGCCCCCTCGGGTTACCTGCCTGTGTATACAGGTCCTGCATTGCCTTTAATTTATTTTTCTGCACACACGACAAATCTAACACTAGTACGTACAAAACTCATTCAAATAAACTTGTTATGATTTTGAATGTGCGGTTCTTAAGAACGGTATTATTTTCATTGCTTGAGCCCCGGCACCTCTTTCTTTACAAATTTAAGCACTGGTAATTAGTATTGTTTAAAATAAACCACAAATAAATTAAATGTTTGAGTTGGAAATGTACCAAAATATTATTATATTTAATCAAAGTGTAAATCGACTAAGGACTTCTTCAGTAGAGAAGTCAAGGAATGTTATACGTTGTCTGTATATTCTGCCCACACGATATTTCCTCTTTTTCTCTTGCTCTGCAAATATAGCTGTCTGAAAGCCATGTTCACTCTTTAACTAGAAACAGAGATTGTCCTGAAATACTTCCTGCAAAATAATTAAGAGGAGTGTAACCAGTCTTAAGTGATTTCCATGCAACATAGTGATTTGCGAGCAAATTAGCTTTTGAATTTAGCTCGTGGTGTTGAATTTGCGGGATTATTCATGACACCTCCCCCAAATGTGAGGGAAAAGCACTTGCAGAGAACAACTCGCAAAACCCGCTTTTTTCCATCTTTTTGAAACTTTTTTCAGAAAAGGACTTATGAAAAATCTCTACAACTCCCTTACATACACGCACATGCTTGAATATTTGGCCCATAGTGATTTATTTAAGTATTGTTTATTATTCAAATACATTATGTAATTGTGTAATTTATTTTATTTTCACAGTCTGAAGAACAAGATGGGGGTCAATGAATTTAGGTATGTGTTTGTAACATGCTTGGAGTGCAACATTTTAATTATTTAAATACTGCATCTACAGTATAGTAATTTATTAAGGTTATGAATCCATTACCATACTGGCACTGTTCAATTCTGTTTTAGATTCTTAAACACCTACTTACAGTGGGAGAGTAAATTGATATCTGAATTTATTGTATATTGCTCTACTTATTGAGAATAACACATTAATGGAAACCATTTTCATGTAGGTACGGTGGATTCTCATTGGGTGCTAGAAGTTCACAAGTCCTTCCTCCTGGCGAGGAACTCAATGATGCCATAATTCAAATCAGAAAGATCTTCAGTTTAGAACAGGTACAAGCTTTAGTGTGTGTTGAATTTTTAGTTTGGTAAAGAAAGATTTCAATTGGTTGTTTACTCCCTTTTAATACTTTTTGTATCAACTTACTTTCAGGGGAAAGCTGGAGATCGGTTTATGAGCAGCTTATCAGGCTTCATGAAAGGGCTGGATACCAAAGATAATGTCAAGGTAAATCATTACATTGTCCACTTACATTTATTTACAGTCCTTCTCTTTTATTTCATTGCTTGGAGTAGGCCTGTTTCAAGTCTGGACCCTGTGTAACTCAGTACCATAAACACCTGCTTCAGTAATTCTCTAATCATCTGTGTTTTTTTGAAGACCCACACCACATTGCTAGGCAACCATATCTGAATGTCTAACAATTTGGGGCCCTTGCCAATGAAATAGCTGCTTTGCTGTTGTTGTGAAGTGCAGGGTCCACTGTGTCACTGTAATTATATTTACCTGTTTAGATAATATTTTGGATTAAACCTCAACAATGACCTTCAGAAAAGCGCTTTCACAAAACAGTGTGGGAAAGAGATGAACTAATACACCTTGTGCTGCTTTTAGATTTGGTTTAATAACAAAGGATGGCATGGAATCGGGGCCTTCCTGAATGTGATGAACAACGGTATTCTTCGTGCCAGTTTACCAGAGGGAAAAGATCCCAGTTTGTATGGAATCAGTGCCTTTAATCACCCTCTGAACCTCACCAAAGAACAGCTTTCTCAAGTTGCACTGTAAGTACTGTACTTATAGGATATTGTAACATGAAGTAATTTCTAAACAATCTGCAATGTTTCAATGATAACCAGTTTTGTTTTGTATTACTGTAGTGCTAATTGAATTCATCTGTAGTGTGTCTTATTGTATTGGAGGTGTAATTTCTCAGTCCGAGAAGCCAGCTTTGCTTCCCATACTTCACAAGGTCTCCTATACAATAAGTGATGCTCTACACACCATATATTTTTATACAACAGTTATACAAATAATGGGAGCTTTTCAAAACTATAGGTATGCATTCATGTCACAGTTTATTAAACTTTTTAATGTTTTTTTTCTTTGTTTGTTTTTGTTTTTTGTAGTATCACAACCTCCGTGGATGTTTTGGTCTCTATCTGTGTGATTTTTGCCATGTCGTTTGTACCAGCCAGTTTTGTAGTGTACCTCATTCAAGAGAGAGTTAGCAAGTCTAAGCACATGCAGTTCATCAGTGGGGTCAGACCCGGCCTCTACTGGCTTGCAAACTTCGTCTGGGATATGGTGAGTCAAGGGAATTAAAATACAGACTATCATTGTCTTACCTATGGAAAAAATTGTAGCTCTTTACAATTTAGTGGCAATAATATTCAAAATTTGTAATAAAAAAAAAATTATTTCTAAAGAAAGATAAAGTGTTGAGGTTTTGTAGGTAGCATACCAAACCTTAATTACTTCATTAAAACACAACTTTAAAAAACATAGTCATTAAAGAAAGTGTAAGTTTGTGAATCCATTGTTTTAGTTACTTAAGTTCCAGATGATAAAAGGATATATCCTTTAATCCTTGTACCTTTTGTTTTGAATGAAAAATACCTTTGATTAAATGTCAATGTCTCAACAAAAATGCAGAAATAAATCGAAATGCTGCAGCTGTTTACAGCATACACTAAAAGTTGCTGTATTACAGTTAACTAACTGATCATTCATTGTATAGCTATATTGCCAGTGTTTTCTTTATTAAAACCTGTTGTCAACAATATTTTCCATTTTGTTTCAGTGCAACTATATAGTGCCAGCTACTCTCGTCATCATCATTTTTGTCTGTTTTCAACAAAAGTCGTACGTTTCTGCTGCCAACCTTCCTGTTCTGGCACTGCTGCTGCTGCTGTATGGGTAGGTTTCTACAGTCTTTAAGAAGAACAATTGAATTGACATTTTCGATACTGAATTGCTGTTTACGGATGTCAAAAGCATAACAAATTCACTACAACCAATTGCTCGTTTTATCGGGGGCGTCAGGGTCCAGTATTAAAAGCAGCACACCATTTTAATTCATACAGCGGAGGGTAATTGTTTCTCATAAACTTCAGTCTCCAATTAATTTCATGAGTCTTCCTCTCCTTTCTCAAATGCACAAACCCGCTCCATTGAAAGAATCCATTCCCAACATTGGAGGCTTGTTGCTAGGGAGCTGACGTCACTGCCTTGTGACTTTTGCTAGTGCATTGCTGTCACAAGTGAACACCTCATTGGTTAAAATAAAAACTGCTTCAGCAAGTAGATATTTAATTTGCTTTGTGTTATTGTGCAATACGTGTGTATATGATAACAGTACAATGTTAATGCTTTGTTTTTAATTGTTTTGTATATTGTTGTTTGTGATGTGCAATACGAAATAAAACAAACAGTAATTCTAAGTGCCTATGTATATTGCAGCTAAGGCATATGCAGTTAGACAGTAAAAATGGGGAGCCAACTCCAAGACCACAATATATCCGAATCTGCAATATAGCGAGGGTGTATATGTCTTAATATAAATATATATATTTATATATATATATATATATATATATATATCTTTTTTTTCCTCATAGGTGGTCCATTACTCCTTTGATGTACCCTGCATCGTTCCTGTTTAAAATCCCCAGTACTGCTTATGTTGTACTCACCAGTGTTAACCTGTTCATTGGAATCAATGGCAGTGTTGCAACCTTCGTTCTTGATCTTTTTGGCAATGACGTAAGTCACAGTATTATTGGTTAAAAATAAGAAGGTTTGAGCATATATCGTCTACTTTTATTATATTTTATATTTTGTTATACAGAGGTTAGGTTTATATTTATTACCAAGGCCAAAAACAGCCATCAACGGTCTGACACAGCTTGAAGCAGCAGGGTCCTTCCCAGCAGAAAAGATACAGGGTTGAACCATCTCAAAACATTACAGTATCATTAAATATAGAGGGATAGATATACTGTAGATATACAGGGTAAAGGGAGGCCATAGAAAGAATGGTAAAGGGATACGATTGGTGGTCCAGCATAGAAAAAAGAAGTTACAAGTACAATCTAGATTGGCAAGGTGTGTTTACAAGCAGATTTGTAGAATACTTGCATTATTTTTTAGTTGTGCACCTCTGCCTACAGGTCAAGCTAATCTTTTGGTTCTTTTTCAACAGAGTCACAACTCGATTAATGATATTCTGAAGTCCGTATTCCTAATCTTTCCTCACTTTTGTCTGGGACGAGGTCTTATCGACATGGTGAAAAATCAGGCAATGGCTGATGCTTTGGAAAGATTCGGTAAGCTGGTGTTTAACTGTGGACACCATATAAAGTAGAAATTAGTTTTTCACATGATGGAACAATAAAAATGTCCAGAATTGTCTAATAACATTTATGTGTTGTGGGGATAGGGAACACCTTCTAATGCTTGTTACATAAAAACCTCTTACATTTCAGTAAAATAAACATGTTTTTTTTATTTTTTATAATATGTTCATCAGTTTAACTTAATTGCTCTTGTTCCAGGTGAAAACCGCTTCAGGTCGCCATTCTCCTGGGATATGGTTGGAAGAAACCTCTTTGCAATGGCAGTGCAAGGGGCTGTCTTCTTCAGCATTACAGTACTAATCCAATACAGATTCTTTATTAAACCCAGGTATTCGATTGGCCTATCTTTTTATGTTGATTGTTTTTTTTAAAGAGAATCATAAATGATACACACAGCAATACATATTTTTTCTGCACACTTTTACAGTAGAACACAAGCAGTAGATTGCAATCAGATCCCTTTGCATTGTTGCACTGCTGTTGTATCACTGTTGTAGTATTGATGTATTATACATAATACAGCTGATTTATAGTTTACATAAACACAGCCTTCTTGTTTTTGTAAAAATGTGTTTTTGTGCTTCTAGTCCGGTATTTGTTTTGGAAACAAGACTACCTAACACAGTGAGCCATGAAAAAAAAAACACATTGAATTTATATTCTGTGTTTTTTTTCAGACGGATATCTGCAAAACTTCCACCAATACATGACGAAGATGAAGACGTGGCCAAAGAGAGGCAGCGAATACTGAGCGGTGGGGGGCAGAGTGACATTCTGGAACTCAAAGAGCTGACCAAGGTGAGATGATGCAACACCACACCAACACCAAACCATTGCTCTAGGTCTGTTTCTGTACGACACAGCTTGGTACTGTTGGAAGTCTTCCAGGAAGTGAGAGGTGGTGTGATTTGAATTGCTCAACACCTTTTGTCTTTGTTCTCCAGGTGTACAGGATGAAACGGAAGCCAGCAGTCGACAGGCTTTGTGTTGGAATTCCCCCAGGAGAGGTAACAGATTTTTTTTTATTGTACCGACATAAGCATAAGAACATTATTACCTGCTTTAATGGGAGTTCATTGCTCTCGGTTGTCTTTTAAAATGTATTTTATAAAATACTGTACTACAAATTTACTTGCAATACAAAATAACCAGAGATTTTGCTCTGTTGCAGTCACATCTTGAATGTGTTAAGCCTCCAATGGGCATGTATTTTTTCTTACTTGTTGTATTTTAAGTTCCATTTGTAGTAATGTAATTACATAGTAACTATAAAGTAATTGCAATTGAATTCAAAATATGATCCAGGTTGCTATGAACATGAACAGGTACAGAAGGAATGATCAGTTGATGTTTAATATGGATTCATTTCTTTTGTAGGAAGGCATGTGTTTTTTGTTTTGTTTTTTTTTAAATAAAATGACATTGTTATAAATGGAATTGGAAATGGAACACTGCTCATTTGCACTGGAGTAAAAAGCTGAAATCTGCTCCAGTATCTCATGTTGAGACCCTAATTATAATCACACAATTAAACAAGTATTTGGTCTTTTTAACACAACACAAGTGAGTGGACTGGTTGAAAGTGTTACAGTTAATGAAGTAATCTTTGTCTCTGTTTTGCTAGTGCTTCGGATTGCTTGGTGTGAATGGCGCTGGGAAAACAACCACCTTCCAAATGCTGACTGGAGACACAGATGTCACAGGCGGGGAAGCTTTTCTTAACGGAAAGAGGTGACAAGGAACCTTCTTGAAAATGTGCCCCCCAGTACCTGTAACATTTGAAATGGTTTAAAAAGGAACTTTGTACAGAATTAAATACCACACTTATCTTAACTAATGTATTCTCTGCGATGGTTTGGTCATCACATTCTAGTGATGTTTCAGCAGCATCTTTTATTTTCTGTATTGCTCTCTTTTTCAGCGTCCTGTCAGAGATTCATGCTGCCCACCAGAACATGGGTTACTGCCCTCAGTTTGATGCCATTAATGAGCTGCTGACTGGAAGAGAACACCTGGAATTGTATGCCATTTTACGTGGAGTTCCCGAAGAAGAAGTTTGTAAGGTACGATACCAAGCAACGAAAGTGCCGTAGATCTAAACAGATTTCATCAAACTGTCACGTAGGACCTTGTATTCTTTAAATCATTGTAAATGTTGGTCAGTTACATAACCCTCAACCTGTAAACTATTATTTTAATTTTCTTGGATATCTGATATTGACATATATTCCTATTAACTGTAACTGTCAAGGTTATTTATTTATTTTTTTTAAAACATAACGATATCGCATGCCGTATTGCGTATTCAGAATGTACGCTATTTGGAAAGTTCTTTGGAGCAGACTATGACTTGTAAAAGTAAAATAATTAGTGATAGTAAATTCCCACCCTCATTCTAAGCCTTCAATGCCTTTTGCAGATTGCTGAATGGGGAGTTCGTAAACTGGGACTTGTGAAATACATGGACAAAGGAGCTGGGAATTACAGTGGAGGGAACAAACGCAAGCTGTCCACTGCAATGGCTCTGATTGGAGGTCCACCTGTAGTATTCCTGGTGAGTAGAAAATGACCGGTCATCTGGTCCTGTCCTTCCCATATGCCTGTGTGACTGGGTACCAGGCCCCTCCCCTCCGGGTGTATTTGGTTTAGTTTGTATAGTTTGGGTTATGTAGCATGGGTGAGTTAAAGTGTATATTGGTATTTGGGCACAGGGATGTCACAATAAGTTCATGTGCAGACTGTGCCTGGTTTGTTCACTGTTTGTTTGTCTGTTTATTTTGGTGTCTCCGTGTTTTGTTTTGTCTAACTGTTTTATTTAATAAATCTGCAGACCAGTGCATTGTACTCACAGTACTGTGCCTCTGTATTTCCTGGTCTGACATCACCCTTCAGCCATCCTTTCTACAGCCTGCCAGACACTGATAATGGTGTACCACTCCCTCTCTTCCTTCCTTCCTTCCTTCTTCACCAGATAGCAGTCTCTCCCTTCTGTAAACACCCTGCATGTTATTACATTTTAAATATTTTTGGAAATCACTTGAGATGCTTGTAAAATACTGAATATATTGTAATACATCTTCCCTGTTGTGCATTCATTTGCCATATTTGTATCAAATGTACAGTTTTTATCAGAAACACGTGTTACAGCAAGCACGTATTTTCATTTTAAAACCTGATATCTGGTACGACACTAAATTTAAAGAATACTTTGTTTGTAAGCCATGCTGGTAGAGCTACACTTCCTTATACCCACCCTTTCAGCACCTTTTTTCTTGGCATTGACCAAGCAGTTGCTTCCCCAATTGACTGATGTACTTTCAGACAGTAACGTGCTTTGAACCTGGTACTATGTACTTTTTGCATGCTATTTTTGCACTTTTACTGTGCTTTTTCCATGGCTACTATGCATTTGCAATAGTTTACCCTGGTTTTTTTAAATTGGCTTTACCAAACCTCTCTGTGCTTTACCAGGCTTTTACTGTGCTTTATTACACTTTGCAATGCTTTTTGCTATGGAAAACGTTTAGAAGGGAGATCACAATTTAAAAAAAACACTTTTGCTGCACTATGTATTTCTTTCAAAACTGCAGATCTTATGCAAACAGCATAGCAAACAAGTGCACAACATGTTGCATGCATGGAATTATTTTGTAATATACAACCACTATGTAGAAAATACAATGTTTTAACCTGCTAATGGTGGTTTGATGTCTGTAATAGGATGAGCCAACCACAGGGATGGACCCCAAGGCACGCAGAGCCCTATGGAACTGTATTCTCGGCATCATCAAAGAAGGAAGATCTGTGGTGCTTACCTCACACAGGTATGTAATGCTATTTTAATAAATACTACTTCTACCAAACTATACACAGTATAAATGTTTCTTATCAACATTTAACAGGCTTGTATAAAATGTTCAGTACTCAAGTCAATTCTTGCTGAATGGTAATACTGTATGGTTTGTCTGTACAAGTAGTTAGTACGGTTGTAAACATTTCTCTTAAAAGTACTTTTACCTCTTATGTCTTGTCTTTTTATTTTCACTCTTGTGGTTTATTATGTCACCCCTAATGGAATTACTATACATGATATAATTGCATATTAGTTCATACTTTCATTCACTCATTTCAAAGGTTGGTTTTTCTATTGTGATACTCGTGTAATTTGTCTAACGAGTCATTTTGTTTTGACAGTATGGAGGAATGTGAAGCACTTTGCACGCGAATGGCTATCATGGTAAACGGCAGGTTCAGGTGCCTTGGCAGTGTGCAGCACCTTAAAAACAGGTACATATACAGGTTTTTATTATATCATTTTTTTTTTTGAAAGACTGGGATGAAAAGGGCAATAGTCATGTAACTAGTGTTCTCGCTTCTGTGACTTATTTTATTAGTAGAGATAAGAAGGTTTAGTTTTGTGACTATGGTATCGTGTTCGATTATGTGCTGATTCAGTATCATCTGTATAAATATGATGACAGGAAGGCTTGTACAGTTCCATATTTTCTTTGTTGGTTTACTGCAGTTTTCTAATGATTACATCAGATGCATTCAGTCTGGTGATGCAGTACTAACAAAAAAAATAAACAATTAGACTTTGCCTCGCTAAATAAAATGCAATTTGCCGTTTAAATACCCAGCATATTTATCCTGTTATCTAATTGTTTTGTAGGTTTGGCGACGGCTACACGATAATTCTTCGAGTAGCAGGCCCAAATCCTAACTTGAAGCCTGTCATGGAGTTCATTGAATGTGAACTCCCTGGCAGTGTGCTGAAGGAGAAACATCGAAACATGCTTCAGTATCAACTGCCGTCCTCTCTCTCCTCTCTGGCGAGGCTATTCAGCATCCTTTCCAAAAACAAGAGCCAACTCAGAATAGAAGACTATTCAGTATCACAAACTACACTCGACCAAGTAAGTCGCACGCTAATTCACTTTTTTTGTAAGTAAAAACTAAATGGCCAGCAAAACATATCAATAGTTTAGATACAGTAGAGTTGCACTGCCCTCTTTATCCCCCTTTTCTTATTTCAAATGCATGAATTTTAGTGATAATGAACGGAAGGAAAATTGAATTGGCTACAGTCAGACACTGTCGGTGTGTCCCTTCAGAGCTCCTCAAGCTCCTCAAACATCATTCAGGCCTGGGCCTCTCTTTCTAAAGCAGACAATGCCATATTTATTTTTACACACACATTTTCAATGTCCCTGGAGAATTTGATAAAAAGGAATTGTACTGTTCATCTTTTAGAAACCTTTGTCTTCTGATTTACCATCTTTAGAAGACCGATTTGTAGCTTATTCTGAGGATTTTATGGCATACTCTCAAAAAGGGTAAAAGTACTGATTTTGAAACTGTAACTGAAAGGGTACCCTATAAAAACAACTGAAAACATAAACTAGAGTTTGAGTGCAGATAGAAATCTGAATATCCAGTAATAATGAATTATGATTATTATTATGATTAACTTTCAGTATCTGCAATATATTGTAGTGATGGCATTTGCTGTTAGTTGACATACTGCTAGTTCATGTATTAATACCACAACACTAAATGGAAATGTGGGTTTACATGAAGTGACAGTTTAATTTTTGTTGTTTTTTTTTTCTTTTGTAGGTATTTGTAAATTTTGCCAAGGACCAAAGTGACGAAGACCACTCAAAGGACAATTCAGTTCACAGAAAAGAAACAGTGATAAATATTTCACTTCTTAATTCCTTTTTGAAAAATGACAAGGTGAAAGAAAGCTGTGTGTGATTTTTTTTTTCAGACTGAAATTGCAGTTAGCAAAATATTGGAAAGCACGGAGGATTTTTTTTTTTTCGACTGAAAAAAATGGGATGTTCAGGAGCAAAGGAAGGAAAACTGGACGCTCTACTGAAACTATTCAATGCAAGTCAATGCAAAAATTCCACTTATAATAATGAGGCAGTGCCTCTGGTTCCTGTTTTAGTTTTGTTGATAGGAAGTGGAAAAAAACTTGAATATAGTTATGATTTATTACAGTGTAACTTTATACATTGTGGATGCTCAGCTCAGTTTGTTTTTGTTTCGTAGATTCGCAATATTTATATCTAATCTCAGTCCGCCACTGCCAGTAAAATATGGTAATTTAAGATCTGCACATTTTTACAAAGTGGTTTATTGCACAGTAATCGGTAGGCTGTGGGTTTCTCAAAATTATCTAGGTATTAATTTATATATATATATACAGAAGTGCATTTTGATGACCAATATAGCATTACAGTTTTAAACACTGTTACAAACATACTGTAAACCTACACTTTCAACACAAGGGGTGCAGAAATCCCTTCAGATTTATTCACAGGCCTTGCTGGTACAGTAAGAATTGTGTGTGATTGTACTAACTGTATCTGTTACACAGTGGGTGTCATTTTTCTATAGATCACTGTGTGTATAGAAGTATTCTTTGTAAACATTTGTTTAATAAAATTTGACGTCAGAAAGAATACTGTAGTACCAATCAGTAAAAACATAACCGGGTACATTCAGAACAGGTCGATAATGTCCTCAGAACAGGACAGGGCAGACATCATCAGTTCCATCCTAGAAGCCAGTATTCGAACCCAAGAATCACAAGTTCTTTGACTACCAAGATGCCTAACATTGTGTTTATGTTAGTAAATTGTTATATACATTTATACTCCATTTCCCTATTTTATACACATGATCCTTTTCCTTTAGATTACATTTCAAAACTATTATTCAACTGTCCATATATTGTTGTTCTTTAGTGTACATTAATATATGCAGTGCTTATGCCAATGTTGCTGCTGAAGATGAAACAGTAACCACTTGCCTGATAATGTGATCAACCCAAGATAAACTGTTCTTTATTATTTCATTTGTAGAAAACAAAATCGTTGCATCTCTAAACTTTTTGTACTAGATTTCTGGAAAAAAAAAAAATATATATATATATATATATATACACACATTTCTAGGGACTAGAGTCTGTAGTTAGTCACCAAGTACAGTATGAGAAAGCAGTTTTGTAGCTCCTCCATTGCAAGCACTTTATACTGTCTTTCTTGGGATCTGTTTCTTTTTTGCACTGGAGTACCTGCGGACTTTATAAGATATACACAAACATTTTTTGATGACAATTTAAGTTCTGTCCTACTATGTTAATTTTTAAGTTATGTCCTACTATATGGTAAAAAAAATAATAATATCAATAACTGTTTTACGTAAAGTATTACAAAAGATTGTAAGGGAATATCTATGTTACTTGGCATATAAAGTACTTATTTACAAAATAAAACTTGACAATTGTTCACATCTTGTGTCAACTGTTTAATTCTAACATAACATTTAGTTGCCTTCATGTATTGTAAAACTGTTTTTAAAGATGAACCCTTTAAGCTTTTGCTATGTTGATTTATTTTCAATTCAGTGTAAAGGTGAGCTTGTGTAAAGTTACTGATGAGGACACATTCCTTATTTGGGTATGATATATGGAGGTTGTCAGTGTCTTGTACTCTTCTAGTAATATATCTTATTAGCACGGTGTGTGTAAAATGCATGTATTGTGAGTACTGTATGTTTTTCAAAGGACCAAGGGGATACCACAGCTGTAATGGAGTAAAGTTACAAGATGCATTGTGATTTTCATGTTTTAAGTGCTTGTCCCAGGTTCTAGTATATGACTCATATTTACCCTTCTGTTGGTGTAGCAGCAGCAGATATCCGCAAGGATTAGTTTGTTAAGAAAAATTCTGTGCAATGTTATTTTGAACAAATTGTTAGTAACCATATCTTCTAGGAAGACGGTTGGTCCTCAACTTTAACTTTTTCTGTTTTTCATGTTTTTGAAAATACACACATCAAACCCCTCAAGAACAGATGCAGGAATATTAAACCATATTTAATTCAAATTAAACAGTCTCTAAGTTAAAGTTTTGTGAACAGATTAGATTTGAGGTGTATCACATGGATTTTGAGTACATCTCAGGGCTCAGATATTACTTTGTCTTACCGGCAATCCTGTCAAACCTAGGTTCAGGATGTGAGTGGTTGTAGTAAGTATAGCATGTCCACAAAGAGGATGTATTTACAATAATGGTCCCGTTTTATTTCACAATAATGTCTTCTCTACCATCAATGGTATCGGGGGCCATATGGTGGGCTTGCAGTCCCAAACAAAAAGGTTCCCAAAATAATAAAACAACAATAATCACAGTCCAAGGTGGTAGGTGGTAGTGCTGGCTCCATGGCTGCTGTAGGGAAAATAATTCAACAAATGATTTTTGATCAAAAATACTTTATATGCATAAAATAAATACTGTTAATACAATCGTATAAACATTGGACACCAGCAAGCAAAGATGCGCAGGTCACAGCTTGAACCAATGTATACGCTTGTATCACAACACAGACGTCATGTGGAGTCAATTCAAAGAAGTGACTGACTATTCAAACAAAAACATTACATTAAATACTATGAATATATTAGCATTTCCACCCCCCAATCAGTATGGATCCACCCTACTATTACACACCTTCAACACACCTCCTGGTAAGGAGGAAACTCGCCCAAATCTATAACATTCTTAACCAAATCTGTTAGATACTGTTTCAAACTAGTTCTTTGTTCGTGGTGTTCTGTTTTCACACTGTGTCTCCACACCTCCACCCTTCTTGATTAAACACCTGCTAACTTTGGCGCTCTGCCCGGATGCCAAGATACGAGAGACTGCAAATGTCTATTTTTTTTTTTTTTTTAGAGAAACAGGAAAATTGCAGAGTCTTGCTTAGCTAGTTACATGTGCTTTAAGATGTATATGAAAATATAAAAACTCATACAAATAATCAACTACATAATTAATACTTTATGAAGAATGTCATCTCCTACACTTCAGTTCCCGAATCTGTCTCAGTCTGCCAACACAAAAACAATAACAAACACACACCACTCCGGCTTGGCAGCGTGTCAGTGTACTTTGTACTGCAAAACTCCCCGTGATCAGTAAGCCACCATGCTCTATTCATCCCTGTGAAGGCATACCACGAACCTTACATGCATTGTGAGAGAACAGAGGTCAAGGTCAAATAATACCAGGCCACTTCTCTTCAACATGTGATGCAAAAACAGGATTGGCGCAGATTCAAATGTACTCTCTCTTTATAACTCACCAGCTGTGAAGCTTACTATCTGTGATCTATAGAAAGACAAACAACAACCAGGCAAGGTCAGGTGAACTCAACAATCTGCAATTACATTTAATTACAATTACATTAAATTGATTTAATAATTTGAAGTTCTTAATACTGCATGAGCAAAGTTGAGAAACCCAGATCTTAAAAACAAACATTGTTAGTGTCAAATAATAGGTCACTTGGTCTGACTGGACTTTGAAGTAAAATTAACAAGCAAAGGACCAAGAAATCTTCAACACAATATAGTGTCTGGGACTAGTAAGGTATGAAAATTGATTTAAGAACGTGGTTCCCTTTCAATTCGAAGACGACCACCAACAACATTAGGTATGGGATATGCCTAGGGCCCTGTGAAAATCGTGATTTCACAGGCTGCGTGGAAATCGGGAAATTAGCCCAATACTTCGATTTTTACAATATTCTTAAGAAATAAAAATTATTTAATCATTATTTGTATTTCATACAAATAAAAATCACATTAATGAAACTGCACAGCTCTGATATGTGCCTGCGTGTAATATTCACCATGCACACAGTGCTGTGCAGTGATTATGTCATGTCACTATATGCAATCTAAGCAGGAAATTAAAATACTACTCACTGTAAACAAGAAAATGGATTTCTCTTAAAAAGCCTAAAAATGTGTCTGCAGCAGATCACGTAAAGCAGTATCCAGCAGGAGTTTACACAGCAATGGAGGTAAGCTCTTCTGTACATCCTGCAACGTTACTGTATATCACCACCCAAACTCGTCTGTTCACCGAAGGAGAGAGGCAGAAATCCAGAGCAGTATTGCGACTGCTTTATTTGCAAAGAAACAAAACAGTGAGTTTCATATTCCAAAAGTGCACTTATTATATTTTCACCTGTCAGAAGCGTTTGTTTGCGCAAATATCCTTTTTGAAAAATTGGACAACCAAAAGTTACGGAAATTCTTCAGACAGAGTGTAGCAAATGGTGGAGTGATTCCTTCATCAGCCCAGCTGAGACATGAATACTTACCTAAAGTTGCTGAGTATCACAAGCAGGAGATTATGGAATTGGTTAAACAGTCTGGTTGCTTGTTAGTGGTCACACTGACTAGTCCACTCATGCACAAGATCAGTATGGGTTACACATTGTATTTGTTTTGCAAGACCTAAATGGTGAACATGCATCTGACATACAGGAACTCAAAGCTGTCCTTGCAGATACACTTTACCTACAGGCTGTTAATTACAACACCGTTTCACAAGCTATTGTAAAGTGCTTGAATAACTTTAATGTTAATTTTGATGTCAGTGCATTTATCTGTATATTTTCTGTTTAAAAAAATAATAATAATCTGTACACGTAATTTATAATATATTTCCGTGCACATTCCGTGAAATACGATACTTTACCCGTGACACTGCCGTGAATTTTAAAGAAAATTTCCGCGATTTTCACAGGGCCTTAGATATGCCTGCCTATTGGGAGGTATTTTCTGAGCTGTCTATACCAGAGCTGCCGATAGACCCTTTCCTGGGGTAGCACCCTCGGTCCTGCCTACTGAGGGATTAAAACCATCATGCTGAGGAAGCCATTTCTCTTTTTGCCTCTCAAGACGGTAAGGTAAGACCCTCTGTGTTGGTATCTGAGCATATCGTGAAATAGAGCTTTGAGTCTACTGCAGTTCCCTTGCCTTTCAGGTTGAAAGGTGGCTTGCCGCTTTCAAGGAATCAGTGACTCCTGATTCAGCTTTTTTCTTTCTTTTTTCCTCAGCAACCTGCGTGCGCTCGCATTGCAAACTGCTGCTTTCCTATCTGTGGTACGTGAGTTGACTGCCTGTGCAGTATTGATTTAAAGGAGTTAGTGTTGTCGTCTTTTCAGCCTTTCACTCATGTGGGAGCACGTCCTCCACTGGGGCTAGGCTCTGACTTACCCCCGCTGTCGAGCGACTCAGCTGGCTGCCTGCGTTGTGTAACAGCTTGGTAAAAAAAAAAACAACAGCAGGCCTTGTCCTCCACAGGCTGTATTTTTCCAGACCCACTGTAGAGTAGACCTCGCCAACTGCCTCGGCCCGCTCACCCCAGTGCGTCGGGCCTTCAGAAAAAATCAACAACAACAGCAGTGTGCTCCCCTGTATTATTGTTGTAATTGTATATATTACATTGTACTCCGTCCACAGATTTGCTCGGTGCACCCGGTGCGTTCGGTGCTTAGTACACTCGGTACACATCGCCTTGGTGCACACAGTGCGCATGGTGCTTAATGTGCTCAGTGCGCTTGGTGCCCTCTGTGCGATAGCACCCCAGTAAGCACAGTACCCGCTGCTCGGTACACGTGCTACTCGGAGCACCCTGCACTAGATCCACTCGGTGCACACGGTGCACTCCAACACGCCACGGAGGCCAGGGGCAGAGAGGACTTCTGCGACTTGTGCACGGCTTTTCAACCCAGGGTGCATGGCAATAGGCTCAGAAGAGACATGGGCCTAGACGCAGTCTCCCATGGCAGAGCAGTCAGTAGCCCTCAAAGCCCCATCCCCGCTCCTCCAGCTCTTACAGAGCCCCTCGCAGGAGATCCCCTGCACTCAAGCTCCTGTGACAAGACCTCGCAGTCACTCCCCCTCCCCCCAGGTGAGAAGGGTGAAGCATTCAAAGCAGACAAGGGGCATCATTTACCTCAAGGAGCAGATGGCTGAGGTCCTTGAGCTGCTGTTTACACAGCAAGCTGCTGTTTAGGCAGCAAGCTCCTGCGGCACCGGTAGAGGCCCCTGCCCCGCTACCACCTGCACCAGATTCGGCCCCTGGGTCTCCCATGGAAGCCCAGGTCGAGCCGGAGCCACAGCCCTTAATGGCGGAGGAGGATACGCTTTCTTTAGCAGCCTCCTGGGATGAGAACTCCTTCCCCACGGAGATGGAGGAAGAAGAAGACCCGGCACCATCGACTGTGGCGGCCATTTCCCAGCTCCATGCCAGCATTAATGGGACACGCAGAACCCCGCCGGTCCGTGTTTCATACACAGGCAGTAGCTCCCACAGCACAGCCATTCCCACCGTTCCCTGATTTTATGGAGGAGGTACGTTCCTCTTGGGATTGAACAGCGCCGAGTATTTTGAAGCAAGCCACCCGACTTGCTTCATTGGAAGGCGCAGAGAAGCTGAGGTTGGCAGGACTCCCCCATTGCTGACTCCACCATCGTGGCCTTGGTTAAGGCCCCGCCGGTGGGTGGATTGTCAAGGGACCCTATGTGCCCAATCCCTCAATGTAGGGTTACGGAGACACATTTGAGGAGGGTTTACGCAGCGGAAGGGCAGGTGGCCCGCCTGGCTAACACGGTGGGTATTCTCACCGCGTATTTAGGTGGCATGCTCACGGGGGCCCCACTCCCAGATCTGGCCACGGAGCTCCGATTCCTCTCCACTACGCTGCTCCACCTCTCCGATCTTCAAGGGCAAGGCCGGAGCCTGGCAAGTCTGGTGGTAGCTTGCAGACAGCTATGGCTGTCTCCAGCAACGGTACCCAACGCGGATAAGGCGGCGTTACTGGACGCGCCAATATCTGGCAGCGCAAAGCATCTCGTCAGGTGGCCGCGTTGCTCCTCCCGTGCTCGTGTGGGGTAGGTCGAGTCGCTGGTAGGCCCCCAGGCGCATACCGTCACAAGGATGGTCCCAGTGCCCACGGCCCCTCCGGATGACCTGAAGCATCGCCTACAGGCCACAGCGGCGACGGGAAACCGAGCACCTCCATAGAGCACAAGGAACGCAGGCGATGATGTGTCCGCGCAACAGCATTCCAGGAGACAATTCCAGGGCCGTCGCCCTAGGCAGCTGCCTCAGAGTGCTCCGCCCCAGCCTCAGCAGTCCCAGCTGAGGCCCTGAAGGCTTGCGGCCTTCAGGGCCACATTTGGCTGCCTTGCAGTGCAAGGGAGACATTCGTTCTCAGAACCCCACCTCCTGCGGAGGGGTTCTACCGAGATATTTTATAGTACCCAGGAAGGAGGCGGCTTCGCCCCATCTTAGACCTAAGATTTCTCAACAAGTTCTTGAAGGAAAGGAGGTTCTAAATGCTGACTCATTGTCACATTCTCCAGTCAGTCCAACCGGGCAACTGGTTCACCACAGTGGACTTACGTGAAGCCTTTCAGGGAAGCGTTTACGAGTTCTCTGTGCTGCCGTTCGGCCTCTCCCTGGCTCCTCGTACGTTTTCAAAGTGTGTGGACGCTATCCTGGTCCCCTTGCGGTTGCAGGAGAGTACTAAACTATCTCGACGACTGATTTGTGCTCAGTCGCGAGGGGGAGCAGTGGCCAACATGGCGATTGTGATGCAGCATCTGGCAAGGCTGGACCTCTTTATCAATGATGCGAAGAGTCCTAGTGGCCCCCCAATAGCCCAGGAAAATCTGGTTCTGGACCCTATGCCAGCTCAGACAAGGTCAGCCCTGGGAGATCCCGCTTCACCTGAATCTCCTCAGGTGTATTTAGCGTCTATCTCTGCGTGCCATGCCCCCATAGATTTGGTATCTCCGGGTGCACATTTTTTGGCGACCCTGTTTCTCAAGGGCACTTGGTGGTTACGCCCTCCTAGGAGGACCTTTCTCCCTGAGAGGAGCTTTCATGTTGTACTGGAGGCTCTCACAAAGGTCCCGTTTGAGCCTATACACTCCATAGAGTTGAAGTATCTGTTATGAAGACAGCCTTTCTCTTGGCTATCACCTAGGCTAAGCAGGTCAGTGTGTTGCAGGTGCTGTCGGTAAAAAGTAAATCCTTTTTCTTTATTTTTAGAGTTTAGTTTTTTTTGCATGCACTCAATATTGGTAAATTTAGACTATGTATTTCACTGAGATAATCTGCTTATAGTTGAAAAGGTTTTCATTTCATTTTAGAAAGTTTCTTTTGGTATTTTTAAGCTTTGGTTTCTTCCTAACAACAGTGGAGCTTGCAGATGATCATTAAAACATCCTGTTTCGGCAGATAGAAGCAGGAGCTGTTTACAGTAGTTCATCAAGCCAAGAAGGTTCCAGGAGGAAAGCAGTATGCGTCTGCATTCCCATGTTATGGTAAGAACATAAGAAAATGCTTTAAAGCATAGAAAAATGCATAGTATAGGCATGGCAAAAGCACTGCAAAACTGTGCTGAAATAACCATGTAACAATAATTAACTTTAGGGAATGCAAACAAACTGGGTCACCAACAGGATCTAGTTTTAGGCACACAAAAAAGTCACAGTTATCATATTTGAGTATATTTACGCCGTCATTAAAACATCTTTGCCCTGTAAATTCAGTTTCTATTGCATTTACAAACAAATAAAGTGTAACAGGTGGTATCCAGGTTTAAAACTCAAAAACTATATTTATCTAGTGTTAAGTAAACAGTGTACTAACTTGCCAGCTGGCATGCACAAACAACACTGTGGAACTACATTGTAAACATCCTGATCTGAAACGTATTTAAATGCAGCAGGATTTAGCAGCAAACTCCAGAGCAGGTCTGCTAGCAATTGGAAAATCATCATGATGAGTGTGAAAGTGATATTTTTATTCATGTTTGTTCTCTTATGCTCAGGTGAGAAATTATTTACCTTATGTTTATTTGCATGTTGTAGTTTTTCTTGGTTTGTGATATGTTTTAATATTAGAAGCAGGCTCAAAGTATTTTTTAGAGTGGCATAAAATCATTTTATAGGAAACAGTAGCAAAATGACTGAATAATTGATCCTCTCCTTTGTGCCACTAAGTTGTTTCTTGCTAGTTTTATGAAGTAACCATAGATTCCTTACACACGACACCTCAAAATATTTGATGGGATCTGTTTGGTGCACTTTTTCATTTCAGAGGCTCATAAACAACCAAAGTACAAAATGGTAAGTTGATATTTCTTTTTTTTCTTTAACAACTCACAAAAGTGGGGAATATTCAAGTTCTATACAAGTGGAGGACTATGAAATCATCTTACATGTTAAGGCCTTTCTATTAGGTATATCATGGGGAACTGCTGCTATTTAAAATATATTTACTAAACTAGAAAATGAAAATGAAGATTTGGTGTAGACTCAAAAAATAACTCAAGGTAAACAACATTGTCAAACATGTGATTGTAGGACTGGGCTAGGTCCACTAGCCTCTGAACTCAGGGCTTTGTTTTTAATCCAATGGTTTCAAGTTTGTTATCAGTGGAGAGCTGTACATCTTACAAAACTCACACACAATTTTACACATGTGGCTGTAGGTACTTTTTCAGTCTAAAACCGTGAACCCAAGAATTATATGTGTTACCTTTCTGATTATCTTCTTATAAATCAACTTTAGGGACCTGCAAAACTAACAAGCCCCAAGGGCCAGAGCAGAATAAACTCCAAGTTTATATACTTATATAGCTCTGGGGTAAACCCCTAAACAGTTGCTTAATGATAATAGCGATGCACCTTATAACAACAAACAATAACCACTGTAGTAAGTAAAACAAAATATCTGCGGTTTATTACCAGAGAATACAAGCTCAACACGTGTCTTTCTCACAGCATGGCCAAGAGAGAGAGAGAGAAAAATTCAGAGCACTTCCCTGACAACACAGACACCCCTCCCTCCCTGTACCCAGAATTCCCCCATTTAAAGGCACAGTCTTATAACATATGGGTGTCTTCTGTGGCAACATGGGAAAGCTCGCATTGCCACTAATTGTAAGAACTGCATTGACTAATTAAAGATGTGCGTGCTTTCAAGCAACTGCAAAGACAAAGGAGAGGAATAAACTAATTGTAATTGTATAAAGCTGCTAAGAGACTAGCCTACTCAGAACGCAAGACGTTTCTTGCTAATTTTATAGCGTATTCCTCTCAGAAAAGTGTACTAAATTGTATTAAAAATGCAAAAATAAAAACACAGTCTCTAACAATCCCAAACCAATTTATAATCCGACATATGACAGAAGTTTAACGATATACGTGAACAAAACAATTATTTTTAAAATAATATAAGAACCTTTTAAATCTTAAATGAGCTAGAATAGATTCCGACAAAACATCACCCAACAAATCAGATTACTAAGAACTGTATTTTTTTATTTTTAAATGCAATGCAATTTAGCAATACAAAGTTTTCTGTGGATTCGTTCAACAACAATATATCTATTCTCTTCAAAGCAACGCAGTCACTTTAGCTAAAAGATTCGTAGAATTAATTAAGATCAAAGGGCGATGTCACAGAAATGTTTTAGTTATGAATAACACATTCAAATATTACTTAAAATGACAGATTTTTGTGTATGTGTGTGTGTGTTACTTTTATTAGCCTGATTGTGACCGCTTTAAAATGAACCTGTTATGTCCTTTGAACTTTGCACCTGTTTGTGGGACCGATGGTAACACCTATGGGAATGAGTGCATGCTCTGCGGCAGAATACAGTAAGATTAACGTTTTAATTATTTGTAGAATTCATAATGATTTGTAAGCTTTCAATTGATTAATTATTTTAGTCTCCAATATCTATGACTGATTAACATACCCAACCTTCCAATGAGTAGATAAACGCAGATCGGCTGGAAGTTGATCGTTTGTTGGCCATTCATGCAATTAAGAATAATCACAACACTATTGCAAGCAAAATAAACATCTGTTTTCTTCCACTACCTCAGATACTAGTGCCATCATCTGTTCTTAACTAATAATCAATAACGTAGGAACATTTGCTTAATTTTATCAGACATAGCAAATCCTTCATTTGGGTAGTTTATTTTGATTGTTGCTGGTTTGTTTAAAATGAATACACTCTCAATCACCTTAAAAATTAATTTTTATAGAATTGAACAGTTTGGGTGTTATAGTTGGTGCACTGAAGTGTGAAATGAAAGCAAAGGGAACTGAACTGGTTTCATTAATAAAAGGTTCCAAAAGAGGCCCCTCTGCCATGTTTCACTTTTTACACATATAAGATGTCATGGAGAATATATATATATATATATATATATATATATATATATATATATATATATATTTTTTTTTTTTATTATTTTTTTTTTTTAAACGCCATTTAAAAAGGGAGTTCATCTTTACCAAATATTCCAACACAATGCCATGTGAGCTCATGTATTACTTGAAACCCTCTGTACCACATTACAAGTTTTTCTGTTATTATTATCATTCATTTATCAATGTCCTTTCTTCACAGGACTACCAAAGCTGACATCCGGATTCTGAAAGAAGGCAGCTGCTCAGATTAACTTGGCTCTTTTGTATGTTTTAATTGAAGTTCCTAACAAATAAAGCCTTCTGAAACATCCACTTTGTTGTGCTTGTGCATCAAATAGGGAGCAGCAAAAGATTGCAGCTTCTTTAGTTCACAATTGAGTCACTGACTTCAACCCCCATGGTCTGTCACTCCAGGTGTAAAACTTTGTAAAAAACAGTAAGAGAAACTCAATGAATTCAAAGGCAAACATTTCAAAACGTAGTTTAACATTTGCCATTGAACGTATCGAGTTTTCCATAGTATTTCTAAATTTAGCACCGTTGAGTGTTTATAAGTCATGAAAAAGCTTGGGTTGTTTTCTGTTCAATTTATCCCAGAACATATGAACATTCATAACAGAACAAAAGAACATTTATATCTGAAGATAAGAAACGTTATGAACAAGAGGTCCATTGTCTGACGATGCTGCTCCAGTTAATCAGTGCTTGTGCAATTATTTTTGTCTACATGCTTTTGTCTACATGCTTATAAATTATACATACTGGTACTGTACATATTCTTAATTTGTACATGCTATTTAAAATAATTCAGGCCAATATTTTGATAAAAAGTTATAAAAGTTCTGGCCAAAATACATATTGAGATATACCTGTGAAACCAACTTGGTAAGGAAAGTTGATACATACCGCAAATAGTTAACGATTATATATATACAGTATATGTACACACACACACACACAGTGCCGATAGAAAGTCTACACCCCCTTTCAAAATTTTCATCTTTTGTTGCTTATAGCCTGAAATTAAAATGCATTAAAATAGTTTTTTTTTTCATTTATCTACACATCCTACCCCACAACTTCCAAGTGAAAAAAATATTCTACAAATTTGTAGAAAATTAATTAAAAATAAAAACTGAAATAGCTTGGTTGGATAAGTGTCCACCCCCCTTGTAATAGCAATCCTAAATTAGCTCAGGTGTAAGACCAAGTTAAGTGGCCTCCACCTGTGTTAAATTGTAGTGATTCACATGATTTTAGGATAAATTCAGCAGTTCCTGTAGGTTCCCTCTGCTGGGTAGTGCATTTCAAAGAAAAGACTCAACCATGAGCACCAAGGCACTTTCAAAAGAACTCTGGGACAAAGTTGTTGAAAGGCACAGATCAGGTGATGGGTATAAAAAAATATCAAAGGCCTTGAATATCCCTTGGAGCACGGTCAAGACGATTAAGAAGTGGAAGGTGTATGGCACCATCAAGACCCTGCCTTGATCAGCCCTTCCCTCCAAACTGGATGACCGAGCAAGAAGGAGACTGATCAGAGAGGCTACCAAGAGGCCAATGGTGCCAAGACTGGTCAAAGTGTGCATGTGACAACAATATCCCAAGCACTCCACAAATCTGGCCTGTATGGTAGGGTGGCTAGAAGGAAGCCATTACTCAAGAAAGCCCACCTTGAATCCCATTTTGAAGTATGCCAGAAAACACTCAGGCGATTCTGTAGCAATGTGGCAAAAAGTTTTGTGGTCTGACGAAACTAAAATGGAACTTTTTGGCCTAAATGCAAAGCGTTATGTTTGGCGCAAACCCAACCCATCTCATCGGCAGGGACTGGGGCACTTGTCAGGATAGAAGGGAAAATGAATGGAGCAAAGTACAGAGAAGTCCTTGACAAAAACCTGCTGCCCTCTGCAAGAAAGCTGAAACTGGGACGGAAGTTCACCTTTCAGCATGACAACGACCTAAAGCACAGCCAAAGCTACACTGGAGTGGCTAAGGAAAAAAAAGGTAAATGTCCTTGAGTGGCCCAGTCAGAGCCCTGTCCTAAATCCAATCGAAAATTTGTGGCATGACTTGAAGATTGCTGTCCATCAACGCTCCCCAAGGAACTTGACAGAGCTTGAACAGTTTTGAAAAGAATGGTAAAATATTGCCAAATCTAGGTGTGCAAAGTTAGTAGAGACCTATCCAAACAGACTCACAGCTGTAATTGCTGCCAAAGGTGCTTCCACCAAGTATTCCACAGTTGGGATTTCAAGGAAATGCATGCACATGGATTAGGGAGTGGTTAACATGTTGAAAACAGAAAGTACTGATTAGAGGAGAAACCTCAAAATGGAGCGAGGTAACCAGTTGTGTACCACAGAGATCAGTATTAGGTCCTCTGCTATTCCTAATCTACATTAATGATTTAGATTCTGGTATAGTAAGCAAACTTGTTAAATTTGCAGACAACACAAAAATAGGAGGAGTGGCAAACACTGTTGCAGCAGCAAAGGTCATTCAAAATGATCTAGACAGCATTCAGAACTGGGCAGACACATGGCAAATGACATTTAATAGAGAAAAGTGTAAAGTATTGCACGTAGGCAATAAAAATGTGCATTATAAATATCATATGGGAGATACTGAAATTGAAGAAGGGAACTATGAAAAAGACCTAGGAGTTTATGTTGACTCAGAAATGTCTTCATCTAGACAATGTGGGAAAGCTATAAAAAGGCCAACAAGATGCTCAATGTTGAATTTAAATCAAGGGAAGTAATGTTAAAACTTTACAATGTATTAGTAAGACCTCACCTAGAATATTGTGTTCAGTTCTGGTCACCTCGTTACAAAAAGGATATTGCTGCTATAGAAAGAGTGCAAAGAAGAGCAACCAGAATTATCCCGGGTTTAAAAGGCATGTCGTATGCAGACAGGCTAAAATAATTGAATCTATTCAGTCTTGAACAAAGAAGACTACGCTGTGATCTGATTCAAGCATTCAAAATCGGGGGCTCCCGAGTGGCGCATCCAGTAAAAGGTGCTCCATGTGGAGTGCAGGATGCGCTCTACAGTCTGGACGTCGCGAGTTCGAGTCCAGGCTATTCCACAGCCGACTGTGGACGGGAGCTCCTAGGGGGCGGCGCACAACTGGCCGAGTGTCGCCCGGGGGGAGGGAGGGTTAGGTCGGCCAGGGTGTCCTCGGTTCACCGCGCACCAGCGACCCCTGTAGTCTGGCCGGGCGCCTGCGGGCTTGCCTGTAAGCTGCCCGAGAGCTGCGTTGTCCTCCGACGCTATAGCTCTTGGGTGGCTGCATGGTGAGTCCGCAGTGTTCGTCTTTGCCCTCCCGCGTCAGAGCAGGGGTGGTAGCGGTGAGCTGAGCTTCAAATCATAATTGGCCATTCTAAATTGGGAGAAAATAATCTAAATAATTGGCAACAACTAAATGCATTAAAAAAAAAAAAAAGCGTTCAAAATCATAAAAGGTATAGACAATGTCGACCCAGGGGACTTTTTGACCTGAAAAGAAACAAGGACCAGGGTCACAAATGGAGATTAGATAAAGGGGCATTGTGGCGGTGTGTCCCGCCCTATGTATTATTATTTGTATTTTTATTTGCGCGCGGGTAAAAGCGCGCCTTTTATTACTTATTATTTAAAACCTCGTGAGGATGCATGACTGATCAGCTACTGATTATTTAACTAGCTGACAGTCATGCATCCTTACCAACGATGCAGACTCTGGCCGAGGGTAATAAGATAATTAACAACTAGTTAACCCCTCGGCCAGAGTATAAGAACCAGCAGTTGTCCGTTCTGGAGGGGAATTTTGGAGTAGAGAGTACGGGAGAGCGGAGAGAGAGCGATAGACGACATAAAACAATTGCTAAAACGTGCTGGTTTAGCCAGCACGCCACTTACTTGTTTGTCTGTTTATTCGTTTGGCCCTTGTGCCCTTTGGTTTGTTGTTTTGTTTAAATCTTTTGTTTTGTTTAATTATTAATAAATCCAGCTGAGTGCCGTTGCACTCAGCTTCACCCGCCCATCCATTGTTTTGATTCAGTTACTTCCTGGTCCGTGACGTCATCAATCTCACCACTGCGAGCTAGCCTGTCACATATGGTGTCCTGCGTGGGACAAAACAACGCCTCCAACAGTCGGACCAGGAAGGAAAAGGACGTTTTTTTTGTTTTTTGTTTTTCAAAAGTATTTTTTTTGTGTTTTTGTGAAAAAAAAAAAAAAAATGGGGAAGAGTAGCCGGAGGAGAAAGCAGCAGCAACAACAACAGCAGCAGGAGGCGCAGCAACAGCAGCGGGTCCTTACCACGCTGGACATCTGCCTCACCTGCCTGAAGGGTGAGGAGTGGTGCCAGCGGTTGGTGAGGTTGGGCACGTGGCACCAGACCAACCCCTCCATGGCAGGAGAGGAAGGAGCCTGAGCATCCAGCAAGGGTGAGAGAGGACCCGCATCCTCCGAGGCGGAAGAATCCCGTCTCCTCTGAGGGGATCTGGGACTGGCTGGCGGAGCCTGAGAGGGATATAATGGTCGCCCTCCCTGCTGTGATCAACCTCCTGTGGGCGAGAGATGGGGAGCGCTGGGAGGCCTGGGAACAGAAACACCACCCAGCATCCCTCCCAGACATCGCAGCCATGGTGCTCAACTACCTGGCTGCAGATATGGGAGGGGCCCCGCTGCTGTTTCCAGCGCCAGAGGGAGAGGAGCCAGTGCTGCTGTCTCCAGCGCCAGAGGGAGAGGAGCCAGTGCTGCTGTCTCCAGCGCCAGAGGGAGAGGAGCCAGTGCTGCTGTCTCCAGCGCCAGAGGGAGAGGAGCCGTTGCTGCCATCTCCAGCGCCAGAGGGAGAGGAGCCGTTGCTGCCGTCTCCAACGCCAGAGGGAGAGGAGCCATTGCTGCCGTCTCCAGCGTTAGAGGGTGAGGAGCCCTCGCCACTGTCTCCAGCACTAGGAGCAGAGCAGCAGGAGCTGCCTCTGTCTCCACCACCACCAGGAGCAGAGCAGCAGGAGCTGTCTCTGTCTCCACCACCACCAGGAGCAGAGCAGCAGGAGCTGCCTCTGTCTCCACCACCACCAGGAGCAGAGCAGCAGGAGCTGCCTCTGTCTCCACCACCACCAGGAGCAGAGCAGCAGGAGCTGCCTCTGTCTCCACCACCACCAGGAGCAGAGCAGCAGGAGCTGCCTCTGTCTCCACCACCGCCAGGAGCAGAGCAGCAGGAGCTGCTTCTGTCTCTACCACCGCCAGGAGCAGAGCAGCAAGAGCTGCCTCTGTCTCCGCCACCTCCACCAGCAGAGGGTGAATGCCTGCTGGTTCTGCCTCAACCGCCGTGGGAGGACTGCTTGCCTCTCCCACCTCCACCAGCAGAGGGTGAATGCCTGCTGGTTCCGTCTCAAGCGCCGTGGGAGGACTGCTTACCGCTCCCAGCTCCACCAGCAGAGGGTGAATTCCTGCTGGTTCCGCCTCAACCGCCGTGGGAGGATTGCTTGACCCTCCCACCTCCACCAGCAGAGGGTGAATACCTGCTGGTTCCGCCTCAACCGCCGTGGGAGAACAGCTTGCCCCTCCCACCTCCACCAGCAGAGGGTGAATACCTGCTGGTTCCACATCCACCATCATGGGAAGAACTGCTCCTGCCCTGCCTCGCACCGCCCAAGGATGCCTGCCTCGCTTCGCCCAAGGATGCCTGCCTCGCTTCGCCCAAGGATGCCTGCCTCGCTTCGCCCAAGGATGCCTGCCTCGCTTCGCCCAAGAAGGCCTGTCTCGCATCGCCTGGGGCTGCCTGTTGCTCCGCATCGCCTGGGGCTGCCTGTTGCTCCGCATTGCCTGGGGCTGCCTGTTGCTCCGCACGCCTGGAGAGCCACCAGTTATAGGGTGCGAGGGAGAAGTGGAGCTCCGCTGCCGCCTCCATGGCCAGGGGCTCCCCTCGAGTTCGCCTCCGAGGGTCCGCTACTGCTGCTGCTGCCGCCGCCTCCCGAGGGTCCGCTGCTGCTGCCGCCGCCTCCCGAGGGTCCGCTGCTGCTGCCGCCGCCTCCCGAGGGTCGCTGCTGCTGCCATCGCCTCCCGAGGGTCCTGTTTTGCCTGGGGTCGCTACCAGTCCTGCCATACGGCAGGAAATACTGTGGCTGGAGCCCCATGAACGGGAGCTGCCGCCACGGAAAGGGGGAGGTCAGGAGACCAGCTCCCCAGCCGCACTCAGCGGCAGGAAATACTGTGGCTGGAGCCCCATGAAGGGGAGTTGCGGCCACGGAAAAGGGGAGGTCAGGAGACCAGCTCCCCAGCCGCACTTTGGGCAGGAAATATTGTGGCTGGAGCCCCATGAAGGGCAGCTGCCGCCACAAAGAAGGGGGAGGTCAGAAGACCAGCTCCCCAGCCGCACTTCGCGGCAGGAAATACTGTGGCTGGAGCCCCATGAAGGGCAGCTGCCAGCCATGAAGAAGGGGGAGGTCAGGAGACCAGCTCCCCGCAGCAATTTCGCTGCAGGAGAGAGGGTGGCCGGAGCCCCACGGAGGGGAGCTGCCGGCCATGAAGAAGGGGGCAGGTCTGGAGACCACCCCAAAATTTTTCTGGCCAGAGGAGCCGGCCTGTGCGTGGTCCACTGGGGCGCTACAGTTGTTGGGGTGGGAGGAGGACATCCCACCGTGGCCGCCACCTTTGGCCCGTTGCTGCCCCTGTTCCTGCGCCCGGGACTGCTAGCCGGGACTTTAGAGAATAAGGGGGAGGTGGCCGAAAAGGCCATGTGTGCTGCGCACAAGGGGGCATGTGTGCGGTGTGTCCGCCCTATGTATTATTATTTGTATTTTTATTTGCGGCGCGGGTAAAAGCGCCGAGTCTTTTATTACTTATTATTTAAAAACCTCGTGAGGATGCATGACTGATCAGCTACTGATTATTTAACTAGCTGACAGTCATGCATCCTTACCAAACGCGAGCAGACTCTGGCCGAGGGGTAATAAGATAATTAACAACTAGTTAACCCCTCGGCCAGAGTATAAGAACCAGCAGTTGTCCGTTCTGGAGGGGGAGTTTTGGAGTAGAGAGTACGGGAGAGCGGAGAGAGAGCGCATAGACGACATAAAACAATTGCTAAAACGTGCTGGTTTAGCCAGCACGCCACTTACTTGTTTGTCTGTTTATTCGTTTGGCCCTCGTGCCCTTTGGTTTGTTGTTTTGTTTAAATCTTTTGTTTTGTTTAATTATTAATAAATCCAGCTGAGTGCCGTTGCACTCAGCTTCACCCGCCCATCCATTGTTTTGATTCAGTTACTTCCTGGTCCGTGACGTCATCAATCTCACCACTGCGAGCCAGCCTGTCACAGGCATTCAGAACAGAAAATAGGAGGCACTTTTTTCCACAGAGAATTGTGAGGGTATGGAACCAACTCCCCAGTAATGTTGTTGAAGCGGACACCCTGGGATCCTTCAAGAAGCTGCTTGATGAGATTCTGGGATCAATAAGCTACTAACAACCAAACGAGCAAGATGGGCTGAATGGCCTCCTCTCGTTTGTAAACTTTCTTATGTTCTTATGTACTCAGGGGGGGTGGAGACTTATCCAATTATGATCTTTCAGTTTTGTATTTTTAAAATATAATTTTTTTCTCAATAAAAACTTTTTTCCGCTTAACAGTGTGCTTATGGTGTGTAGATAAGTGGAAAAAAATCCTCATTTAAATGCATGAAACTCTGAGGCACTGTGGTAAAGTCCTGGTATACTTGCCTCAGGCGGCCGGGGAGAACACAGATGACACTGAGGTAGAGAGATTGACGTTGATACGCCGACACAGGCGCACGGGATTTAATCAATAAACAAACAAAAGTAAACAATAATGTCATGTGACGCTACCAGCGATGGTAGCGCACAGAGGACGATACATGACTGTACAAACACTCAAAATAAAACACAATACAACAAACTATAAATCAAAGGTGCCGTGAAAGCGGCAGGCCTTGCAGCAGCCCGATCACAGTGATCTCTATGTTTTATACTAACGCTCTGCCGAGACACGCCCACCTGCCTCCTGGAACAGCTCATTGCTTTCAGCTGCAGACCGGTAATCGCCCACGGCAGAGCGCAACATCAGTTAAACAATTAATTAAATCAATTTACAACAAATAATGCAAAATTATACAATAAAACTACATATTTCCCCATGTGTAGGGCTTCCGCCCTGCCACAGGCACTGACACAACAAAATGTGAAAAAGTTCAAGGGGGTTGTAACAGGACGAGCAGCCCTGTACATTGTTTTGTTTATTTTAGTTTAGAACGGGGGTTCCCCCTCCGCCCCTGTGTTATTTTGTATTTGTATTATGATTTATTATTTATATGACGGCGAGTGCCGTATGTTTTATTGTTTTGTATTTTGACGGCGTAGCCGATTTGTTTTGTAGCATGGATGGGTAGTCCCATCCACAGAAGTAATTTAATAAACTCGTGCAGATTGTGGCCGAGGGGTAATAGAATAATTAATTGCAAGCTAGTTAAACCCCTCGGCCACGATATAAAAAGGCTGCAGCTCTCTAGCTCCGGGTGGATGTTTTAGGAGCGGAGAGAGCAAGAGTGGAGAGGACTGAGACGAGAGAGAAATTTATTTAAAAATTAAACATAGGAACAGTGAAGGCAATCTGCCCAGCCTGACCTATATTATTATTTACTTTTGTGTTCGAGATTTGTTTTTGTTTAACCTTTTATTTTGCTCTGTGAGCATGTTCTTTTTGTTTAAATATTTATTTTATTTTTGTTCTCAAACAAAACGGCAAACGCCACTTGAACTGCAGTACTTGCCTGGTGGTGTCAGTGTTTGTCCGTCCCTGCTTCTGCCGTGACGTCACCGCTCAGTCACCCTGCCACAGGGGTGTAGACAAATTATTTGTAATAAGTTATCTAAATGTGATTGTTTTACGTGTATAATTATAGAGTGGAGACTACCCTCTGTGAAAAGCAGAAGAGTATCCATTCACACCTACAGCCCCAGGCAGTGCGCAAATGCCTGTTGGACCAGTGCATAGTGCGTGCCAGACTGATCAGCTCACAGCAGGAGACAGAGATAAACAGATGGTGAGATAAAGACGACAATGACCTCTCCCACTCAGCCGAGGTTCACACCCTGTTGCACTCCAAGCACTGCAGGTCCAAGCTGGATGCAATGAGATTTATTTTGTTAGTTTTTTTCCCCCAGAGACAGCGTCTATGACAGCGTAACCTATATATTTCTTATTGCATAGCTACTCTGTTTTAAACAGAAGATATGCAGAAATAAATCCTCTCCAAGTAATCAATTACGTATGAACACTCTTCATTATTAAGCACTAAGGGGAACATTGTTATCATTGGTATGCACATTTCACAGTAAAACAATGAAAATGAAACACTGAACAATTAAATCATGAATCGTTAAATGATTGAGAATACAACAAAATCATTTTTTTATACAATAAACATTGCTGTATTCTCACGTCTACGGTAAAATGTCTTATCTCTTAATATCCAGGAATATAACTAGCAAATTATCAATAAAGCACCTCACTTGCCACAAATACTTTTACAGCTTACAACTTCATAACTTAATAGTAAGTTATTAAGACAGTACCTGTTTATTTTGAGCAAATACAAGACTGTTCTGCCCCTTTTTTGTCACTTTTTGCTTCCTTCGGTAACTGTGCATGCTCTGTGCTTGCTCAACACATTTATTATGCTGGAAATAGCTATCCAACCAAGAGATGAAAAAGATTTAGGGTAGATACTTTATGTGACTGTGTGGAGAATATGCCCAAAATGAAACCCACTCCAGTTTGATTGAAACCTGTAAAAAAGAGTAGAGTACAAACAGTGAGTACAAGCATGTGACAACATTGTCAGCTGACACAGTCACCTGTTTGCACTTTCCTTAGTTGCCTGTTGCTTCTGAATGAAAATGTTTTCGAACTCTGTTTTTGAATATATAGAACCAAATTTACAAGAAATTAATCACGGGTGAATACAGCTAAAGGAAAATGAGAAAGGCAAGTCATCAATTTGGAAAACATTCTGATTACTTGCTGATGACAACGGACACACTGGCTGGATACATCGCCTGTGTCTCATGCAAGAAAGTGTGTGCTTTCAGTAGCCATAAAACAGGTACATCTAACTTATTAAAACAGAAATGTGAAATGGAATCGGGACCACGATGCAGGGCCGATGGTAGGCATAGACTGTAGGCGGCTGTCTTTTGTTGTAGCTCAACTTCGTGGCTACCGAAAGTATTATTGACTTCAGTGGTTTATTTTTTGTAACGTAAAATGTTATTTGTTCTGATGCATGTCACTGTTCTTTGTTACGCTGCCGGTCTTGTAAGATTGTGTGTTAAAATCACCGGGTTAAAACAAGGGACCTCAGATGTCTTCCTGATATAAATGGAAGTTAATTACTTGTGTTCGGAAATTATGTTAAAATTATTTACACTCTATAGTTACTAATATAATGAAATAACTGCAATAAAACATTTACAAAATTACAGCTGGGCTATCCAAATATGCCTTTTCTTTTTATTCTGCATACATGTATAGGCAAACTGGCCACACACTCATAAAGGAGAGAGAGAGAGAACAAACAAAGTGACAGACCCAATCATCCACGCATGCTCCTTGACAGCAGGTAGCTCAATACACACGTTGCAGAACAGACAACACACACACTTAACATCCTCCCAGTATTCCCCTCAATGCCAACATGTACAGGCTTCTTAAAGACTATCCAATAAATTGAAAGTAAATCATTCCCGAGTGTGTGACTGTTCTTCAAATTTAATAATATATTATATTGTAATGGTGCAGTGAATAACCAATTTATTGGTAGAATTAACACAGTCCCTGTTTGGGCCACACCACAAAAATAATAAAACTCCCTAACTCCTTCCTTCACTCGCTGGCCCCACTCTCACTTTCTCTCTCAGGCTCTCGCTATATTTCGTTCCCGGCTCCAATCTCTCTCAGTCTGTCACAGGCCTACTCACTTTCGCTGTTTCGCACTGGAGTTCTGACTGCTTGGTTCCGTCAGCATTCGAACTTTCCACTCTCTCTGACTCACACTGTCGCCGCAGGTGGTACTTATACCCCCAGTTGCTCTGTCAGATGGCAGAGTGCAGAGAATAGCCGGCTGTTTGAAGCTTTTTAGTTCAACAGAGCTCATGGTAGTGACGTTCCAGAAACTTTGCTTGAAGGCAGCAGCTTCCCGGACTCTTCCATTGGGCATCCTGCACATGCGCCCTCTGCAGGCCTGGTTCAACAGCAGGGTTTTTAGCCTGCGTTGAACCACGACTGCCTATTGACAGTGTCCCACCACTGTCTAAAGGCACTCTCTTAGTGGAAACAGCCGGCCCATCTATGCCTTGGCGTAGCGCTGGCCAGTGTGACTTTATGACATTGTCATTTGGATAAGTAGTTCTATAGAGATAGATGTACAGCTATGGCCAAAAGTTTTGCATCGCCCTATATAATTTAACTAATTTTGTTTTATAGTCAAATGAAACCTGCTGAATAATGTTACGTTAACATATTAATATTTAACAGACAAACAAAATGAATAGACACTAACAAACAAGGTGGACGAACGCTAAACACAAAACAAGTACCGTGCTGGTTCTCCAGCACGTAGTAGCAATTGTTATATTTAAATATCTCCTTCTCTCTCACCCGTTCTCCACTCCCGAACACACAATCCCGAGTGAGTGAAACGTGCATCTATATATACAGTTGTGCTGGGATTCAATTACTAATTAATTATTCACTTGAATCCCAGCACGTGAACTAATTTGTGCAATCCCGTACTCACAGATTATTACATACTTTAAATGCACGTGAAGTGAAGTGCAATCCCTGTGCCTAAATACAATTATACATTTTAAATAACTTGTGCTACACAGACCTATTTATATCCCGTGCAGCAATATCTATATACCAACATTCAACATATAACACAAATACACACAGGGGCAGGGCACACTGCCACATATTATTATTAATGTCTCAATCCTAAAATTGTAGGTGATGTAAAACTTTTGGCCACAGTTGCACTCAGCTTCACCCGCCCATCCATTGTTTTGATTCAGTTACTTCCTGGTCCGTGACGTCATCAATCTCACCACTGCGAGCCAGCCTGTCACAGGCATTCAGAACAGAAAATAGGAGGCACTTTTTTCCACAGAGCATTGTGAGGGTATGGAACCAACTCCCCAGTAATGTTGTTGAAGCGGACACCCTGGGATCCTTCAAGAAGCTGCTTGATGAGATTCTGGGATCAATAAGCTACTAACAACCAAACGAGCAAGATGGGCTGAATGGCCTCCTCTCGTTTGTAAACTTTCTTATGTTCTTATGTACTCAGGGGGGGTGGAGACTTATCCAATTATGATCTTTCAGTTTTGTATTTTTAAAATATAATTTTTTTCTCAATAAAAACTTTTTTCCCCTTAACAGTGTGCTTATGGTGTGTAGATAAGTGGAAAAAAATCCTCATTTAAATGCATGAAACTCTGAGGCACTGTGGTAAAGTCCTGGTATACTTGCCTCAGGCGGCCGGGGAGAACACAGATGACACTGAGGTAGAGAGATTGACGTTGATACGCCGACACAGGCGCACGGGATTTAATCAATAAACAAACAAAAAGTAAACAATAATGTCATGTGACGCTACCAGCGATGGTAGCGCACAGAGGACGATACATGACTGTACAAACACTCAAAATAAAACACAATACAACAAACTATAAATCAAAGGTGCCGTGAAAACGGCAGGCCTTGCAGCAGCCCCGAGCACTGTGATCTCTATGTTTTTATACTAACGCTCTGCCGAGACACGCCCACCTGCCTCCTGGAACAGCTCATTGCTTTCAGCTGCAGACCGGTAATCGCCCACGGCAGAGCGCAACATCAGTTAAACAATTAATTAAATCAATTTACAACAAATAATGCAAAATTATACAATAAAACTACATATTTCCCCATGTGTAGGGCTTCCGCCCTGCCACAGGCACTGACACAACAAAATGTGAAAAAAGTTCAAGGGGTTGTAACAGGACGAGCAGCCCTGTACATTGTTTTGTTTATTTTAGTTTAGAACGGGGTTCCCCTCCGCCCCTGTGTTATTTTGTATTTGTATTATGATTTATTATTTATATGACGGCGAGTGCCGTATGTTTTATTGTTTTGTATTTTGACGGCGTAGCCGATTTGTTTTGTAGCATGGATGGGTAGTCCCATCCACAGAAGTAATTTAATAAACTCGTGCAGATTGTGGCCGAGGGGTAATAGAATAATTAATTGCAAGCTAGTTAAACCCCTCGGCCACGATATAAAAAGGCTGCAGCTCTCTAGCTCCGGGTGGATGTTTTAGGAGCGGAGAGAGCAAGAGTGGAGAGGACTGAGACGAGAGAGAAATTTATTTAAAAATTAAACATAGGAACAGTGAAGGCAATCTGCCCAGCCTGACCTATATTATTATTTACTTTTGTGTTCGAGATTTGTTTTTGTTTAACCTTTTATTTTGCTCTGTGAGCATGTTCTTTTTGTTTAAATATTTATTTTATTTTTGTTCTCAAACAAAACGGCAAACGCCACTTGAACTGCAGTACTTGCCTGGTGGTGTCAGTGTTTGTCCGTCCCTGCTTCTGCCGTGACGTCACCGCTCAGTCACCCTGCCACAGGGGTGTAGACAAATTATTTGTAATAAGTTATCTAAATGTGATTGTTTTACGTGTATAATTATAGAGTGGAGACTACCCTCTGTGAAAAGCAGAAGAGTATCCATTCACACCTACAGCCCCAGGCAGTGCGCAAATGCCTGTTGGACCAGTGCATAGTGCGTGCCAGACTGATCAGCTCACAGCAGGAGACAGAGATAAACAGATGGTGAGATAAAGACGACAATGACCTCTCCCACTCAGCCGAGGTTCACACCCTGTTGCACTCCAGGCACTGCAGGTCCAAGCTGGATGCAATGAGATTTATTTTGTTAGTTTTTTCCCCCCAGAGACAGCGTCTATGACAGCGTAACCTATATATTTCTTATTGCATAGCTACTCTGTTTTAAACAGAAGATATGCAGAAATAAATCCTCTCCAAGTAATCAATTACGTATGAACACTCTTCATTATTAAGCACTAAGGGGAACATTGTTATCATTGGTATGCACATTTCACAGTAAAACAATGAAAATGAAACACTGAACAATTAAATCATGAATCGTTAAATGATTGAGAATACAACAAAATCATTTTTTTATACAATAAACATTGCTGTATTCTCACGTCTACGGTAAAATGTCTTATCTCTTAATATCCAGGAATATAACTAGCAAATTATCAATAAAGCACCTCACTTGCCACAAATACTTTTACAGCTTACAACTTCATAACTTAATAGTAAGTTATTAAGACAGTACCTGTTTATTTTGAGCAAATACAAGACTGTTCTGCCCTTTTTGTCACTTTTGCTTCCTTCGGTAACTGTGCATGCTCTGTGCTTGCTCAACACATTTATTATGCTGGAAATAGCTATCCAACCAAGAGATGAAAAAGATTTAGGGTAGATACTTTATGTGACTGTGTGGAGAATATGCCCAAAATGAAACCCACTCCAGTTTGATTGAAACCTGTAAAAAAGAGTAGAGTACAAACAGTGAGTACAAGCATGTGACAACATTGTCAGCTGACACAGTCACCTGTTTGCACTTTCCTTAGTTGCCTGTTGCTTCTGAATGAAAATGTTTTCGAACTCTGTTTTTGAATATATAGAACCAAATTTACAAGAAATTAATCACGGGTGAATACAGCTAAAGGAAAATGAGAAAGGCAAGTCATCAATTTGGAAAACATTCTGATTACTTGCTGATGACAACGGACACACTGGCTGGATACATCGCCTGTGTCTCATGCAAGAAAGTGTGTGCTTTCAGTAGCCATAAAACAGGTACATCTAACTTATTAAAACAGAAATGTGAAATGGAATCGGGACCACGATGCAGGGCCGATGGTAGGCATAGACTGTAGGCGGCTGTCTTTTGTTGTAGCTCAACTTCGTGGCTACCGAAAGTATTATTGACTTCAGTGGTTTATTTTTTTGTAACGTAAAATGTTATTTGTTCTGATGCATGTCACTGTTCTTTGTTACGCTGCCGGTCTTGTAAGATTGTGTGTTAAAATCACCGGGTTAAAACAAGGGACCTCAGATGTCTTCCTGATATAAATGGAAGTTAATTACTTGTGTTCGGAAATTATGTTAAAATTATTTACACTCTATAGTTACTAATATAATGAAATAACTGCAATAAAACATTTACAAAATTACAGCTGGGCTATCCAAATATGCCTTTTCTTTTTTATTCTGCATACATGTATAGGCAAACTGGCCACACACTCATAAAGGAGAGAGAGAGAGAGAACAAACAAAGTGACAGACCCAATCATCCACGCATGCTCCTTGACAGCAGGTAGCTCAATACGCACGTTGCAGAACAGACAACACACACACTTAACATCCTCCCAGTATTCCCCTCAATGCCAACATGTACAGGCTTCTTAAAGACTATCCAATAAATTGAAAGTAAATCATTCCCGAGTGTGTGACTGTTCTTCAAATTTAATAATATATTATATTGTAATGGTGCAGTGAATAACCAATTTATTGGTAGAATTAACACAGTCCCTGTTTGGGCCACACCACAAAAATAATAAAACTCCCTAACTCCTTCCTTCACTCGCTGGCCCCACTCTCACTTTCTCTCTCAGGCTCTCGCTATATTTCGTTCCCCGGCTCCAATCTCTCTCAGTCTGTCACAGGCCTACTCGCACTCGCTGTTTCGCACTGGAGTTCTGACTGCTTGGTTCCGTCAGCATTCGAACTTTCCACTCTCTCTGACTCACACTGTCGCTCGCAGGTGGTACTTATACCCCCCCCCCCCAGTTGCTCTGTCAGATGGCAGAGTGCAGAGAATAGCCGGCTGTTTGAAGCTTTTTTAGTTCAACAGAGCGCTCATGGTAGTGACGTTCCAGAAACTTTGCTTGAAGGCAGCAGCTTCCCGGACTCTTCCATTGGGCATCCTGCACATGCGCCCTCTGCAGGCCTGGTTCAACAGCAGGGTTTTTAGCCTGCGTTGAACCACGACTGCCTATTGACAGTGTCCCACCACTGTCTAAAGGCACTCTCTTAGTGGAAACAGCCGGCCCATCTATGCCTTGGCGTGGCGCTGGCCAGTGTGACTTTATGACATTGTCATTTGGATAAGTAGTTCTATAGAGATAGATGTACAGCTATGGCCAAAAGTTTTGCATCGCCCTATATAATTTAACTAATTTTGTTTTATAGTCAAATGAAACCTGCTGAATAATGTTACGTTAACATATTAATATTTAACAGACAAACAAAATGAATAGACACTAACAAACAAGGTGGACGAACGCTAAACACAAAACAAGTACCGTGCTGGTTCTCCAGCACGTAGTAGCAATTGTTATATTTAAATATCTCCTTCTCTCTCACCCGTTCTCCACTCCCGAACACACAACCCCGAGTGAGTGAAACGTGCATCTATATATACAGTTGTGCTGGGATTCAATTACTAATTAATTATTCACTTGAATCCCAGCACGTGAACTAATTTGTGCAATCCCGTACTCACAGATTATTACATACTTTAAATGCACGTGAAGTGAAGTGCAATCCCTGTGCCTAAATACAATTATACATTTTAAATAACTTGTGCTACACAGACCTATTTATATCCCGTGCAGCAATATCTATATACCAACATTCAACATATAACACAAATACACACAGGGCAGGGCACACTGCCACATATTATTATTAATGTCTCAATCCTAAAATTGTAGGTGATGTAAAACTTTTGGCCACAGTTGCACTCAGCTTCACCCGCCCATCCATTGTTTTGATTCAGTTACTTCCTGGTCCGTGGCGTCATCAATCTCACCACTGCGAGCCAGCCTGTCACAGGCATTCAGAACAGAAAATAGGAGGCACTTTTTTCCACAGAGCATTGTGAGGGTATGGAACCAACTCCCCAGTAATGTTGTTGAAGCGGACACCCTGGGATCCTTCAAGAAGCTGCTTGATGAGATTCTGGGATCAATAAGCTACTAACAACCAAACGAGCAAGATGGGCTGAATGGCCTCCTCTCGTTTGTAAACTTTCTTATGTTCTTATGTACTCAGGGGGTGGAGACTTATCCAATTATGATCTTTCAGTTTTGTATTTTTAAAATATAATTTTTTCTCAATAAAAACTTTTTCCCCTTAACAGTGTGCTTATGGTGTGTAGATAAGTGGAAAAAATCCTCATTTAAATGCATGAAACTCTGAGGCACTGTGGTAAAGTCCTGGTATACTTGCCTCAGGCGGCGGGAGAACACAGATGACACTGAGGTAGAGAGATTGGCGTTGATACGCCGACACAGGCGCATCGGGATTTAATCAATAAACAAACAAAAGTAAACAATAATGTCATGTGACGCTACCAGCGATGGTAGCGCACAGAGGACGATACATGACTGTACAAACACTCAAAATAAAACACAATACAACAAACTATAAATCAAAGGTGCCGTGAAAGCGGCAGGCCTTGCAGCAGCCCGAGCACTGTGATCTCTATGTTTTTATACTAACGCTCTGCGAGACACGCCCACCTGCCTCCTGGAACAGCTCATTGCTTTCAGCTGCAGACCGGTAATCGCCCACGGCAGAGCGCAACATCAGTTAAACAATTAATTAAATCAATTTACAACAAATAATGCAAAATTATACAATAAAACTACATATTTCCCCATGTGTAGGGCTTCCGCCCTGCCACAGGCACTGACACAACAAAATGTGAAAAAAGTTCAAGGGGGTTGTAACAGGACGAGCAGCCCTGTACATTGTTTTGTTTATTTTAGTTTAGAACGGGGGTTCCCCCTCCGCCCCTGTGTTATTTTGTATTTGTATTATGATTTATTATTTATATGACGGCGAGTGCCGTATGTTTTATTGTTTTGTATTTTGACGGCGTAGCCGATTTGTTTTGTAGCATGGATGGGTAGTCCCATCCACAGAAGTAATTTAATAAACTCGTGCAGATTGTGGCCGAGGGGTAATAGAATAATTAATTGCAAGCTAGTTAAACCCCTCGGCCCACGATATAAAGGCTGCAGCTCTCTAGCTCGGGTGGATGTTTTAGGAGCGGAGAGAGCAAGAGTGGAGAGGACTGAGACGAGAGAAATTTATTTAAAAATTAAACATAGGAACAGTGAAGGCAATCTGCCCAGCCTGACCTATATTATTATTTACTTTTGTGTTCGAGATTTGTTTTTGTTTAACCTTTTATTTTGCTCTGTGAGCATGTTCTTTTGTTTAAATATTTATTTTATTTTTGTTCTCAAACAAAACGGCAAACGCCACTTGAACTGCAGTACTTGCCTGGTGGTGTCAGTGTTTGTCCGTCCCTGCTTCTGCCGTGACGTCACCGCTCAGTCACCCTGCCACAGGGGTGTAGACAAATTATTTGTAATAAGTTATCTAAATGTGATTGTTTTACGTGTATAATTATAGAGTGGAGACTACCCTCTGTGAAAAGCAGAAGAGTATCCATTCACACCTACAGCCCCAGGCAGTGCGCAAATGCCTGTTGGACCAGTGCATAGTGCGTGCCAGACTGATCAGCTCACAGCAGGAGACAGAGATAAACAGATGGTGAGATAAAGACGACAATGACCTCTCCCACTCAGCCGAGGTTCACACCCTGTTGCACTCCAGGCACTGCAGGTCCAAGCTGGATGCAATGAGATTTATTTTGTTAGTTTTTTCCCCCCAGAGACAGCGTCTATGACAGCGTAACCTATATATTTCTTATTGCATAGCTACTCTGTTTTAAACAGAAGATATGCAGAAATAAATCCTCTCCAAGTAATCAATTACGTATGAACACTCTTCATTATTAAGCACTAAGGGGAACATTGTTATCATTGGTATGCACATTTCACAGTAAAACAATGAAAATGAAACACTGAACAATTAAATCATGAATCGTTAAATGATTGAGAATACAACAAAATCATTTTTTATACAATAAACATTGCTGTATTCTCACGTCTACGGTAAAATGTCTTATCTCTTAATATCCAGGAATATAACTAGCAAATTATCAATAAAGCACCTCACTTGCCACAAATACTTTTACAGCTTACAACTTCATAACTTAATAGTAAGTTATTAAGACAGTACCTGTTTATTTTGAGCAAATACAAGACTGTTCTGCCCTTTTTGTCACTTTTGCTTCCTTCGGTAACTGTGCATGCTCTGTGCTTGCTCAACACATTTATTATGCTGGAAATAGCTATCCAACCAAGAGATGAAAAAGATTTAGGGTAGATACTTTATGTGACTGTGTGGAGAATATGCCCAAAATGAAACCCACTCCAGTTTGATTGAAACCTGTAAAAAAGAGTAGAGTACAAACAGTGAGTACAAGCATGTGACAACATTGTCAGCTGACACAGTCACCTGTTTGCACTTTCCTTAGTTGCCTGTTGCTTCTGAATGAAAATGTTTTCGAACTCTGTTTTTGAATATATAGAACCAAATTTACAAGAAATTAATCACGGGTGAATACAGCTAAAGGAAAATGAGAAAGGCAAGTCATCAATTTGGAAAACATTCTGATTACTTGCTGATGACAACGGACACACTGGCTGGATACATCGCCTGTGTCTCATGCAAGAAAGTGTGTGCTTTCAGTAGCCATAAAACAGGTACATCTAACTTATTAAAACAGAAATGTGAAATGGAATCGGGACCACGATGCAGGGCCGATGGTAGGCATAGACTGTGGCGGCTGTCTTTTGTTGTAGCTCAACCGTGGCTACCGAAAGTATTATTGACTTCAGTGGTTTATTTTTTTGTAACGTAAAATGTTATTTGTTCTGATGCATGTCACTGTTCTTTGTTACGCTGCCGGTCTTGTAAGATTGTGTGTTAAAATCACCGGGTTAAAACAAGGGACCTCAGATGTCTTCCTGATATAAATGGAAGTTAATTACTTGTGTTCGGAAATTATGTTAAAATTATTTACACTCTATAGTTACTAATATAATGAAATAACTGCAATAAAACATTTACAAAATTACAGCTGGGCTATCCAAATATGCCTTTTCTTTTTTATTCTGCATACATGTATAGGCAAACTGGCCACACACTCATAAAGGAGAGAGAGAGAGAACAAACAAAGTGACAGACCCAATCATCCACGCATGCTCCTTGACAGCAGGTAGCTCAATACATGCGTTGCAGAACAGACAACACACACACTTAACATCCTCCCAGTATTCCCCTCAATGCCAACATGTACAGGCTTCTTAAAGACTATCCAATAAATTGAAAGTAAATCATTCCCGAGTGTGTGACTGTTCTTCAAATTTAATAATATATTATATTGTAATGGTGCAGTGAATAACCAATTTATTGGTAGAATTAACACAGTCCCTGTTTGGGCCACACCACAAAAATAATAAAACTCCCTAACTCCTTCCTTCACTCGCTGGCCCCACTCTCACTTTCTCTCTCAGGCTCTCGCTATATTTCGTTCCCCGGCTCCAATCTCTCTCAGTCTGTCACAGGCCTACTCGCACTCGCTGTTTCGCACTGGAGTTCTGACTGCTTGGTTCCGTCAGCATTCGAACTTTCCACTCTCTCTGACTCACACTGTCGCTCGCAGGTGGTACTTATACCCCCCCCCCCCAGTTGCTCTGTCAGATGGCAGAGTGCAGAGAATAGCCGGCTGTTTGAAGCTTTTTTAGTTCAACAGAGCGCTCATGGTAGTGACGTTCCAGAAACTTTGCTTGAAGGCAGCAGCTTCCCGGACTCTTCCATTGGGCATCCTGCACATGCGCCCTCTGCAGGCCTGGTTCAACAGCAGGGTTTTTTAGCCTGCGTTGAACCACGACTGCCTATTGACAGTGTCCCACCACTGTCTAAAGGCACTCTCTTAGTGGAAACAGCCGGCCCATCTATGCCTTGGCGTAGCGCTGGCCAGTGTGACTTTATGACATTGTCATTTGGATAAGTAGTTCTATAGAGATAGATGTACAGCTATGGCCAAAAGTTTTGCATCGCCCTATATAATTTAACTAATTTTGTTTTATAGTCAAATGAAACCTGCTGAATAATGTTACGTTAACATATTAATATTTAACAGACAAACAAAATGAATAGACACTAACAAACAAGGTGAATGACGCTAAACACAAAACAAGTACCGTGCTGGTTCTCCAGCACGTAGTAGCAATTGTTATATTTAAATATCTCCTTCTCTCTCACCCGTTCTCCACTCCGAACACACAACCCGAGTGAGTGAAACGTGCATCTATATATACAGTTGTGCTGGGATTCAATTACTAATTAATTATTCACTTGAATCCCAGCACGTGAACTAATTGTGCAATCCCGTACTCACAGATTATTACATACTTTAAATGCACGTGAAGTGAAGTGCAATCCCTGTGCCTAAATACAATTATACATTTTAAATAACTTGTGCTACACAGACCTATTTATATCCCGTGCAGCAATATCTATATACCAACATTCAACATATAACACAAATACACACAGGGGCAGGGCACACTGCCACATATTATTATTAATGTCTCAATCCTAAAATTGTAGGTGATGTAAAACTTTTGGCCACAGCTGTAAAGATTATGGACATTTAGGCACCTCCAATTTATCTCCAGATTCTGAAAGCTCTCAAGAAGTGCAAATTAATATTCTTACCAAGTGATTTATCCCAAAGTGTCATTAGCACCATTTTTTTCTGAAAGGAGAATAAACCATCCATTGAAGAAAACCATTTCTAGTTTTATAACATTCAAAGATGTTTTTTTCTCTTTTCAGAAAAAAATGTGGACACTTACAAGGCTTTGTGAATTTCCCCCAAAGTTCTAATAATGTTATCAAAATGGGATAGGAGGCTGTGTGGTCCAGTGGTTAAAGACAAGGGCTTGTAACCAGAAGGTCCCCGGTACAAATCCCACCTCGGCCACGGACTCATTGTGTGACCCTGAGCAAGTTACTTAACCTCCTTGTGCTCCGTCTTTTGGGTGAGACATAGTTGTAAGTGATTCTGCAGCTGATGCATAGTTCACACACCCTAGTCCCTGTAAGTCGCCTTGGATAAAGGCGTCTGCTAAATAAACAAATAAAAAATGGAAGTGATGTACTCACAGACAGCTAAATCACAGCTCACTTTGTTCAATCCTCCTCTTCTCTTTCTGTTCTCAGGTAGTTGAGCTGTCTGCACTTACACATAAAGTGGTAACCCAAGTGCAAGATTAAGCTTTAAAATTTTTTGCTCATTCACATTCACAGGGTTTGTGATTTCACCCACTGTGGATGAGGCTGTGTTCTCATTCATGCCCCAACTGCCAAGTCTGCCCTATTGTCATTTATGTACTATAGATATGTTATGTTGCGTAAAAAGTTCCATCTCTCCAGCTCTAGCCTTCTACATTAAGTATTACTACCTGCTTGCTTTCTTACTACACTTTACTATATTTTTACTTACTAAAACACCTATGAATCTTGCCTACCAATATTCTGACAGATTAATAAATTGATATTTTCTTTCGGTATGTCAACTGGCAGAATCATCTTTTGACAATATGTGTTGACAATATGTGTTAAAATTTAACTGGACATTTTTTAAAACTTTACATAGAACTATGGATATTCAACTTACTGTAACTGTATGAAATGTTTTGGTACCATTGTATGTGCGAAGGAGGGCATATGTAATGGTCCAGGTGTTTGTGATGTTTTAAAACTAGTTTCCAAACTTATTTATTCTCTCATTGTCTGTTATAGATTCTGTGGGGTAGATGTAAGGATACGCGCAAAGTGATTTGCAGGTGCAAAACCCCCATAATGCTGCCTTAAATCGTGTTTAGCCGCCATAAAGTCTGATTTTACCAGCCGCTAAAGATTTGCACTTTGCCACCATTAATCCACTACAATTATATTGAAATGCATTCAAATGAAGAAAAGAGCATGGAATTGGGTAGGATCTGGATACTAAGCGGGCACAAACATTATAATGTGATGTAAGGATTTTGCACTTAGGCAATTGCTGACCCTCCAGAATCTTTACACCTCTTCTAACAAGGTGCAAATCATTGTAGAAGTGAGTAAATAAGAGCTGCATAAAAGCACACACCTGCAGAGACCTGTCATTGGCTTCAGGATGGCTGCTGTGGTACACTTCCTGATGTGGCGACACTTGGCTCTCGTTGAGAGGCAGGAACACGTTCGGAGGAGAAGGACAAGATATTCAATCCCAGGGTCACTTTGTTTGGGATGTGGTGCTAAAGCGTTGTTATAATTGAGGGATGAGCTAGACCCCAGCATCATTCTAGGGGCCGCTATCCCTGCACATGTGAAAGTGCTGTGTTGTTTGCACTACTTAGCCTCTGGTTCCTTTCAGACCACAATTGGAATGTCTGGAGGGATAGCCCAATACACTTTTTCCAGAGTCTAGGCAAATTTCTAGATGTCATGCTAAAAAGGACAGGCCAATACATAAGGATACTAGCATAACTGATGTTGGTTGAGGCTTTTCCAATAAGCTCAGCTTATCTTTTCCGTGCGCTACAAGGGCTTTGCTGCCCTTCCACGGACATATTTTTTTGCTTTGTATTTTCGTGCTCCACAAATGTCATACAGTGACTACTGCTCTCTGTACTTAACTTTGCAAGTGCAGCCGCTAAATAGACCAATGCACTCATTGAGACCCTGATTATCATAATTGTGGATCATTATTGGTGCGTGTTGAGAAATTTGCATTACTCTTAAGCTTACATAGGACACAATGCAAATGGCTGCAATGCCATATATGCGCCTATACTTCCATCTACCCCGTTTCTCAAATGTCTGGCTTTCCAGAGTGAATAACAGCATCCAAAAACAGAAGCACAGCAGAGTGGTCAAAAAAAAATAATGAATGTGAATTAGAAAAAAAAAAAAAAAAAATCACCTAATCTGCAATCTCGGTACATCTGCACGTGAACTAATTGTGCTCCCTGTGCTTCCATACTAATATCCACTTTAATCTGCACGTGGAGTGATTGTGCAATCCCCGTGCCTAAATACAAATATACATTTTACATCACCTGTGCTCCATAACCCACACTCCGTGAACCAATACATACACACAACATACAACATATAACACAAAACACACACGGGCGGGGTGCCTCGTCAGAGGGTATTACAAGGCTGACTAACTAATTAGTCTACTAATACACATAATTCAGCGCATTTACTAACACTTAAATGAACATAAATAAATACATTTCTCATTGTTTATGTTTATATATCTATATTCATCACTAACCTTCGGACAGTTTGATAAAACTTGAAATAATTACTGAAACATATGGGGATGCAGCACTTTTCTAAGGCGATTGGGTTTTAACTCTGTTAGTTCAGCAATGTAGATTTTTTTTTGTTTGTTTGTTTTAAGCCAGGTATATTTGATTGAAAACAATTTAATATACCAAGTGTACCAATATTATAACAGTCCACTCATGCCATATATATAATAATCATGACACCATCCACAGAATGTTTGTATAATTACAAATCTTGAATAACAAGAAGTTTACTGCACTGTGTTTACTTTTTTTGTTTAAACAGCTGAAGGAGTGAAACATCCTGAATATAAAATATTTTTTAATCTTTTAAACCTTTTGTGTACATTTTTTAAAAACCTTTTCTTTCATATGCCTTCAAATTTGTACATTGCAGTTTATATATATATATATATATATATATATATATATATATATATATATATATATATATAAACTGCACACACAAATGCATACATACATACATACATACATACACACAAACACAGCAATGTTATTTAAACAAGAAAGAAATAAAACAATGTTAAAAATATTTGAGATTTTTGTGCTTTCTGTGTCAGGACTGCATGTCGTGTTCTTTTAAAAACTAGCACCATTTATATTTTTTATCTGTTAAGAGGCATTCAAATTCTTGCAGTACATCTTTTAAAACCAAAAAAATAAACAAAGCTTTGTTTTGACTGAATAAACATGTTTTTATTTCAACGAATACATTTTTGCATAACAGCACACCACAACAAACATATATTTTCACTGCATACTCTGTAAACAAGGGAAGTCACAACCATGACGGTTTGAAGGGACTGGGGGTGGAGGAGGGGCAACAAAAGGGTACATGCAATTTTCCCTGCCCTTCAACAAATTGAAAATGACTGGTATTTATTTAGCAGTTTGCTGATGGGAAGAATGGGAACAGCACACAATTCCCCAAAGAAACTACAAACCAACATCCTTGCAACACCCAAGACAACGTTATGGTTACAATCATATCACTATATTACAACCATTCTGCTGCAAACAAAATACAGCACAGCTATTCATTTGAAAACAATGGTACATTCAACAAGACCACAAAACAAACACCAAACACGTTTTTTCCGGTTTTACCACTGAGTGAGACCTGAAATCAGTTCACAGATATGAGCAATACAGCATACCTGGCTATTGGTAGGGTGGGTGGGTTATTTAGCTCCTTTATGGGGTCATAGCATGTCTATAAGAGATCAATACAACCACTATTCCTAATAAAGCCTATGTCACTGCATAGTTGAAATAGTTCAATTGAACATCTTACAGAGGCTGAGCTGGAAGTCTTAGATTGTAGTTACAAAAATAACACAACATACAAGTTTTGACACCACATCTACAGGGTGTCTAAATGTTGAAATGTAGACATTCAAATAACTTGATATTACAAATTGATACAGATACAGCATCAACATTAGATATATTTCTATTTGACACAATAATAGGTATAAAAGGGCAATTAATGCACATTTTAATGCCCTTAATGAAAAGGAAAAAAGTAAACTTTATCCATTAACTGTTTTACAGCAGTTAAAATAAAATTACATATACAATAAAAGATAAAATTACATATAGGTGTTGTATATATTGCCTACTGTAATCAAGAGTTGTTTAATACAATGCGACACAAAAACATGAAGACACTGAGTAAAGGAAAATGGTCAGAGAGGAATTTGCTGATTTTATAACTTTTTGTATTCCTTCCTCAATTTTGCTTTTGCGTTACAGCATGGCGGCATTGCAGACTGCAGAGTTCTGTATACTAAAGCTACAATCACACTGGGATACCGGCTCAGTGATACTTCCAGAAAAGCAATTATTTAAAATCTTCCAATGTCTCTATATAAAAGTGTGTGCAAACATACAAAGACCCGTCTTTACGATCACCTACACTCACCATTGGTGAACCGCTTACTCAGGGTTTGCTCTACACGTGCAGAGAATTTAGATTTTTTACATTTTGTGTCAGACAGAACCGAGAAGGCGTTCTACCTGAAATATATGTATAGACCAAAACCATTCATACAACCATGATCATCCTCAGTGTTTTACACAGATTATCCAGATTTGCCAACAAGAGTACAATCAATATCATAAATTGAAATAATCTATCTGCACTACCCTATATTTACATACACAGAAATCACACACACACACACACACACCTTGGACAAATATTGAGTGTTCAGGTTGATTTTGCATTTATGAATCACAGAGCACATAATTGCCTCTGCCTCTTTTGTTTTTTTTTTTTTTTTTTGGGGGGGGGTGTGACAACTCCAATGAAGCTTAATATCTGCAGTGTGTGTGTGGTGCAAACAGCGAAGGATGAAGGGTCTTCCCTGGGTAAGCTGCAACAGATATGACCAGTTTGGAGCAGGTATGATTACAGATCTATATTGACGTTGCAGAGGGGGTTCTTTTTTTGTCCTGTCAGTTTATATACAAATAAAACACATATCCCTTTTGTCACTACTGACCAGTTATTTAAAACTGACGCAGCAGTATTTTTGAGCAATATACAGTAACAGAAACTCCGTATGATTGGATTCCACAATCTCAGGGGCCAAACAACATTTTATTTACATGCAGTCAATTATAAGGCACATTTTGGGAAATGTTTTATATATATATATATATGCAAATTTAGTTTATATATATATATATATATATATATATATATATATATATATATATATATATATATATATATATATATATATATATATATATATATATACTGGACGTTACCTTCTTGGAGAGCCAATATCCACAATTATTTCTGTAAATAATGTATTCTTTTTAATTTCAACCACCTTGTAAGACAGGGAATTTATGCCATCTCCATTCATTGTCTCCCTTGTGTGTGCAATTCTATCAAACCTGTAAGGAAATGTATATCTATCAGACAATTACTAAAAAAATAAATACATAAATAAATAAATAGGATAGGAAGTTCAGCAATATATTCTGTACAGAAAAAAGTATAAATCACACAAGGCTAATTAACCAGCACAGTTTTTGAAATGTTACTCATCAAACCTTTTGTGCCCAATTCACAAAATATTAATTTTCTAAAACCACAGCTGCAAAACTCACTGAATTAACCATTTATAATATGATCCTGTCCTAGTACAAATGAAAATAGTTGGAAGTTTAGACCAATAAAGATTGTTTATTCACTGGCCACATTAAATGTAATCAACTATCATACTTTTTTTTTTCCAGTCAGATCACTGTAATTTGTAATCCAGTGTGTCTTTTTTTAAATTTTTTTGAGTCGTCTAGCCATCATAATATGCTGCTTGCAAAAAAATAGGGGATAATTCAGCTAACATTGCAAAACCCAACAAACCACAAATATTACAGGTAGCTATCTGATAATTAGCGCATGTCTATTTTCATCCCGCATTTACATCCCAGTTCTATTCATGTGTCATTATTAAATTATAAAATAAAATTATGTTTTGAAATCAGATACACCCTACTTTTTGTGAACAGTATATCCATAATTAATTTCTTATTATGCTTTCATTCTTTTCATTTTTTTCGAAATGGGGAAAAAAAATTTTGATTCACTGGCAGCCACTGTCTTTTTTTCTAACAGGCTCTAGAATGCATAACCAGTCTTCGGTGCTTAGCAACAGCAGGTTAAGGCTTGTCTTACATAAGACCTTGAAGCTTTGTGCAGCATTCTTATCACCAATTTAAGTCTGAGACTTAAGTCAAGACCTTTTAGTGGAACCGGCCCCAGAATAAAATGTTTTAGTTACATTCATTTTATTATCGTCATCAACTAAAGATTTTTTTTCATCATTACAATGTTTCTAGCTTAAGCGTCTGGCAATTCTGCTTCCATGGAAAGTTCTGTTCAGAGTGCTTGGTGGTGTTCGTGAACTTTTTATCCTGGATATCTCTAAAGTTTAATTTGGTTTCCTGTCTTGAGTAGACCTTGGTTATAATCTATGAAAACAACCTTGTCTTTTGTTAGTGCGGTACAACAAATGGGGAATTAAAAATCATACAAACCTAAAACAAGGTTCCGAGTCGTACCTCGGATAACACCTATTGATATCCAGGAAACTACAAGAGGATTCAATTTTAAACATTTATTTCCTATTCTTTTCTTTCCTGCTGCTTTGATAAACACAGCACAGACTCCAGCTTCCACTGAATGAAACGGACAGTAGTGTACTTTCTATGCAGCTATCATTTCGAAGAGACCTGTGCTTTCAAAACAGCTGTCTATATTTTTCAAAATTATACTAACAATAACAAGAAATGTAATGCATCCCCAGGGGGATTATGGGGAATTACTGCTATAAAATTATTATTATTATTTGTTTATTTAGCAGACGCCTTTATCCAAGGCGACTTACAGAGACTAGGGTGTGTGAACTATGCATCAGCTGCAGAGTCACTTACAATTACGCCTCACCCGAAAGACGGAGCACAAGGAGGTTAAGTGACTTGCTCAGGGTCACACAATGAGTCAAGGGCTGAGGTGGGATTTGAACCGGGGACCTCCTGGTTACAAGCCCTTTTCTTTAACCACTGGACCACAAAGCCTCCTTACTCAGGAAATTGGCATGGTAGCAGACTGTGTGCTGTGGAAAGAACCAGGAAGTAAAAATAAAATGGAAGTAAAAAATAAATGGGCAAAAAAACGCATACCTCTGTGGATTAGGTTCATTTTTCTTGTCTCTGTTATGACGGATCATTCGACATTTTCCAACAGTACCATCTGGGCGAGATATTCCCATACCTTTAGAAACAATTCTGTGAAACAGAAAATAAATAAATAAATAAATAAATAAATAAATACCACATTTACCGTATTAGCACTGCAAGTCATTTGTAATACCGTACACTCTTAATCGGCCGCAAGTTCCTTGTTGGATAATTGTTTTGTGCACCAGTCCTAAATCTATGCAATACAATGCATTGTTTACTTTGAGCTGAAAGCGAGAAGGACAAGATATAGTGGACATATAATATATAGAAGTGTACAAGGATACCTACACATGTTCCAGTGTATACCAAATGAAGTTTGCTAAGGTATTTTCACTATATGTTGAATGCCGCCAGTACATGAAAGAGTTGTGCTCATGTGGGATGTTGTAAATGGAAAGCATGTTCAACTAGAAGTGAACAAAAACAAATAATTCTTATGGGCACAATGAAGGGGAATAGCAAGGGGAACATTAAGTGCAATGTCAGTGTGTAATCATTGTGATAGATCTGGCCAGATGCGTTAAAATAATGAGGCAGTAAAATAATGAGGCAGTTCATTTTTACTACAAAACAATGATAACTGAACATGACTGAAGTCATAGAATACAGCGCTGTGCCAAATGTGAAGACAATAAGGTTAAAACAATATAGCAGTGAAAAGGTTAATATTCCAGGAGAATACCGGTGAAGAGGCAGCCACCACCCAGCCCGGCATCTACCAGGTTAAAGAGAATCACATGATGTGGTTTAACACAGAATGTTCTAGTACGAGACGACTGTTTGAGTTTTGATAATTGCTATAGCTGTGGTTGTCAAGGTTAACAGGGATGGGGTTAAGCCTTGGGGGAACAATCCCCCAAAACTAAACTGTATAAACATTAATTATTTTTCCGCTAGGGGTCAGCTTGAACGTATAATGACTTCCTTGTGTTTACAGGGTGACAGTGATGTACTTGGGATGGATCGAATCTCACAAGGAAGTGGGATGGATCAGGTGTCCTGTACTTACTTTATTTTGTCCCCACAGGGTGAGCTCAAACGATTGTCAGTCAGGTCTGAAAGTAGAATCCATTCCTCAATGGATCGGCATGTCCAGGGAGTATCCTCCCTGAGATACCCTCATTGCCAAGGGGGGAATGACACCCAGGAAGTTATAAGCTGGTTACCTCACTCCTGCGGTCCTGAGGAACCGTATGGGTGTGGCGATTAAGTATGTGGCAGATCAACTGCTCTACATACAGCACAAATTCAGGTCTGGCACATGAACATTTAGAAAAAGTCATAAGGACGCAAGGGGATAGTAATCGGCCGTGGATCCAGGTGGAAAACAATAACTACCCCGATGCTAGCAGTGGGCGTAGCAAGCTGGAAGGGGGCTTGTAACCTTCAGACGGTTGGTCCACAGGGAAAATAAATGCCTCTCATGCCCATTAACCTATCCTCCTCCTAGTCACGGGTTAGTTGAAATTGGGGATCCACTACTGCTATTGGAAAACGTGGTATGACATAGGGTCACAGTGCATTGCAACTACTCAGTGCCCATATTTGTACGTCACTGTTCTAACTTCCCATCACTGGTTCTTTACACAATGAATGATGGAAGGTTTATTAAGATATGTCCAACAAAGCACTATAGCAACGTTAAGTAGGACCCGGCATAAGCGTGAAGTATTATCTGAACTGGCAGGGTGGTTCGGGGCTGCTCAATCAACAATAAATGGGATCAATGCAGAATTCCAGCAGCGTGATAATGATGGTACTAATACATGGAATGCCATAGGTATGATGCAATACAGTTAACAGACAGGGAGTCTCTCCAACATGTTAAGGTTGGTGGGTTAGGTATTGAATGGGCTGCCGAGGTACGGGACGCTGTCTTCACCCGCCCATATCGACGCCTGTGCCACACTACCAATATCACATACCAAACTGTGATACCCTCAGGAACCCCTGTGGTACCTGCGGTGGTGAAAACGGTTCAACCATTGGGACAACAAAAGGGTAGCCATGGATATACATTGAACAATGTGGGGTGGTTTGGAGCTATGAATTCTGGCCTAAATTCTGTAAAAGACATTGAACAGCAGCAAGAAAACCATGGGCAGTTTTTGAAAACAGACGATGCTATTCAAAAGCTGGCCACGGCAAAGCAAATAACCAAGGATGCCGTTAACATTGCTGTTAATGTTCTACGAGTAATATCACATGATATATCTGAGGATTTGAATCTAACAACAAGGGAAGAGAGATGCTATAGAATGCAAACTGCTTTAGAGATTTGCATGTTTTTTTTTTAAATATGTAAATATATATATTTTTTATCCCAAAGACAGACTGCAGTAACCGCCCAACTGTTTATATGACTGTGGCATAGCAGGGCTCTGCCCTTGTAAATATTGGCAGGGATGGGGTTAAATTCCCCTCCCTGCCCAGGTTCATTGTGTCGGGTGGAAGTAATTAACAATCAATCAGCACCCAGCCACCTGACATAAAAGGAGGCCTCAGCTCCTCAGTTGGGAGAGGTAGCTGAGGATGCAAGAGTGGTTTTAGTTGCTTGCTGGGTTTTTTGTGTGCTGGTTTTTTTTTTTTTAATTTGTGCAGTGCAGTGAAGGCAAAGCTCAGCCTGGAAGATTTATTTTCTGTAAGTTTTACTTTGTGTTTATTGTTTGTTTTTTAAAAACCTTTTGTTTGGTCCTCGTGCCTGTTTATTTTGTGTCTTTTATTTAATAAAAGTCTTTTGTTTGAACTGCAGTCTGTCTCTGGGCCTCATCCCTTGCGCCACCCTGTCACAACTACATTTAAACAACAGGGCTTATTTAAAACATACATATTTAATATGTAAATTAGTCTCAGCACAGGTGTTAGCGATTAAACGTTGATTACATGACAAAAGTTTGCAATAGATTGGCAAGTGGTACTAAATAAAATGCGTTGTCCGCCATTTCAGAATTTTTCTCGCGTACCCCAGTTTGAAAACCGCTGCATTAGAATAAACCACATTACCAACAGATACAGTTTAATAGTACTGTAGTAGTATTTAAATGCCATTGTCCTGACTGTCCAAATAAAGGGGCAGCTGGAAGGTAAGAATTTACCAATTTCCATAACAAAAATGGCATTTTTTTTTTCTTGACATTTTTCATTCTTAGCCCCCAAGTAAATATTTTGGACAATTTTCAAAACAATTTTTGCTTTATTTTTACAACACACAATGTTGTTGATATGATAAACGCGTATATCTGCTTTTTTTTTCAAGGTTAAATGATAGCCTGTGTTACACAGAAAACTAAAAATAAAATGTCAAATATACAATATGCATTTCGTTGGTTTTGTGGATTTGCTATATTTTAACATTAATACTGTATATAATGATGTTTTTGAAAATACTACTTACCAAAACACTGACTGCACGTGAATAATTTCCTTTATTCCGATTCCAGTGGTGTTTTCTCAATGCAAGATGTATTATATACAGTGCTGCATAAAATCACATACAGTGTGTGTGTGTATGTATGTACAGTACTGTGCAAAAGTTTTAGGCAGGTGTGAAAAAATGCTGTAAAGTAAGAATGCTTTCAAAAATAGACATGTTAATAGATTATATTTATCAATTAACTAAATGCAAAGTGAGTGAACAGAAGAAAAATCTAAATCAAATCCATATTTGGTGTGACAACCCTTTGCCTTCAAAACAGCATCAATTCTTCTAGGTACACTTGCACAGTCAGGGATTTTGTAGGCATATAGTCAGGTGTATGATTAAACAATTCTACCAAACAGGTGCTAATGATCATCAATTCAATATATAGGTTGAAACACAATCATTAACTGAAACAGAAACAGCTGTGTAGGAGGAATAAAACTGGGTGAGGAACAGCCAAACTCAGCTAACATGGTGAGGTTGCTGAAGACAGTTTACTGTTAAAAGTCATACACCATGGCAAGACTGAGCACAGCAACAACACACAAGTTAGTTATACTGCATCAGCAAGGTCTCTCCCAGGCAGAAATTTCAAGGCAGACAGGGGTTTCCAGGTGTGCTGTCCAAGCTCTTTTGAAGAAGCACAAAGAAACGGGCAACGTTGAGCGACCGTGAGACGCAGTGGTCGGCCAAGGAAACTACTGCAGCAGATGAAAGACACATCATGCTTACTTCCCTTCGCAATCGGAAGATGTCCAGCAGTGCCATCAGCTCAGAACTGGCAGAAAACAGTGGGATCCTGGTACACCCATCTACTGTCCGGAGAAGTCTGGTCAGAAATGCCCTTCATGGAAGACTTGCGGCCAAAAAGCCATACCTCCGACATGGAAACAAGGCCAAGCGACTCAACTATGCACGAAAACACAAGAACTGGGGTGCAGAAAAATGGCAGCAGGTGCTCTGGACTGATGAGTCAAAATTTGAAATATTTGGCTGTAGCAGAAGGCAGTTTGTTCGCCGAAGGGCTGGAGAGCGTACACGAATGAGTGTCTGCAGGCAACAGTGAAGCATGGTGGAGGTTCCTTGCAAGTTTGGGGCTGCATTTCTGCAAATGGAGTTGGGGATTTGGTCAGAATTAATGGTCTCCTCAATGCTGAGAAGTACAGGCAGATACTTATCCATCATGCAATACCATCAGGGAGGCATCTGATTGGCCCCAAATTTATTCTGCAGCATGACAACGACCCCAAACATACAGCGAAAGTCATTAAGAACTATCTTCAGCGTAAAGAAGAACAAGGAGTCCTGGAAGTGATGGTATGGCCCCACAGAGCCCTGATCTCAACATCATCGAGTCTGTCTGGGATTACATGAAGAGAGAGAAGCAACTGAGGCTGCCTAAATCCACAGAAGAACTGTGGTTAGTTCTCCAAGATGTTTGGGCCAACCTACCTGCCGAGTTCCTTCAAAAACTGTGTGCAAGTGTACCTAGAAGAATTGATGCTTGATGCTGTTTTGAAGGCAAAGGGTTGTCACACCAAATATGGATTTGATTTAGATTTTTCTTCTGTTCACTCACTTTGCATTTAGTTAATTGATAAATATAATCTATTAACATGTCTATTTTTGAAAGCATTCTTACTTTACAGCATTTTTTCACACCTGCCTAAAACTTTTGCACAGTACTGTATATATAAATTTCACATGTTATAACGTTACCATAGGCTACTTTTTTTTTTAATCAATGATGTGGTTTTTGTTTCACAAATCTACTGCACTTTGTCTATAAACTGTACTGTAGTATGCAGAAGTACACATTTCTCCCATTCACTTGCTAGGTCACTCCATATCTCCAAACATCAGACAGATCATTTGTGTCTAACCGTTTACAGCGGATGAATTTCACAGTACTTTTAAGCACAAATATAATAGCCTACATTTCAACAGTCACTGCCGAAGCTTATTACTTATTCTTCCAGGAGTAATGGTCGGGTGTAACAGGGATACAAGGTTACATTTGCGCCGGGCCATGTTGTTAACACGCCTGATGTTGTCCAGGCTTTACTGTGAAACTCACTGTAACAGGGAGGGTGTGAGCGCATTCTACTGGACTGGAGAATAAAAGCACGAGAGTTTAATTATGAAAACAAGTGTAAACAAACAAGTAAAAAAGATTAGCCTGTCGTCAGACATGTCATGGCAATACAAAATGCATTAATTTACTGGGTAATGGTATTGAGTCTGGTCTGGGAAGGGGGACACCGGCGGGGGGGGGTTATGAGAAATTCAGCTGGACATTTTTTATTTCAGGGGGGCATTGGCGCAATGGCGTGGCCTAGCGTGAACACTGCAACCTCAGTGGCAAGAATGATGGTGGGCAGTGGCGGCGAGGTGTGCCCGATGTCCCCTACCATGTGTTTTGACCCACGTGGGGTGGTGACTGTGGGTCACCTGAGCCTGCAACCGACCCCTCCAATAAATATCTCCGCAACTCCACAGGAGGTAGAGGTCTGGATGAAGACAATCAACCATACAGGGATTGGGGCATGTTGAGGCCCAGTTGGCAGATATTAGTTCACGAGTGGTTGTGGCCAGGATACAGGCGTCGCTGGCTGGCAACACCGGTCAACTCATACTAGCTAACGCCCGCTCTTGCAGGTGGGGTATTCTGTGTGGTTTAACAGGAGAATCAGCTGGTGTCGACTGGGCTGAGTGGTGGAATATGGCAGGACACTTGTCCTCTGCGTTGTCTATGCTAGCTTTGCTAATTTCTGCAATATTATGCTATTTTTGTCTATGCTAGCTTTGCTAATTTCTGCAATATTATTATGCTATTTTAAATGCCTGCATTATTGCTTTCTGTATTGCTATTGTGTTATTTGCAATGTGTGATGAAGAAGCAAAGACACCTCCTTCAGGGACTGGTAACTGAATCCATTTGTTCTCGTGTCCGGGTAATGGGACTGACAACCCGCTACAAGTCACTTCCCCAGGACGAGCTGACTGTGTAAAGACATGTGCTAATAACCTCTCTCTCGACACTTGGAACATCTCAGCCCGGATTGTTCGAAAGTCCAAAGGAGGGACTGAAGAGGCAGCCACCACCCAGGCCGGCATCTACCAGGTTAAAGAGAATCGCGTGATGTTGTCTAACACAGAATGTTCTAGTACGAGATGACTGTTTGAGTTTTGATAATTGCTATAGCTGTGGTTGCCAAAGTTAACAGGGACGGGGTTAACATTGTGGAACTGTCTTATTAAACCTTGAGGAAACCCCTTATAAGGAAATCTTCATCTTCGAGAAAGTTCTAAAACCATGCTGACGTGTTAATCTGCCTATTGTTGCTACGCTAGTAGTGTATAAATATTGTGCTACCTTGTCAATAACCAAGAGAGAGTGAGTTGTCACTGTAATAAAGCTTCTTGAGCTGCTGCCGAGTGGAGTCATCAGTCATTTCTTACTGCAGGGTTTTACCTACTACAACCGGTAATAGAAAATGAATAGAATACAGCTGTGTACCAAATGTGAAGACAACATCTCACACCACACTGTCTCTTGACAGCTGAAGTCATGTGACCTCATTATGGCAGGCAGTTTAAGCAAGAGGGAAATCCCCAACACATTTAGTATACATTGAGTACAAAGTTGTCATCTTTTTTATATTGACCTATGCTTTGAGCCTCCATTTTTTCTTGTATGAAACCAACTACATTCATTCACAGAATACAATTGTGTAAATCATCCAAAAACCAGACACCACAATATAGAAGCTGTATCAGCTGGCAGGTCAAAGGGAAGGGTACAGTAAAATGAGTTACAAAGAGCACAACGAGACAGAATGAATGTCTAAAGGAGTTTGTGGAAGAGACAACTAATAGTGCTGGGGTGAACATGGATATGTCTGAATGCTCTTTAAATATTTCCAGGTTTATTTATCTAAGATAAATGTACTACAGACTCTGCATGGAGCTACAGATCCATGTTGTTTGCAAAAGTAATGAAAGCCTTTGCAAAATGTTGAAGACAAAGCCATTTCACGTAAGGTCTGATTCAACGAAAATGTACCTTTACCATTCATGTGATAGGCAGATATGGGATGCGTAAAACCTGCATACATATACCTGTTGTAAATATCATCATCTTCTCCTCCCCACCCCCAGTAGTTGTTGGGGAAGCCATTGATCTTTTCAAACTGCTCCTTGCTTAAAGAAGATATACCTCCAAAGTACTGTTGATACGGCAAACTGAAAGACAAAATTATTATCAGTTTCACTTGTTAAACTTAAATTCTGCAACCACCCCTTTTGACAAAACAGGTCTCCATTTTTACACTCTGTGCTTGCAGCTCATCTCATATGAACAGCTGTAAGGATATACAGTATGTTAGATGGAGATAGTCATAGTCCAATCATCACACCTGACATAGAAAAAGTTTTATACAGACTCATTCCTCATCTGTTTCTGGCTTTCCTAATTGAACCAAAAAACATAACCTTCACTATGCTTACATCCACACTGATACTCAATTACTGTGCTTGAATGCCTAAATTAATATTAATTTCATTTGTATTTATTTTTGATTAATCCACTTGGGTGAAGCACTTCACTCACAGGGGCATCCTGACTGCAGCAGATAAACATTACAAAAGACAAAGAAAGAGCCATCGGGTATACAGCCAATTGGGATATGGATTTAAACAAATACTTTCAATACTTCTTAATCAGAAGACAACTCTTTCCCAAGCACAAAATGCTGTGTGAGAAAATGAATTATTACCGAAATTGGTTTTGATTCTAGGGAGTTAGGGAAAGCTGCCCAAGACTGGGAGACCAATCAAGTAAGAAACAGTCAAGAGCTCTCACACTTTTGAACACAACATTGTGAACCAAAGGGACAACCTAGCACAAAGAACACTAGTATAAAAAATGACAAGGCAAGATCAGTTTAGATATTTAAAAAGTATACCCCCAATGGAAAACATTTGATTTTGAATGGTCGGGTGTTTCCAGTTGAAGTGGGCCAAATTCTGGGGAGGTATGCACGCAAAATAATTAATGTGTAACTCAATCCCCACTGTATGAGAGAATGACGGAAGATTAAATGCCCTTTTCTATGACCTAATTATAACAATTAATTAACTGAGAAGTCACTGACATACTGCAATGGGTTGTGTAACACTCCTTGATCTACTTGAGCTGGAATTACCTAATTACATTCAATTTTGACTAAAGTACATTGACGAGTCAAATCTTTAAAATTAGAATGTAAGGTAAACAGAAGTGTGGCTCTGATAACTCATACTCCTGTAATGGATGATCACACCTTTAATTGCTTCAGTCAGCTATACCTGGCATGCAGCTGTCAGTCAACCACTATAGAGCCCTCGCTGATGTGGTCGAGACAAAATCCTAGATATTATTGAATTGGTTTATATGAATCTCAAAGGTAGTTCACTGGGGCAAAGTTCAAAAGTAGAGCGACAATGTGCAGTGGTCCTAAAATGTAAACCCTTAGTTTACATATCCATAGCTGCATACTTTATATACATAGATTGTATTATTAGTAGTATATATATGATGTACTATATTAGAAGTATACTCTCAACTGTGTCTACTGTTACTACATTTTGCCTTTAGCAATACCAACATTAGAACAGTCAGTGACCATTTTATTAAAAACTTCAGAACACCAAAAATCATTAGTGTAAAAAAATAATAATAATAATAATAATAATGGAACTGCAAGCCACAAATGATTTTGAAAGTGAGGGTTGTTGTTTTCACATTTTCTTAAATTTTAAAATTTACACTGAAGTTTGATGGTTAAACTAAAAGTGATGTTCTTGCTTTAATGATCTGAAAATTAATTAATGGTAAAAAAAATAAATAAATCAATAATAATAATAATAATAATAATAATAATAATAATAATAATAATAATAATAATAATAATAATAATAAAATACTATTTTCCCTGGATTTTGTATTTATGGTATGCAAATAGCTGGGTTTTTTTACTTACCTGAAGCCAAATTTATCCATAGATACAGCAATGTGTCTTGGCTGACCAAAACACTTGTAGATGTTGCGGTCGTCCATTGGGATCAAGTCCACATCACTGAACACAAAGCAATCATAATCATATTCTTTCAAAGCTTCAGCATAGCCTACATTCAGCAGCTTAGCCCGATTGAAAGTTTCTTCTCCGTACTGTTGAAATGGGTTTAAAAAAAAAAAAAGAAAAAAGGTTTGTTCAGTCTTAATGGTTCAGTTATACTGAGAAAAGTGTGGCAAAGGTACTATACTACAAAAAAGAAGTTCTGTCCTAGTAATATTTTCTTCATGGTGTTGATATTTTTTTTTAATTAAATAGTAGGTCTCTGTGAAGTAAAGAAGGGGTTTAATAGTAAACAGAGCACATATCTCTTACGGTTAAGCACCAACAGAAAGCGTACAGTAACACAGTATCTCAGATTTTAATGCAGTGTTAACTTCCCATAGCACAGCTTTGTTTTAATTGTGAGCTCTGGCACTACTGTACTGAAACAAATGCCTAACTCTGATTAACCCGATTACACAATATGTTTTTGGCAATAACTGGCATGCAAACTACAACTGAATTGCCTATTTTAAAATACCTAATAGTGCAATATTGCCTTCATTTTTTAGTTCTGGGACAAATATAAAAATATTCAAACGAATATTACTGCATGTTTTCAAAGGCAGAAATCAACATGTGTGTGTCTGCCAGATATTACATAGTTGATAGAAATTTACAACCTTGCCAGAATTTGCGCAACAATTTATTGTCAAATGACTAAACAGCTATGTCTGATGTGTGGGATTAATATATATTTTAAATAAAAAAATAAATAAATAAATAGGGGATCAACACAGCTGGTGTTCAGATTTGGGAAGAGACAGGTATACAGATGCAGATACATTAGTCCAAAATGCCTCTCGCTTTCCAACACCAGACCAACGTACAAGGGACGTATTATATATAGACATAAGTAAACCTCAGTAATGCTATTACCAAATTAATATATATTATGCTTTCAAAAATAGACATGTTAATAGATTATATTTATCAATTAACTAAATGCAAAGTGAGTGAACAGAAGAAAAATCTAAATCAAATCCATATTTGGCGTGACCACCCTTTGCCTTCAAAACAGCATCAAGCATCAATTCTTCTAGGTACACTTGCACACAGTTTTTGAAGGAACTCGGCAGGTAGGTTGGCCCAAACATCTTGGAGAACTAACCACAGTTCTTCTGTGGATTTAGGCAGCCTCAGTTGCTTCTCTCTCTTCATTTAATCCCAGACAGACTCGATGATGTTGAGATCAGGGCTCTGTGGGGGCCATACCATCACTTCCAGGACTCCTTGTTCTTCTTTACGCTGAAGATAGTTCTTAATGACTTTCGCTGTATGTTTGGGGTCGTTGTCATGCTGCAGAATAAATTTGGGGCCAATCAGATGCCTCCCTGATGGAAATGCATGATGGATAAGTATCTGCATGTACTTCTCAGCATTGAGGAGACCATTAATTCTGACCAAATCCCCAACTCCATTTGCAGAAATGCAGCCCCAAACTTGCAAGGAACCTCCACCATGCTTCACTGTTGCCTGCAGACACTCATTCGTGTACGCTCTCCAGCCCTTCGGCAAACAAACTGCCTTCTGCTACAGCCAAATATTTCAAATTTTGACTCATCAGTCCAGAGCACCTGCTGCCATTTTTCTGCACCCCAGTTCCTGTGTTTTCGTGCATAGTTGAGTCGCTTGGCCTTGTTTCCACGCCGAGGTATGGCTTTTTGGCTGCAAGTCTTCCATGAAGGCCACTTCTGACCAGACTTCTCGGACAGTAGATGGGTGTACCAGGGTCCCACTGTTTTCTGCCAGTTCTGAGCTGATGGCACTGCTGGACATCTTCCAATTGCAAAGGGAAGTAAGCATGATGTGTCTTTCATCTGCTGCAGTAAGTTTCCTTGGCCGACCACTGCGTCTCACGGTCCTCAATGTTGCCCGTTTCTTTGTGCTTCTTCAAAAGAGCTTGGACAGCACATCTGGAAACCCCTGTCTGCCTTGAAATTTCTGCCTGGGAGAGACCTTGCTGATGCAGTATAACTACCTTGTGTCTTGTTGCTGTGCTCAGTCTTGCCATGGTGTATGACTTTTGACAGTAAACTGTCTTCAGCAACCTCACCATGTTAGCTGAGTTTGGCTGTTCCTCACCCAGTTTTATTCCTCCTACACAGCTGTTTCTGTTTCAGTTAATGATTGTGTTTCAACCTACATATTGAATTGATGATCATTAGCACCTGTTTGGTATAATTGTTTAATCATACACCTGACTATATGCCTTCAAAATCCCTGACTTTGTGCAAGTGTACCTAGAAGAATTGATGCTGTTTTGAAGGCAAAGGGTGGTCACACCAAATATGGATTTGATTTAGATTTTTCTTCTGTTCACTCACTTTGCATTTAGTTAATTGATAAATATAATCTCTTAACATGTCTATTTTTGAAAGCATTCTTACTTTACAGCATTTTTCACACCTGCCTAAAACTTTTGCACAATACTGTATATATATATATATATATATATATATATATATATATATATATATATATATATATATATATATATATATATATAGGCTTCTGATTTTCGGTTTTAACCGATATAACCCGATAAAACACTCCCGATACAAAAATAATTAAATCGGTGGATAGCCAATAAACACCAGAAAACACCGGAAAAACTGTGGAAATGGTTAATCTATTCAAGTTGACTTTACCCTTTTCCCACCAAAAAAAAACCTACTACAAAAATAATAATAAATACATTTCCCAGGGCTGCTAGGAAATGTCCCGCCTTCCTGACTTGTATCTATCATTGGTTCGTTCCGAATACTTTAAAACCGCTGAACTACTGAGTGACAGCGCATTCCTACATTTCTATTGGAGACGAGATTACAGGATTGTAAAACGAGATTACAATCAGGACAGAGACTTGTTATCGGGATTTAAAGCTGTATTACAGTTAAGATACGGAGCATTTAAAACAGAATTGTGACAAAAACCCCAGAAGTATGTGCCCGTGACCATAGGGATTTCGTTGAGGAAGACAGCACAGGAAAGAAGGTACAACTTACATGTGCAAGTACTGTCCAGTTACTATACATATTTTGACACACACACACACACACACACACACACACACACACACACACACACACACAAACGCTCAAGCATTTTGGAAAGTAGCCAAAAACACTAATTTCATACGGTATATCAAAAACGAAAGCCCAGAAAAAAAGCGATTTACATAAAACTTGAAAATAGCGCAGAATAAGAACTGAAAAAATACAATTAATAAAACCCAAAAAAACAGAAGCCCTAAATATATATTGCGGTCAGACGCCCAGACCATCTCCCTCTTGTGGGCCATCTCTAGCGCCTCCAGAGGAGACTGTGAGAGGGAGACGGTCTAGGCGTCTGACCATCAGGCGCTAATATATTATATACAGTTTTAAATTACCCAACGCTACCCTGGTCTCTTTTTACTATCCAGGTTTCGATTTATTAATTTGAGAATTTAAAGAAAATGTAGAAAATATGACAATACAGTTGTAAGTGCAGGTCTCTGGCCCGCGTAATAAAGACAACGTTAAAACAAGCTTTTGCATTAAGCCTTTTCTTAACTGACAGGATATCAATGTTTTACAGAAAACAATAACACACAGCGAGCGGCAAGTACACCTCAGTAATAACTGTGGCAACTATTCTCAGGATCTAAATCAGAAACAAAACGATATAACAAGGCTCTACAGTGCGACTAATTTGCTTGTGTGAATATACATTTTAATTTAGGCGCACGTGTGCCACTATTATTATTATTATTATTATTATTATTTGTTTATTTAGCAGGGGCCTTTATCCAAGGCGACTTACAGAGACTAGGGTGTGCGAACTATGCATCAGCTGCAGAGTCACTTACAACTACGTCTCACCCGAAAGACAAGGAGGTTAAGTGACTTGCTCTGGGTCACACAATGAGTTAGTGGCTGAGGTGGGATTTGAACCGGGGACCTCCTGGTTCCAAGCCCTTTTCTTTAACCACTGGACCACACAGCCTCACTAGAAATTCCTAAAAGTTAACTTTAAAAAATAAACGTGATTTTTTTTTATTTTTCAGCTGAAACAAACAAACACAGCTCTAACTCTGGGTGTGTTGTTAAATTCACCGCTGCATGCACCAATGTAAAGCAGATTCACCAAACCATTGTTAAATTCACCAGGAGTTGCGCAACGAACTGTTGTTAAACTCACCGGTACGTCACCGCTGAAGCAGCAGATTCACCGTGGTTGACAGAAGAGAGAACAAGAAGAGAGAACAGATTCTTTTTTTTATTGTGTATGTTATTTGTCTTTTTATACTTCAAACAAATATGTTACAAAGTTGCGAAAAGAGGGCAAACTGTATTTGAAAGTGTATCCATTAATATATTCATATTTATAAATATTTACAGTTGCAGGCTAGCTGCTGTCTACATTTTAATGTAACAACAAGATAGCTCCTAATTAGTCGGTTAAAGATAACTAAACCTTCGTTCCAATAAGCTTTCAGCTCGCACAGGTCAACCACAGCCTTGCATGCCGCAGCAGCAACCTTTCTATTATTATTATGAGCTATGTTGATTCACCAAACTGTTGTTAAATTCCCCGCACCGATGAGCACCAAGTGATGTTACTTCCTACTCAGCGATGCAGAGCTCTGATGAATTTAACAATGCACCCTCTCATAGCTCAATCATAATGTACTCTGGGAATGTAGTTTATTGGTGTCCACTGCCCACCGTTAATCACAGATTAAAATCTACAAATCTCATACCCCGCCAATTTCACTGATTTATCAGTGCGATGGCTACTCGTTTCCAGACAGTTTGACCAGACTTTTTGGGAGAGAGAGCTGATAAAAAGAGTGGTTTTAACTACTATTAAAACCAGCCCTGGTGTCCTGCCTTTTCTGCACCGTCGCTGGAAACCCAGCAGACCGTCTCTACATTATTATCAGAAGTGGAGGTGAGGCAGGCACCCCGACACGCGCTTGGAAGCTGGCAGGAGAGAGTGTAGAAATGCAAAACTAGACTCGCCCAAATAATTGGCACAGGCAAAACTAGATTGGCCCAGCATCGATTTTGTTGGACGAAACTAGACTCGCCTGAAATTCAGTGAAAACTGTTGAAAAAGTGGGTCATCTTTTTCAAGTTCTGGGCCAATCTAGATTCGCCCAATTGGACACGGGTGAGTGCCAAAAAAAGTGGTAACTTCCGGATTAGCCAAAAGCCCTTGCTGAAACTAGATTGGCCAGGGCAAAACTAGACTTGTCCTTAACATACATACATTATATATATATATATATATATATATATATATATATATATATATATATATATATATATATATATATATACAGTACTGTGCAAAAGTTTTAGGCAGGTGTGAAAAATGCTGTAAAGTAAGAATGCTTTCAAAAACAGACATGTTAATAGATTATATTTATCAATTAACTAAAAGTGAGTGAACAGAAGAAAAATCTAAATCAAATCCATATTTGGTGTGACAACCCTTTGCCTTCAAAACAGCATCAATTCTTCTAGGTACACTTGCACAAAGTCAGGGATTTTGTAGGCATATAGTCAGGTGTATGATTAAACAATTATACCAAACAGGTGCTAATGATCATCAATTCAATATGTAGGTTGAAACACAATCATTAACTGAAACAGAAACAGCTGTGTAGGAGGAATAAAACTGGGTGAGGAACAGCCAATCTCAGCTAACAAGGTGAGGTTGCTGAAGACAGTTTACTGTCAAAAGTCATACACCATGGCAAGACTGAGCACAGCAACAAGACACAAGGTAGTTATACTGCATCAGCAAGGTCTCTCCCAGGCAGAAATTTCAAGGCAGACAGGGGTTTCCAGATGTGCTGTCCAAGCTCTTTTGAAGAAGCACAAAGAAACGGGCAACGTTGAGGACCGTGAGACGCAGTGGTCGGCCAAGGAAACTTACTGCAGCAGATGAAAGACACATCATGCTTACTTCCCTTCACAATCGGAAGATGTCCAGCAGTGCCATCAGCTCAGAATTGGCAGAAAACAGTGGGACCCTGGTACACCCATCTACTGTCCGGAGAAGTCTGGTCAGAAGTGGCCTTCATGGAAGACTTGCGGCCAAAAGCCATACCTCCGGCGTGGAAACAAGGCCAGCGACTCAACTATGCACGAAAACACAGGAACTGGGGTGCAGAAAAATGGCAGCAGGTGCTCTGGACTGATGAGTCAAAATTTGAAATATTTGGCTGTAGCAGAAGGCAGTTTGTTCGCCCGAAGGGCTGGAGAGCGTACGAATGAGTGTCTGCAGGCAACAGTGAAGCATGATGGAGGTTCCTTGCAAGTTTGGGGCTGCATTTCTGCAAATGGAGTTGGGGATTTGGTCAGAATTAATGGTCTCCTCAATGCTGAGAAGTACAGGCAGATACTTATCCATCATGCAATACCATCAGGGAGGCATCTGATTGGCCCCAAATTTATTCTGCAGCATGACAACGACCCCAAATATACAGCGAAAGTCATTAAGAACTATCTTCAGTGTAAAGAAGAACAAGGAGTCCTGGAAGTGATGGTATGGCCCCACAGAGCCCTGATCTCAACATCATCGAGTCCGTCTGGGATTACATGAAGAGAGAGACGAACTGAGGCTGCCTAAATCCACAGAAGAACTGTGGTTAGTTCTCCAAGATGTTTGGGCCAACCTACCTGCCGAAGTTCCTTCAAAACTGTGTGCAAGTGTACCTAAAAGAATTGATGCTTGATGCTGTTTTGAAGGCAAAGGGTGGTTACACCAAATATGGATTTGACTTAGATTTTTCTTCTGTTCACTCACTTTGCATTTTGTTAATTGATAAATATAATCTATTAACATGTCTATTTTTGAAAGCATTCTTACTTTACAGCATTTTTCACACCTGCCTAAAACTTTTGCACAGTACTGTATATATATATATATATATATATATATATATATATATATATATATATATATATATATATATATATATATATATATTATTTGTACTGAACTGAATTGAAGTAGTCATTAAATAAGTACATTTTCCTCACTAATTGTGTTATTTATTATTATTATTTGTTTATTTAGCAGACGCCTTTATCCAAGGCGACTTACACAGACTAGGGTGTGTGAACTGTGCATCTACTGTCACTTACAATTACGTCTCACCCGAAAGACGGAGCACAAGGAGGTTAAGTGACTTGCTCAGGGCCACAAAATGAGTCAGTGGCTGAGGTGAGATTTGAACCGGGGACCTCCTGGTTACAAGCCCTTTTCTTTAACCACTGGATCACACAGCCTCCTATAAGTTTACCGATGAATGAAAAACGATATGGTATAGTGCTGCATTTTGTTTTCAAACAGCAAAAGTGGAAGTTTTGTATGTCTCTCTAATATTTAGAAATACATCTGTCATTTAGAATGAACTGGGAAAAGGAAGTAAAGGTAGGTAATAAACTGGGACGCAGTGTTTTCACTGTCGCTCAAAATCAGTCTAGTCGTCACTAGTGACGACTGCTTCGGTTTGTATGTTAGTTTGTTTCTTTTTAAAATAAGTATCAATCATCTGTTTGTAGCTTAAACACAATTACATAATGTGACCTTTTCATTTTTCAGGGATTTTCTTTTACTAATCTCAAACGTCACGACCAGCGTTCTATAGATCTCAGTAGTTACAATCTCTCTCTCTCAGGCAGTAGTCAAAAATTAAGTAGTAGACAGTTTGCACTTTCTAAAAAAATGTCAGAGAAAATTAGACTCATTTTTAAGCGTGCCGGTAAATGTTCAAGAACCTGAAAAAGATGTAAACTTGGAATTAAAGGGGACAATGCAACCTAAGTTTAAAGAAGTCACACAAAACAACAAGGAAAGAAACGGCAACGTTTCAAACATACTAGGACTCTCTTTTCCCATGGGTTGTCTATAATGTAGAAAACATTTTAATGAACTATAGTTGTTGGAAAAAAGGAAGGCATTGGATCAGCTATGCAGACTGCATGTTACCTTGCCAAGAAGAACAGTCTGGATTCAGACTTTAGGGAATCTAATTATGTTCCTGCTAAGTCATGTAAGAAACATTCAATGCATGTATATAAAGTAAAATCTCACTTAACAGCCACATCAAAGGTTACAGTGAAATTAAAAAGCCAAATTATTAGCCCCGATTTGCTTTCATTGACTTCAAAAGCCCTTTTCACACTGGCAGTCCTACCCGGATGCGGACCCAGGTTCTGGCTACCCGGGTCACAATCCTGCATAGTGTGAAACCACGTACCTGGGTCGTACCCAAGTTAACCCAGGTCCGAGTGACCAACAGGATGTGGGTTGACACGCTTTGACCCTGGTTGAGCAAGACAAAATGCATGACGGCGGACGAAATAACAAACAGCCATTCCTGTGTGAAGGTTTCACTTCCGCAAGGAATGTTTTTGTTTATTCTGTTTAGCCATATTTTTGTTTCTTGAGACACACCATGAGCCAGATTGCAGCAGGGATGAAGAAACATTTGCTCTAATCAACATTTGGGCCGACGGTTCAATCCAGAGAGGTTTGACGTGATTTCACACTGCTTTTGATAAAGCATGGTTGACAGATGCAAGAAAACAATGCATGCATCAATGCCGCAGAAGCAGCTTGTTACTGGCGCTTCCATCCAAGCTTCACTGGATTGAACCGTCTGCCCAAATGTTGATTAGAGCAAATGTTTCTTCATCCCTGGTGCAATGTGGCTCATGGTGTGTCTCAAGCAACAAAAATATGGCTAAACAGAATAAACAGAAACGTTCCTTGAGGAAGTGAAACTTTAACACAGGCGTGGCTGTTTGTCATTGCGTCGGCTCACGAACGGCCGTCAAGCATTTTGTCTCGCTCACCCCGGGTCAAAGCATGTCAACCCACATCCTGAGGTGGGTCACTGGGACCCGGGTTAACCTGGATCCGACTGTGACCCAGTTAGCCAGGACGAGTTTTGTACCTGTTTTGAGACCTCCCAGGTTTTAAGAAGATTTAGAACTTGTAGTGTGGACAGGGCTTAATGGGGCAGATACACAAATCACATCTATCTTCTTACTTTGTATTTACTAATTTCTACATTGTAGATGTTTAAACAAGAACAAACCCCACTGGCATAAAGTCACCTCTTTGCAAGGGTGTCTTGGAAAATCCTTAAAAGTAAGAAACAAGTAAACAAATGTTTAACCAACTGTTTGAAGTTACGGCTGGGAAATTAATTTCACTGAACTGCACTGTGGTTGAAAGAAAGCTTCTCCAATACATGTCACCGCAAAAAGAAAAAGAGAAAAATAATACTCCCACATTACCGGCGATGCTGACCAGTTCATCGTTCAGAAGAATGTGAAGATTCACATAGCAACCATCTCTGCTTCTGTGCGAGTGCTTCGCTACAGACAACACTAACAGGCAAAGGTTAACAACTAAGGAAGGAGGGTTGAAAGAGAAAGAAAAAGAAACAAGAAGAAACAGAATGAGAGGCTATTGAGAAAAAGAAAGTTAAAGAAGCTGTGATGTTTGCTCAAACAGAGCACTGCAAAACTAGTTCAGAGTTTGTGAGGAATATAAACTCTTGCTGCTACAAGACCTGCAAAGCTAACTGAAGATATCCTTTACTACAAAAGAAACCAGTGGAAACAAGTAGGTTAGTTACTAAAAGCTAAGAAAATGTATATAATATATTCATATTTGACATTTAACAACATGAAATGTAATACTTATATTGACAGACTTACATAGATCATGTGGATACATCTGGAAATGGATTTGAAGTTATGACATTCATTCCACATGAAATTAATCAATAGTGGCTGCACTACACTTGTAAAAGTTTACTAGCGTAAACATGCACAGTAATTTTACATTTTGCCTTTTTTTTTTAATATGCTTTACCATACCACACCACACTGGCCTTAATAATACTTACTTATGAGTTATACACTTTGCTATGCTTTTACTAAGTGTAACTTTAAGGGTCCCAAAGATTTCATTCAAATTTCCCACATGCAAAATATTAAATTTACATCCATTTTCTCTCCTTGTATGACCTCAAACAGGTTTGGGCTTATGGTATACCAATTTGCAAAGATAAGTAAAAATAAATGAAAATATAATATTCCCTTACACCTTTGGCTGTCAAGTAACATTTGTCATCAAGATTTGTATTATTCATACAGTAAAGCATAACCCATCGGTAAGCATTTACTGGCATAATGCATTATGAATGCAGGCCAGTGTTCCTGCTTCCTCAAAAATCAGACAAAGATCAGTTCATTTAAGGTTAGAAAATTCTGCAAGGTTTTAATGTGTTCCAAAGATCATACAATGAATTTATTTTGATTGTATGAATTACAGAGTGCGTTCTACTGTTGCACTTAAACATGTTTTATGAGTGATGGTGAGAGATTCTCTTAAATAACACTGTATCCCTAGCTAAAGAATGCCCTTACAAATGTCATCACATGACACTAATGGACAAGCGGTTCAGTAGCTATACTTATTGTTTGAAATATGCACCTCCCCAGGGATATGCATTCCCAACAGGAGAAAATTCAGGTAGTTTCAGAATATGAAATTCCAAACCTTCTCCATTCACGGCATCACTAACTACTGAATAAAACCCCCTGAATATATTGCAAAGATGGGTGCTAATTTTAGAGGCTTATATTTAAAGGTTCCAAAAGATATTGAGAATGTTTTATTGGAGCCAATTAGTCTGGTAGTCCTTAATCTGCAGGGGTTCACAGTAATGGATATAGAAAATGAATATATCGAATGCAGAAATCATTTAGGCCTATAACACGGACATAAATAAAATCTGTCTGACATAACTAAGAAACAGAAATGTCATATGACATTATAAATAGATTCTCCATATAGTTGTTTTTTTTTTTTACCTGATGTATCACATAAACACCATAATCAAGCTGCTGTCGCTGCAGAATGGGGTGAAGATAGTACAGCCAGTACTTGAGATGTTCCTCGCGATTTCGGAATGGAATGATGACAGCCACTTTCTGAAGAGCTTTACAGTCTCGTGGGGTAAACCTCCCTCCCTCTTGTAGTGCTGGATTCTGTTTCTTGCTTTCCTCCAAATCAACTGGCTGGGAAAACTCAACCCTAAGTGGGCCCACTTTTGAGAGAGAAAATAAAATAACAAATGTTAAACTAGATCAATATATTCTGGTATATGTAGCCACTAACTCAGAAATCATCATCATCATCATCATGGCATCTGCACCACCTAGCAAAATACGTGGTGCAGGACTTTCTTTGGTTAACCTGCTTTCCTTGAAAGGAGGCTTGAGTTTTACTCAGCTACACTCAGGAGTTAAAAGGGTATCCAGCGTTTTACACTCAGTTTTACTTGCTTTATTGAGAATAACAAAAGCTGAGGATTTGTGGATGCGACATGTTTTTCTACCAATATGGAGGGCTCAGCTATATATGTTTTTGCAGATATCACAGGTACCATAGCACTAGTATAAATAACATTTTCACATTCACAGTCTAGTTTTCAATCTTAACCTTAACATTTCATTTTTAGCATTTTTTTGTTCTTTCTGGAAAACAGAGAAACACTATCAATGGCAATTGACAGACCAGTTTACTTGTTGAGTATCCAAAGCAAAGTAAATACGGTAAATTAGTTTGCCCCGCATTATACAGAAAATATCTGGGGGGGGAAAATAGCCAACAGACGCTTGGGGCTATAATGTAAAACATACCAAATCCGCACATGATATTAGGCAGTAAGTTCTTACCGAGAAGTGGAGATGTTTCAGCACATTGTTCGAGTTCTTTTCGTTTGGTTTCTTCTGCTTCCGTTTTAAATGTTGCAGTAGTTTCTGTTATTGGTGCGATTTGCAACATGGTGGTGGGATATACAGTGGTGAAGTTTATATGTTTCTGTTGTTGGTTTCTGGCAAAAACGCTGTTTTTAATGATTTCAAAAGTATTAAAATAATACAGCACAGTAACTGAGAGATGAAGCGCACAGAAAACCACAACCACTGTGCAAGTTTTCTGGAGAAAACTGCCAGGTATGTTCAAATTGACAGGTGATGAATCTGGCATTATTTATACCTGTTTCTGATCAACCAAAACGTGTGTGTCTCAGTATAGTAGTAAACTAGTTATTATGTTTATTTTTTCATACGATACTGTAACGTACTACTGTAATTGACGTTCACAACGCAGTAAATGTAACCCGTATAGCTTTAGTTGAAGGTAAGTAAATGGCGTCAGATGTACATTTTAAAGTAGATGAAAATACAAAAATTAAAAAATAACTTTTTTAGGTTAATAGTACCTTCACGGAAAATATTCTACATTAATAATAATTACAATAACAGTATCTCACGTCTCCGTGTCCTATAATTTCCAAGTGGTGATATTATTACGGTGGTTATATTAAATTTGTTATTTATTTTTCCTTTTCTTTACTCTTTTAACGTTGTCCCTTGGTTAACCGTCTAGCACTAGACCTATTTTTCCGATATATAAAGAGAAACAAACACACCGTTTTGTTAATGTCTCTCTAGTAGAAGTTCTCGATTGCAGAAAGCCACGGAAACCCCTCATTACAAGCGTATTTCCTGGCTGGATGTTTTGATTGTAATGAAAAGCAGGCCAATTATACTCCGGGACTTGCTTTTGCTAAAACAAACCAGAATTTGTTAACCTATTCACACAATTTTCTGAAGATCTTTCCTCTCGCTATCGGAAATTGCAATGACGCAAAGTAGCATAGTTTTGTTTCCTGAGGCTGAACACGTCCTACTTTGCAAGAGGCGCACGGGAAACCGCCTGGAGGCGTGTCTGTTTGATCAAAGTTGTGAAATAGAGGGACAACGTTTGTGAACAGCTAAACGGTATTCTGATACAGTATGTTCAGACATTATTTAATGTTTGAACCATATACTAGTTACATGAATGTAACCTTTGATAACAATATAGGATGTATATAAAATAATAACTATTAAAAAAAAAAAAAAAAAAAAAAAACAGACGCCCTCTGCAACACGTAGGCGAATGATCTGCTAAAAAAAAAAAAAAAAAAATGCTGAAATAGCAAAGACATTGCCGGATGCGTTCACGCAGATTCTTGAAGATCTGCGCAGTTTCTCATACGTGCGCCCAGGGAGCAACAATACAAAGTGTGCGAGAGAACAGACAGTCTATCTGTACATTTATTTTTCTTTATTCTTCTGTACTGTACATTATCAAAGTGTATTTCTTCTAAAATTACAAATTGTATGTCATTCATGTGACTATTGGTTCATTTACTTTTTTATTTCTTATGTTTGATAGGTGATTTTGTAATTTATATAATGTTGTAACTGTCTCTCCTACACAATGTACCATAAATTAAATATGTATGGTATATATATATATATATATATATATATATATATATATATATATATATATATATATATATATATACACAGTACTATGCAAAAGTTTTAGGCAGGTGTGAAAAAATGCTGTAAAGTAAGAATGCTTTCAAAAATAGACATGTTAATAGATTATATTTATCAATTAACTAAATGCAAAGTGAGTGAACAGAAGAAAAATCTAAATCAAATCCATATTTGGTGTGACAACCCTTTGCCTTCAAAACAGCATCAAGCATCAATTCTTCTAGGTACACTTGCACACAGTTTTGAAGGAACTTCGGCAGGTAGGTTGGCCCAAACATCTTGGAGAACTAACCACAGTTCTTCTGTGGATTTAGGCAGCCTCAGTTGCTTCTCTCTCTTCATGTAATCCCAGACAGACTCGATGATGTTGAGATCAGGGGCTCTGTGGGGCCATACCATCACTTCCAGGACTCCTTGTTCTTCTTACGCTGAAGATAGTTCTTAATGACTTTCGCTGTATGTTTGGGGTCGTTGTCATGCTGCAGAATAAATTTGGGGCCAATCAGATGCCTCCTGATGGTATTGCATGATGGATAAGTATCTGCATGTACTTCTCAGCATTGAGGAGACCATTAATTCTGACCAAATCCCCAACTCCATTTGCAGAAATGCAGCCCCAAACTTGCAAGGAACCTCCACCATGCTTCACTGTTGCCTGCAGACACTCATTCGGTATGCGGCTCTCAGCCCTTCGGCGAACAAACTGCCTTCTGCTACAGCCAAATATTTCAAATTTTGACTCATCAGTCCAGAGCACCTGCTGCCATTTGTCTGCACCCCAGTTCTTGTGTTTTCATGCATAGTTGAGTCGCTTGGCCTTGTTTCCATGTCGGAGGTATGGCTTTTGGCGCAAGTCTTCCATGAAGGGCATTTCTGACCAGACTTCTCGGACAGTAGATGGGTGTACCAGGATCCCACTGTTTTCTGCCAGTTCTGAGCTGATGGCACTGCTGGACATCTTCCGATTGCGAAGGAAGTAAGCATGATGTGTCTTTCATCTGCTGCAGTAAGTTTCCTTGGCCGACCACTGCGTCTCACGGTCGCCAACGTTGCCCGTTTCTTTGTGCTTCTTCAAAAGAGCTTGGACAGCACATCTGGAAACCCCTGTCTGCCTTGAAATTTCTGCCTGGGAGAGACCTTGCTGATGCAGTATAACTACCTTGTGTGTTGTTGCTGTGCTCAGTCTTGCCATGGTGTATGACTTTTAACAGTAAACTGTCTTCAGCAACCTCACCATGTTAGCTGAGTTTGGCTGTTCCTCACCCAGTTTTATTCCTCCTACACAGCTGTTTCTGTTTCAGTTAATGATTGTGTTTCAACCTACATATTGAATTGATGATCATTAGCACCTGTTTGGTATAATTGTTTAATCATACACCTGACTATATGCCTACAAAATCCCTGACTTTGTGCAAGTGTACCTAGAAGAATTGATGCTGTTTTGAAGGCAAAGGGTTGTCACACCAAATATGGATTTGATTAAGATTTTCTTCTGTTCACTCACTTTGCATTTAGTTAATTGATAAATATAATCTATTAACATGTCTATTTTTGAAAGCATTCTTACTTTACAGCATTTTTCACACCTGCCTAAAACTTTTGCACAGTACTGTGTGTGTGTGTGTATATATATATATATATATATATATATATATATATATATATATATATATATATATATATATATATATATATATATATATAAAAGTAACGACCTCTGGAGAGCTGGCGGCCCCTTTAAGATTCTCGGAGGACGTCTGTGATGGACAGATGATGGCGGCACTGATTGGGCGAGAGGCGGCTACCGAGCGGTGTCCTCCAACCGGATTCTTAGAAGTGAGAGGTGGGGCGGGGCTGTATATAAGTGTTACAGGCTTGATATGAGGGGGGAGAAGGAGACGGCAGGTGAACTGACGAAAAGCAAACAATAATACAGATCGAGGACCATCCAGCATCCGCCATTACTGCGACCCGCCGCTACACAGGCCCTAACCCACCCTTTTGTGATTCTCTCTCAGCGAAGGCTCCAGAGGGAGACTCAGTGACCACAGTCTGGCCATCGAAATCTGGACAGACTGTGAGGTCACAGCGAGACAGAAGAGGCCGAGACAGAGATGCACTTTCTCCTGCAATGTAATAAATACTCGCAAAAAAGGGACATATTCTTTAAAAAAAAATAACGACCTCACTCTCAGATTTCCCACACATGACAGAAAAACTGGTTGTGCTCCTCGGAGAGGGACACACAGACACACTGGCTGCTCAATATGTAGCCGCCTGTCACAGCCAGCAGTGAGCACTCTGCACTGCTTTGAGGGGTTAACCACAATTCAGTGTTACATTTTATTTAACTGGTCATTGTTATGGTATTTATTATTTTACCATGCTTTCTACCTTTACCATTATTCCATTTGCTAGCTGTTCATTTAGAATTTTCACTCTGACTATTCCATTTATTATTTTTATTTATTTTACTTATTTTTGCCATTAACTTATTTTTATTTATTTTGTAAATGAACGTAAATAATGTTTACATGATATATTGTTTAATGCATTATGTAATTGCTTTGGCAACACTACTAATTGTTAGTCATGCCAATAAAGCACCATTGAATTGAATTGAGAGAGATTTTCTCCATCTAAAAAATAGTAACATAAACTCTTACCACCATAAAGCCCTGCAATACCAAGAGCAGAGCCCAAAGAGTCCCCTCAGCCAGCTGGTCCTGAAGCTCACTGCACTAACACACACTAACACCAACCAGCTTCAGGACAGCTCCACTCTAAGACATACAATCAGAGTAAACTAAATTATAGCACAAAACAAACAAGAATACATTATTCATTGGGACACACACACACTAAAACACAAAGTAAATTGGAATGCTATCGGGCCCTAAAAAGACACTACACCCTGGCTGAATACCTGACCAAGGAGAAAGACCTTAACAAAGTACAGGCTCAGTGAGCACAGCCTGGCCATCGAGACTGTCCGACACAGGCAGACATGGCTGCCCAAAGAGGACAGGCTGTGTGTTCGCTGTCCTCTCAACCAGGTCAAGACAGAGTTACACTTTCTAGTGCAGTGCTCCAAATATAATCCATTTAAGGGAAGCCTTCTTCCCAAAAAGAGAACATCTCTGCAAACAATTCCCAGACCTGCAACACCATGAAAACCGCCCCATCCTCTTAGGAGAGGAAACAAGCTGCATTAAAGAGGCAGCCCAATTCACAATTCTGTATCCCCTGGCACAATGAGTATGCGTAAAATGAGATTGGCCCACAGGCACAGATAATTATCTGGTTGTGTCTGAGGTGAATTGCAGGTGGTGTGTACGCACAGCAGTTGTCAGCTGGGTTTTGCAATCATTTGCTAACATCCTGAATACACGTTTTCGACAGGACGACATGACCTTGTGGTTTGTTTTCATTAAAAATGTCTTTCACGTGTTCTTTGATACGCAAGTTATCACAAGGACACACTATATTACTGTGTGCATTATATTTTACTTGATGGGCATTATCATTTTTTTTTAATATTACTCACAGCTAAAACAATCGTATTGCTATGAATGTACTTCAGTATATGGCTAAACATGTGTAATTTTCCACTGTTATGATCTCACCAACTATTGGCTCTGTAACAGGTTGCCTCAAGTTACAAGTTAATTCATTACATGCTCCTTTCTAATGCCTACAGTCAATCTGAATGCACAGGGTGGGCTTCTACAAAAGTCTTGCAAGCTGTTTGGATTGTTTTGTGCACTCTGTATTTTAGTCACCTTCATATATCATTTGGATACTTTCAAAGTAATTTCAAATAGTATTCCTGCCTTGAACTGTAAATACGAAGAATGTACCTCTAAAGAGGAAAGGGTACATGTACTGAAGGATCCTGAGAAGTGTCCTAAACATCACCACTTCTAGGTAAGTATGAACAATACAGACCATACATTGATATTTAGAAATGGTTTGTACAGTTAAACATGCTTATGATGGCCAGTCAGGGAGCATTTTTAACATGGTCTTACCAGACAGCTGGCTACAGTGTTCAAACATGGCAAATATACATAGAGAGATCTCTATTGTTTTTTTTATAACCACCACAAATCCCTGACCACTAGTATACCAAAAGGTATATCACAAAAAGTTACATGCTATTCACTCTACCATAAGTTGTGCTACTAAAGGAATATATTACGTATATTAGGCATGATAAATGTATCTAGCATACTAAGTTTCAGGAGGCTAGGTTAGGCTTATTCATTAGTTTTCATGCCTTTCACTTGGGTTTTAATCTGGGTCACAAGTGAAATGAGTCTCAACTTTGCCTGTAGTGGGAGAGGACAATTTGAATGGCAGGGGGTGTTCAGGTCTGAGGTACACTCCCCTGCAGAGCGGGGAAGAGAAGCTGGCTCTAACCAGACCCCCTCAGTGTGTCAGCATCTAGTTTTCTGAAAAAAATGCTGATGTGTTTGGAAAACTAAATTAGAATGTGATTGATTTCCCAGAAACAAATACAGGCACAATTCATAAAGTTTAATGACACACATTTTGACTAGAAATCTATTTATTTTAGTATTTCTAAATGTAGCACTATTGAGTGTTTAATAGTTATGGATAATCATCGAGATGGGTAAATTATGATTGGGAAAATTATTGTAAGTTTTTTTTACAGGTCAAAAAATACAGCTTATTATATGTTGAAATTTGGGGAAGCATTTTGTATTACAGATGATGTGTCAATTATGACAGCAGAATTGATAGGGATTAATTATATAGGCATTGCAATGGATTGTAGCTGTTAATGTGAACAGAGCAGTCATATTTTTAGATTTATCAGGTTTACAGGCAATTAAAACTGGAGGGGGGGAGTGATAGAAGAGATTTAGTGCAGGAAATAATGTATTTATTTTGAGAATGCTGTTTTTTAGGTTTGTATGTAATTTTAGTATGGATTCTGGCTCGTATAGGAAAAAAAAATATTAGTGGATGTATTGGAAAATAGGATCTAGGATTCCGGGAGCTAGGATTTCGTTTGTTGTTGTTTTTCCTTTTTTTTGTTTCATTGTAAATAATAAAAGTGCACAAACTGCGCTAAAATATATATACTGACTGAGACTTTTCTTGGCGCACCCATACAAAAGAGGTGATAGAGCCCTAAGCCATCCTGACCAGAAATCTTAAAACAGAGGCGACATTTATAGCACTGCAACAAAGGATACATTTTGTCCTTCAAAGGTTCGGAACCTACCATTTTCACACAGAAATGCAGCTACAGTGCCATCTCTGAAACGTTTTAACAAGTGTGTAAAATACCCTTTCACACAGCATGAAATTGCGCAATCTATGCCAGTGTAATATTGTCATAACCCTTTCACACAGCCAAAGAGATCGTGCTAGTACAACTTTCAAACCTGTCAATCAACAGATTGTTCTCAATGCAATGTCAGATTCGCACGTACTCTTTTTATATATATATGCTCTGAGCACACTCTTAAACTCAGGGGAGATGCTCAGGAGGACATTAAGATGTTTCGCACTCCTGTAAGTGGATCGTTCGTGCACTGGGCTTGCAACGTATCCAAATTACTTTTAATAATCAAGAAACTCACAGACTCATTCGATTTGAAGTTTTAACGAAGTAGTATTAGTACCCCTTCAGTTTATTAAATGCTTTAAAATGGCTTGAGTAGTTAAAGACTACATCGAATCCCAGCTGACAGGCAATCTGGGAAGTTCAGTGCCTTAACAGGTATAATATTATTTATTTCTTAGCAGATTATTATTATTATTTATTTCTTAGCAGATGCCCTTATCCAGGGTGACTTACAATAGTTACAAGATATCACATTATTTTTTACATACAATTACATTATTTTTACATACAATTACCCATTTATACAGTTGGGTTTTTACTGGAGCAATCTAGGTAAAGTACCTTGCTCAATGGTACAGCAGCAGTGTCCCCCACCTGGAATTGAACCCACAACCTTCTGGTCAAGAGTCCAGAGCCCTAACCACTACTCCACACTGCAGGCTAATTAAACTTAGGCTAGGTAGTTGTTAACTTAGTATGATTTTATTCATATTAAATTATATTAATTGAAAAAGGCAAGAGAACCAGATTGTTATTTTTTATATTGTTTTGGTTTAATATAATATAGCAGGCTAATGTTCCTATTGAAGTAGGCTACAATATATATATTTTTTTTTTCATTAAAAAGTTGCCGTTGTGACATTTTACTAGTACTACTACAACTACAGCTAGGCACGCCGCTGCCTACTGGCACTTTAACAACAGCCTGTTGGAAGACAAGCGCTTTGAGCGGTCTTTCCGGGACTTTTGGTCGGTCTGGCACGGCAGGCGATCTCGCTTCCCCACGTGGCGTCAGTGGTGGGACGTGGGGAAGGCGCAGATCAAGATCCTCTGTCAGGAGTACACGAGGGGCGCGAGTAGGCAGAGGGTGGAAAGGGAGCTGCTGGAAAGGGAGCTGCTCGATCTGGAGAGCCGCCTGGCTCGTGGGGACCAACTCGAGCAGAGTGCGTACGAAGAGAAAAAGAGCACCCTGCGGGACCTGCAGCTCCAGCGGTCCCGGGCGCGTTTGCGCCAAGGGTCCAGTTCCTCCGGGAGATGGACCGCGGCTCACACTTCTTCTACGCGTTGGAGAAAAAGAAGGGAGACTGCAAGAACATCACCTGCCTCCTGGCAGACGACGGCTCCCTTCTGATGGATCCGGAGAGCGTGAACGAGAGGGCCAGAGCGTTCTACTCTGCCCTCTTCTCTCCAGAACCCATCGACTCCAACACGTGCAGGGTTCTGTGGGACGGGCTTCCCACGGTCGGCGAGGGCGTTCGGGACGAGTTCGAAGGCCAACTGATCCTGGCCAAGTTCTCTGACGCCCTCAGTCAGATGCCCTACAATAAATCGCCGGGCATCGATGGGCTTACCGTGGAGATCTACAAGAAGTTTTGGGACTTGCTGGGGCCCGCCTTTGTGCGGGTCCTGGCGGAAGCCTATGAGACCGGGGAGATGCCCCTTTCGATGAGGCGGGTGGTGATAACGTTGCTGCCCAAGAAGGGGGATCTCCGCTGCCTGAAGAACTGGCGCCCGGTCTCGCTGCTGTGCACGGACTACAAAATCGTAGCCAAGGCCGCCTCCCTGAGGCTCAAGTCCGTGCTGGCAGGCGTGATCCACCCCGACCAGTCCTACACGGTCCCGAACCGGACGATCTTTGACAACATCTTCCTGGTTCGGGACCTCCTGCACTACTGCAGGAGGACCGGTCGGTCGGTCGCCTCCCTGTCGCTGAATCAGGAGAAGGCGTTCGACCGGGTGGATCACGAGTATCTCTTTGGAACCCTGTGAGTGTTCGGATTTGGGCCGCGTTTTGTCGGCCTGTTCCGGATGCTGTACGCCTCTGCCGAGTGCCTGCTGAAGGTCAACTGGTCCCTGACCGCGCCCCTCGCGTTCAGGAGAGGAGTGCGTCAGGGCTGCCCTCTGTCCGGACAACTGTACGCGCTGTGCATCGAGCCCTTCCTCTGCCTCCTTCATAGGAGGCTCACGGGGTTGGCGCTCGGTGCGTCGGACACGAGGGTGCTCCTGTCGGCTTACGACGATGATGTGCTCCTGGTGGCCTCCGATCCAGTTGATCCGGAGAGGATGCGGAGCTGCCAGAGCGTCTACTCTGCCACTTCCTCTGCCAGGATCAACTGGAACAAGTGCTCCGGGTTGTTGGTCCTCCCTGGCGGGTGGACTCCCTCCCTGTCGCGCTCCAGCAGTTCAAGTGGAACGTGGACAGTTTTAAATACCTGGGAGTCCACCTGAGCCCCGCGGAGACCTCGGTCGAAGCCAACTGGGTGGAGTTGGAGGACAAGGTGGCTGCTAGACTGAGGTCGTGGTCAGGTCTGTTGAAACTGCTTTCCTTCAGGGGCAGGGCTCTGGTGATCAACCAGCTGGTGGCGCCGATGCTCTGGCATCGGCTCACCGTCCTGAGCCCGCCCCCTGAGTTTGTGGCGGGTCTAGAGGAAGCTGACGGACTTCTTCTGGGCCGGAAAGCACTGGGTCTCTGCGGTGGTTCTGTGCCTCCCTCTTGCCGAGGGAGGGCAAGGGTTGGTGTGCATCAGGAGCCAGGTGCACACCTTCCGCCTCCAGACCCTGCAGAGATACCTGTACGCAGACCCGGCCCCGCAGTGGTGCACGCTGGCGTCCCTCCTTTTGCGCCAGCTGCACGACCTGCATGACCAGGACCTGCTCAGGACCCATGGCCGAGGCACCGTTCCGACCGAGGGCGAAGGACTCCTTCTGGAGCCCCTGCTGCACAACCCCACCTAGGTGCGCAGGCGTTGGGGTCCCCCTCAGTGAGGCGCGCGCTGATCTTGGCCAAGGTGACCAGAGACTGGGATCTCCTGGATCGCCAACGCTCGGAGTGGCTGACTCCCGAGTCGCTGGTCGCCAGGGTGGCTCGGGCGACGGTCAGGACGGCCGGCCGAGCGATCCGGGAGTGCAAAGCAGCGTTGCACCCAGACTAGCTCTCGAGGGAGTTCTCAGGACCGGGGAGCCACCTTCCCCCCTACCCCTGGCTCTCCGGTCCTGCTGATCGAACCCAAGGCGCGAGCCCCCCCTCGGCCTCCCCTCGAGAACAACCTGAGCAGGATCTCGCAGTTCTCCTCGACCCCCCTCCGATCCGCGTCGAGGAGGACCATGTACGCGATGACGCCCCACACCCTCCGCTTCCCCGCCCTCGTCTCCCGCCGAGACACCGCTTGGCGGGAGCCCCTCCGACCCCAGGAGGGCGAGTGTCCCCAGTGGGAGGCCCTGTACTCCCCGCTGGTCCCCAGGGGAGCCGGGGACTTGGGATGGAAGGTGCTGCACAGAGCGCTTGTGTCAGGAGAGATCCTGCGTCACTTTACCAACTCGGACGCCGCATGCCCTTTCTGCGGTCTGTCCGAGTCGGTAGCTCATATTTATTTTTTGTGCGCCAGGCTGCAGCTGTTTTTCCTGCTGCTCAGGAATCTGTTGCTGCAGTTCTGGCTGCACTTTTCTCCCACCCTCCTCATTTTCGGGCACCCTGTTCGTGGCTCCACCAGGAAGAGGGACCTCCTCGTGAATCTGCTCCTGACTCTTGCTAAACTAGCCATTTACAAGACCAGGAAGCGTAAGATGATCGGGGAGGGTCTCTTTGACTGTGGGGCCATGTTCAGGGCCCTGGTCCGGTCCCGGGTTCATTTAGAGCACGCCCACGCGGAGTTCACTGGCGGCATGGCCACTTTTGTCGACCAGTGGGCTCTAGGGGGCGTGCTCTGTACCACCTCCCCTTTGGTTTTGCAAATTTAATTTACAGACCTTTTTCAACCGGTTTTTTCAGTTAATTTAGTTAAGGCCCGTCTTTTTTAGCACCCTCAAGGGTGCTAATTAGAATTTTTGTCCAGCTGTCTTTGGACAGCTGGTGTAGACGTCCAAACGGACCTTAAATAGGACTACTACTACTACTACTACTACTAATAATAATAATAATAATAATAATAATAATAATAATAATAATAATAATAATAATAATAATAGGAACTTACGCTTGTCAAGTGACCAAGGAGACTGGTTGTGCCTCCATGATGCATCAACAGTCGCTTGCACTGCTTACATTCAACTTTGTTTTTGGTCGTCTGAGCATTTAACAAAAAAATCCCAAACAGCAGAGTGGTTTTGAGACATTTCTTTCAACGCAGCTTAAGCTATACAATGCTTTGCTGTTGAGATGGCGAATGAAGAAATTAAAGGTTTGCTACTGGATAGCACGAGCTGGCGGGAGGAGGGGTGGATGTTGCTCAGTCTTTGAAATTAAAATTATTAGTGTAAGCGTATATTTTGTATGTTTCAAACATATTCTACCATAGCACTTCTCTTACCTTAGAGATCCAAAGTTTCTAAACCAGGCACGAGAAGATCTCACTACATAATGCCAACAACTGAGGACGTCTTGTACAAGTTACCTAAAGCACAGGTGTATACTCTTGTTGATGCACATGATGCATTTCTGCAATGCAAGTTAGATGAAGACAGCAGCTACATGACAACATTCTGGACACCCTGGGGCAGGAAGAGATGGCTCAAACTACTGTTTGGCGTCTCCGTAGCACCAGAGGTGTATCAGCGTAAGCAGCATGAGCTATTAGCTGGGCTCAGTGACAGTGCGCCAGTAGCAGATGACATCCTCATTGTTGGCTGTGGTAATAAAGCAGAGCGTGATCATGACAACAAGCTGCTGGCACTAATGGATCGATGCAGGCAAGTGAAGCTAAGGCTTAGTATGAAGAAGCTGCAATTCAAGATGAAAGAAGTCTGTTTCCATGGACACGTCCTCAAAAGGCTTAAAAGTTGACCCATATAAGATCCAAGCCATACTGGAGATGCCATAGCCTACCCATGTGAAATCAGTACAGCGCTTCATTGGGTTTGTGACCTAACTGGCTAAATTCATGCCATACCTATCAGAGGTGTGTGAGCCCTTGAGAAGGCTTCTGGACAAGGATGCAGTTTGGCACTGGCTTCCTAAGCATGACAAGGCAGTGCAGGAAATAAAGCGCTTGGTCACAGCTACACCTGTGTTGAAGTACTATGATGTTACGAAGTCTGTCACTGTTGGATGCTGCCTAATGCAAGAAAGTCAGCCAGTTCTTTTGCTTCTAGAGCACTGACCCCAACTGAGCAGAACTATGCACAGATCATAACAACATACGAACATAAGAAAGTTTACAAACGAGAGGAGGCCATTCGGCCCATCTTGCTCATTTGGTTGTTAGTAGCTTATTGATCCCAGAATCTCATCAAGCAGCTTCTTGAAGGATCCCAGAGTGTGAGCTTCAACAACATTACTAGGGAGTTGGTTCCAGGCTCCCACAATTCTCTGTGTAAAAAAATGCCTCTTTATCTAATCTCCATTTGTGACCTCTGGTCCTTGTTTCTTTTTTAAGGTCGAAAAAGTCCCTTGGGTCAACATTGTCAATACCTTTTAGAATTTTGAATGCTTGAATCAGATCGCCGCATAGTATTCTTTGTTCAAGACTTAATAGATTCAATTCTTTTAGCCTGTCTGCATATGACATGCCTTTTAAACCTAGAATAATTCTGGTCACTCTATTTTGCACTCTTTCTAGAGCAGCAATATCCTTTTTGGAGCAAGGGGACCAGAACTGAACACAATATTCTAGATGAGGTCGTACTATTTGTATTGTAAAGTTTTAACATTACTTCCCTTGATTTAAATTCAACACTTTTCACTATATATCCAAGCATCTTGTTGACCTTTTTTATAGCTTCCTGTGACAGGCTTGCTGGCCAGAAAGAATCACACAAGCAGGCAGTAGTCTGGTTAAAACTGAGACGCTGTGGCGCTCAGTATGTTTAAGGAAACAAATAAAAGATTTAAACAAAAAACAGCACACGGCACAACGCCAAAATAAACAGACAGATAACCAAAACGAACAGACAGTAACACACAGGGACGAACACTAAACAAACAAGTTCCGTGCTGGTCCTCCAGCACCACGTAGCAATTGCTGCTGCTGCTTCTTCTTATTATTACTATTTTTATCTCCTCACTCTCTCCCGTTCCTTCGCCCTGAACACACAACCCCGAGTGAGTAAAACGTGCATCTCTACATACTGTTGTGCTGTGATTCAATTACTAATTAATTATTTACTTGAATCCCAGCACGTGAACCAATTTGTGCAACCCCGTGCTCACATACTATTAAATACTTTAAATGCATGTGAAGTGAAGTGCAATCCCAGCGCCTAAATACAATTATACATTTTAAATACTCGTGCTCATTACCCGCATTATATCCTGTGTACCAACTACAATACACCAACATTAACACACCACACGCAACATATAACACACAAATGCAGACGGGCGGGGCACATTGCCACACTTCCCCACATTGTCTCGATGAAGACATTTCTGAGTCAACATAAACTCCTAGTTCTTTTTCATAGATTTCTTCTTCAATTTCAGTACTGCACGCAGGCATTTGTATTGCCTGCGTGCAGTACCTTACACTTTTCTCTATTAAATGTAATTTGCTATGTGTCTGCCCAGTTCTGAATGCATTTTGAATGAGCTTTGCTGCTGCAACAGTGTTTGCCACTCCTCCTATTTTTGTGTTGTCTGCAAATTTAACAAGTTTGCTTACTATACCAGAATCTAAATCATTAATGTAGATTAGGAATAGCAGAGGACCTAATACTGATCCCTGTGGTACTCCACTGGTTACCTTGCTCCATTTTGAGGTTTGTCCTCTAATCAGTTCTTTCTTTTTTTTCATGTTAACCACTCCCTAATCCATGTGCATGCATTTCCTTGAATCCCTAGTGCGTTCAGTTTGAAAATTAATCTTTTATGCAGGACTTTGTCAAAAGCTTTCTAAATAAAGGAATGCTTGAGCATAGTGTTCGCTTGCCGGCGTTTCCATCACTATCTCTACAGCAGAGAAATGATCACAGCAGAAACTGACCATAAGCCACAGATAGCCATCTTCAAGACGCCCCTCCTGAGCGCAGCCAAGCGACTCCAGAGCATGCTGCTTACATTACAGCATTATAGCCTCAATGTTGTCTACAACTCAGGCCCTGAGATGTATATCAGCAACAGCAGCAGGCAGGATGTCCAGTGCAGAGCATGAGCATCACAATGTTTGCAGTGTGCAGCAGGAGCAAAATGACATAACGCAGATCAATCAAGCAGATTAATAAATTATTTAAATGTCACAGATCAGTGATTGCATCAGATTGTACAGCACACTGAGAGAGATGAATGTTTGCAAGCACTGAAGTCAGTAGTTCTGACTGGATGGCCAGAATTGAAGGAGGAAACGTCAATCATTGTGAGAAAATACTGGTCATTTAGAGATGAAATCAGCATACAGAATGGCATTCTGTACAAAGGGCTAAGGGTCATCATACCCAAATCATTGCGACCAGAGATGCTAGCACGCATCCATTTAACGCCACATTGGTGGAGGAGTATGCTACAGGTAGGCATGCAACACCCTGTACTGGCCTAACATGCAAGGTGAGATCAAAGACTTTGTCAGCAATTGTTCTATCAGCAGCAGAAGCAAACCATGATGTCACATGAGATACCATCACAGCCTTGGCAAATTATCAGCATGGACTTATTCAACTATGCAGTGCAAGAATTCCTGCTGATAGTCGATCACTACTCAGACTTCTGGGAAATTGAGCTGTTCCCAGACTTGTCTGCTGAGACTACATCAAGCGTTGCAAAGCACAGTTTGCACTTCATGGTCAACCGAATCGAGTGACCTCAGATAATGGACCTCAATTTGCATGCAAGCAATTCATACGATTTGCCACTGATGGGAGTTTGAGCGTGTCACCTCATCACCGCGTCACCCGCAAGCTAATGGCAAAGCTGAACCCAACAGAGGTGCCAAGCAGCCCAATTAGTGCAAGGACAAGCAGGGAGAGTGCAGTAACGATGAGAGCTGGGAGCAAGCAAGCACACCAGTCAGCACTTCAGTGCCAAGTACGCCAGCTTGGAGAGCTCATAGCAGCTCATCAACACCAGTGAGAGCTAAGCAGCTCCCTGCAGTAAAGAGCCCTGTTTACTCTCACAGTGGAAGACAGTCAAAGCCACTGGAAAGATTTCATCTGTAGGAACTGATCATACAGATGATGTGAAGAAAGACATTTGATTGAACTGTTTCAAAATTTACAACTTATACGTAATTCAAGTTGCAGGTTTTTGTTTATTTAAAAAAAAGGATATGTTATGGATGTTAGACTGCAGGTCTGCGCCATCTTGTGGCTCATTGTGATACCACACTGTTACTTCCTGTACCTTTGACCCCCGTTGTTTTGGATGTGTTCAACATGGCTTTGATTCACTAACAGCCTGCAGTTGTCTTTATTTCGACATCAGAAACAATATGCATTATACACATCAAAAGATTGAATTTTGCATACAAGTGACATTTAATGTGTGATTTATAGTATTCACACATTGTCAAACGGTTTCTGTTAACAGAGAGAGAAAAAAAATTACAGTGCGTGGAGGACGGCTAATGAACCTTCGAAGGTTTAGGACTACCTTCAAATTCCTGGAAAGCAAACAAACCTTTGAACCTTCGAACACAGCCCTACATTTATTATACCAGACTGCACAAAACATTAACACAAAACTGAGCAAAAACAAACACATCAGTATCTAGTAGCTTGGCCTGTTGCATCATGCAGGGCCTGAATCCATGCAGGCATGGAATCAATGAGATTCTGTATTACAGTCTGGTCCAGATTTGGCCATAGTTCGATGAGTTTTGACTGCAGTTCAATCACATTGGCAGGTAGAGGTTGAATTTTCCGCAGTTGTTTATCGAATTGTTCCCAGACATGTTCCATTGGGTTCATTTCGGGACACTGAGTAGTCCACGGAAGAAGCTGCAGCACCTTTTGTCACTTCCAGGTAGTGGGGATTCTGGATGTATGGTATGTAGCACCTTCTTCCTGCAGATGGTGTGATGTAAACTTCAAAACCCCTTGGCGGAACAATGGTATGAGATGGTTCTGAAGGATAGCAATGTAATGTGCCAAAGAGAGATCCCTCAAAACCAAATTTTCACAGAACCAAATCACACATGACACTGCAGCCACCATGTTTTGCCTTTAAGCAATCGGTCCACAATTCATCTCCAGTCCTCCTCCATACCCAAATGTGCCTATTCAAATTGAATTATTGGAAGTGGACTACTCTGAGATCAGAACGGTCCTCCAAAACAGTAGAAGTCTATCTAGCATCTGCTGGACACAGTTCTTTCTGCACTGTACATTTGCATGTGTGAGCACAGGTTTCCGTCGGGCCACTCACCCATTGTAGGCCTATGCAGAACCTGTTGTGCTGTATGTTGGCTCATGTTTACGGCGCTGGTGATGTCCGCAAGCTTTGTTGTGGGTTAGAATGGAGTTGGTGAGCAAGTGCCTGTTGTGCACAGGTTGTGACTGTTGATGGACAGCCAGGCCGAGGTTGTGCAGCGGTCAAACTCTCCTGACAATACATCACAATATGCTATGCACATACCCATTCATCCAAGATCCAAGATCAAATATCACACGTACCTTACACTCCAAGGCATATCGTATAATCCTGTGTTTCACAATGCAGACAGATTATATTTATACCATGGATGTGGAGGTACTGTGGGTATTTTGGATGATACCACTATTTTTGGGGTTGCTCATTTTAATATGGCAGAGCACTGTATACACTGTATATATATATATATATATATATATATATATATATATATATATATATATATATATATATATATATATATAGCAGACGCCCTTATCCAGGGCGACTTACAAGTGTTACACAACATAACAGTACAAAGTATTGCATTATAAAATATAACATTACAGAATATCATAATACAGATAAGAGCAGTTATGAAAGTACAATAAGATCAAATTCAAGTAAAATAAAGAATAAAGTAAGAGCGAGTTTGACTAAGAGCAGTTAAAACTTATAGTAAATATTTGCTTATATGAGTAAAGTCCAGTAAGAACACGTAGTAAGTATGATAAATGAATGAGAATGATTTCAAATAAGAGCAATTACAAAAAACCTGAGTACGATTATATATAGTAAAATCAAATACAAGATACAGTAAGTAGTTATAGTTAGGAGCAGTAGTTGAGTGTGGCAAGGTATGGAGCAGTTCGGTGCAAGTACAAGCTGATGCAAGTACTGGAACAATTGGGTGCCATATAGTCCAGTATGGTCGAGAGTTGTGTGTTTACAGATGCTGTCTCAACAGGTGTGTCTTGAGGAGGTGCCGGAAGGTGGTCAGAGACTGAGCAGTCCTGATATCTGTGGGTAAGTTGTACTACTGAGGGGCAAGAGTAGAGAAGGTGCGGGGTCTGGAGGCGGGGCGGGAGAGGGGTACAGCTAGTCTGCCGGAGGTGGAGGAGTGGAGGGGGCGAGAGTGGGTGTAGGGTGAAATGATAGTTTGGAGATAGGAGGGAGCAGAAAGGTCAAGGCAGCGATAGGCAAGTACAAGAGCTTTGAATTGGATGTGAGCATCGATAGGGAGTCAGTGCAGAGAGCGGAGCAGCAGTGTAACGTGGGAGAAACAAGGAAGGGATAAGACCAGGTGAGTTGGAGCGGACAGATGGCAGAGGCAGGAAGGCCGGCCAGGAAGGAGTTGCAGTAGTCAAGGCGGGACAGTACCAGGGCCTGAACTAGGAGCTGCGTGGAGTAGTTGGTGAGGAAGGGTTAGGGTTAGGGTTAGGGTTAGGGTTAGGGTTAGGGTTGTGAGGAAAAAGCGACAGGAGCATGCCAGATTAGAGATGTGCTGAGAGTAGCTGACACCAAGGTTCTTGGTGGATGAGGAAGGAGAGTGGTGGATTCAAGTGGAATAGAGATAGAGAGATCAGCGGTGGGGGAGGAAGAGGGGGAAGAAAAGGAGGTTTAATTTGAAGAGGTTGAGTTTGAGATGTTGAGAGTGCATCCAGGAGGAGATGGCCGAGAGACAGGCAGAGATACGGGACGAAATGTCAGGTCAGAGGTGGGAATATATATACTGTAGATGCAACCCAAATGTTATATGAAATACAGTAGATGCCGCTTATTAGCAACCCCTCAGTTCCCAGTAAAAAGTTGTTATTAGCTGAACGTTGTTATTAAGTGAAAAGCCACATTTTCAAGTGTATATATATGGAAAAACAATGTATACTATAGTTGTAGAAACAGCGCACTGAAATACACATCTTAGTTCATTATAGTGTTCAGAAATAAACATGAAAAACACCAAATATCAGAACAAACAGCTTTTTACTAATACTAAACGGATGTGTAAAACAAAAAAGTACACACAATACTGTATTGTACACATAGTACTACAACAACGTACTATCAATATCCTTAAAGTTAAAAACAGTAAACAAAGTTGGTATGCAGGACTTACATTTAATACAGAAGCATTATTTTAAAAGAAGTAGTTGTCGAATGTTATTTGTTTTTTTACGATTCGCCGCCAGCTGTAAATCACTCTCAATTTTGCGTGCAGCTTCGTAGCCAATTTCAAAATGCGGGATACAACAGATTTTGAGATGCCAAACTTTTCTGCTACCCGTACTTGGGTCACATAGTGCCTCCAGAATCCAAACTTTATCAGCTATAGAAAGGTCTACACGTTTTGAAGCCATGATGACAGACGACAATCAGATCAATAAATGTACAGCTGCATTATTAAATATATACCACTATGGTATAAGTGCCAATATACATGATAATACACTGAGTGTTTTTGATAGCTTACCATGTTTCGCAGTGAATGGCCATAGTAAACAAAGGGCATGTTTTGTTTTTGTTTTTTTTCGTTCATAAAAACTGTATACAAAACAGAGCGTTTTGGACTTTCCGAACAGCAACCATCTGAAGGTGCAAAAAGGTGAAGGTAAACAGGGCTATATGGACTTTTTAGTCCTAGTTCAGTTCTAGTTTCCTGTCTTATTTGAATAATTGTAATAAGAACCACTCGCATGATTGCAAACATCATAAAACGATAAGGGAACAGTGACAATGACATTTGAAGCTACCACTTTTTAACTTAATTTTTAATCCTGTTGGTGTTTCAAACTAGGGGTCATTTATTAATCCCCTCATTAAAGGAGTGTCAACCAGTACTTTAAAATCTTACCTCTTACTTGCACTTGCAACATTAACACCACCCTTTTCTACTATTTAAAAATGTTTGGTTCTTTCCCTATTATTCTTTAAATGGCAGCTAGCTCAAGAACAGTAAAACCTTTCATATTATAATTGAGTCAGGGGGTGTTTGGATAATTATAGCTGTGAAACTGTTTACAATTTTAGAAGGTTTACAATATTAGAAAAGCAAACTATGAAGGTATGAAACAGAGACTAACAGAAGTAGATTGGAGTAAAATAGAGAAAACATCCACAGAAAAAGGATGGCTGTTTTTTAAAAATGTAGTACTAGAGGCACAAAACAATTACATCCCAAAAGTAGACAAATGTAAATCTAAAACAAAATGGCCAAAATGGTTAAATAGATCAATTAAAAAAGAATATTCAGCGAAAAAAGGCACTTTACAGAGCGTTTAAAAGGGACCAAAAACAAAGTACACAGAAAGTGTACTTGGAACTGCAAACACAAGTCAAAAAGGAAGTTAGGAAGGCCAAGAGAGAGATAGAAATCAATATTGCTAAGGGGGCTAAAACCAATCCCAAAAAGTTTTTCCAATATTATAACAGCAAGAGAACATTCAAAGAGGAGGTTAAATGTCTAAGAGACACAAATGGCAAAATCATAGATGAAGAAAAAAAATAGCAAATATATTAAATGATTACTTCTCACAAGTTTTTACAAAGGAGGACACGGACAACATGCCCCACATGTCGAAATGTTCCTATCCAATTTTAAATAACTTTAGCATAACAGAGGCAGAAGTGTTAAAGGGACTAGGAGCTCTTAAAATAAACAAATCCCCTGGGCCGGATGAGATCCTCCCAATAGTACTCAAAGAAATGAAAGAAGTTATTTACAAACTGCTAACCAAGATCATGCAACAGTCTCTTGACACAGGGTTGTACCGACAGACTGGAAAATAGCAAATGTAATACCGATCCACAAAAAGGGAGACAAAACCGAACCAGGTAACAACAGACCAATAAGCCTGACTTCTATTATATGTAAACTTATGGAAACTATAATAAGATCCAAAATGGAAAACTACCTATATGGTAACAATATCCTGGGAGACAGTCAGCATGGTTTTAGGAAAGGGAGATCGTGTCTAACTAACCTACTTGACTTTTTTGAGGATGCAACATTGAAAATGGATAATTGCAAAGCATACAACATGATTTATTTAGATTTCCAGAAAGCTTTTGACAAAGTCCCGCATAAAAGATTACTTCTCAAACTGAATGCAGTAGGGGTTCAAGGAAATGCATGCACATGGATTAGGGAGTGGTTAACATGTAGAAAACAGAAAGTACTGATTAGAAGAGAAACCTCAAAATGGAGCGAGGTAACCAGTGGTGTACCACAGGGATCAGTATTAGGTCCTCTGCTATTCCTAATCTACATTAATGATTTAAATTCTGGTATAGTAAGCAAACTTGTTAAATTTGCAGATGACACAAAAATAGGAGGAGTGGCAAACACTGTTGCAGCTGCAAAGGTCATTCAAAATGATCTAGACAGCATTCAGAACTGGGCAGACACATGGCAAATGAAATTTAATAGAGAAAAGTGTAAGGTACTGCATGCAGGCAATAAAAATGTGCATTATAAATATCATATGGGAGATACTGAAATTGAAGAAGGGAACTATAAAAAAGACCTAGGAGTTTATGTTGACTCAGAAATGTCTTCCTCTAGACAATGTGGGGAAGCTATAAAAAAGGCCAACAAGATGCTCGGATATATTGTGAGAAGTATTGAATTTAAATCAAGGGAAGTAATGTTAAAACTTTACAATGCATTAGTAAGACCTCACCTAGAATATTGTGTTCAGTTCTGGTCACCTCGTTACAAAAAGGATATTGCTGCAAAGAAGAGCAACCAGAATTATCCCAGGTATAAAAGGCATGTCATATGCAGACAGGCTAAAAGAATTGAATCTATTCAGTCTTGAACAAAGAAGACTACGCGGCGATCTGATTCAAACATTCAAAATCCTAAAAGGTATAGACAATGTCGACCCAGGGGACTTCTTTGACCTGAAAAAAGAAACAAGGACCAGGGGTCACAAATGGAGATTAGATAAAGGGGCATTCAGAACAGAAAATAGGAGGCACTTTTTACACAGAGAATTGTGAGGGTCTGGAACCAACTCCCCAGTAATGTTGTTGAAGCTGACACCCTGGGATCCTTCAAGAAGCTGCTTGATGAGATTCTGGGATCAATAAGCTACTAACAACCAAACGAGCAAGATGGGATGAATGGTCTCCTCTCGTTTGTAAACTTTCTTATGTTCTTATGTTCTTATGTTTTCATCATTTTGCTAATCAAGACCTAAAAAGATTTAATTCAACCCCTGCTCTCTTGTTGTTTTCTATAGAGGTCAGCCATTCTGTTTTAGCTCAACAACGGAAAAGGTTACACTAATTAACGACACCCAACACTGATGAAAGCAACTCAGGAGTCTTTCAGTGGACTACAATGATTATTTCAGACATACAGGTAAATAAACAAATAACTTTAAAAGGTTGTGGTATAAAAGTGATAATGGCATTGCTGTGGTGTGTTCCTTGATAATAATGAAACAGCAATGCCAATATCCCTTAAATATATAACATATCGTACTGAACTGTTCTGTATATACCAGACTGTGGCGGAGTGTCCCGTCCCTATTTATTATTATTTGTGTTTTGTTTGCGGCGCAGTTAAAAGCGCCGCGTCTTTTATTATTTATTATTTAAAAACCCTGTGAGGATGCATGACTGATCAGCTACTGATTATTTAACTAGCTGACAGTCATGCATCCTTACCAAACGCGTGCAGACTGTGGCCGAGGGGTAATAAGATAATTAACAGCTAGTTAACCCCTTGGCCAGAGGATAAGAACCGGCAGCTGTCCGTGCTGCAGTGTGGGGGTGTACAGAGAGGAGGTACGGGGAGATAGAGAGGAGACAGAAAATAGACAGAAAATAACAATTGCTAAAACGTGCTGGATTAGCCAGCACGACACTTACTTGTTTGTCTGTTTATTCGTTTGGCCCTTGTGCCCTTTGGTTTGTGTTTTGTTGATTGTTTAAATATTTTGTTTTGTTTGTTTATTTATTAAACACTCTGCGTGCAGTAGCATTCAGCTTCACCCGCCCATCCATTGTTTTGGTTTCAGTTACTTCCTGGTCCGTGACGTCACCACACCTCACCACTGTGAGCCATCCTGTCACATATGGTGTCCTGCGTGGGACAAACAACGCCTCCAGGAGCCCGACCAGGAACAGTAAAGGGAGTTTTTTTTGTGTGTTCGTTTTTTTCAAAAAGTGTTTTTTGTGAAGGGAAGGAAAAAAAAAAAAAAAAATGGGATGGAAGGAAGACCGAGAGGTGAAGGACAGGGAGGAGGAGTGTCTCCTAATGGCCAGAAACCCAGGGAGATATAGTCAGCCATCGTAGTTGTGCCCCCTCTGCGACCAGAAGCATCGATTTGCCAAATGTCCCTTCCGCTATTATGAAGAGGAGGAACTAGCCCAGAGGGGAGCCCGAGCATCCAGCGCCCAGAAGGGGGCGTGAGCATCCAGCGCCCAGAAGGGGGAGCGCAAGCATCCAGCGCCCAGAAGGGGACGCGAGCATCCAGCGCCCAGAAGGGGCGCAAGCATCCAGCGCCCAGAAGGGGGAGCGCGAGCATCCAGCGCCGGAGGGGGAGCGTGCATCCAGCGCCCAGAAGGGGGCGCGAGCATCCAGCGCCCAGAAGGGGATCGCAAGCATCCAGCGCCCAGAAGGGGAGCGCGAGCATCCAGCGCCAGAAGGGGAGCGCGAGCATCCAGCGCCCGGAAGGGGAGCCCGTGCATCCAGCGCCCGGAAGGGGGAGCCCGTGCATCCAGCGCCCGGAAGGGGAGCCCGTGCATCCAGCGCCCGGAAGGGGAGCCCGTGCATCCAGCGCCCGGAAGGGGGGAGCCCGTGCATCCAGCGCCCGGAAGGGGGGAGCCCGTGCATCCAGCGCCCAGGCCTCCAGCAGCAGAGGAAGAATACCTGCTGCCTCTGCCTCCACCACCAGGAGCAGAGCAGCAAGAGCTGCCTCTGCCTCCGCCATCTCCACCGCTTCCACCACCAGCAGAGCAGCGGGAGCTGCCTCTGCCTCCACCACCTCCACCGCCAGGAGCAGAGCAGCAGGAGCTGCCTCTACCTCCACAACCTCCACCAGCAGAGGGTGAATGCCTGCTGGTTCTGCCTCAACCGCCGTGGGAGGACTGCTTGCCCCTCCCACCTCCACCAGCAGAGGGTGAATTCCTGCTGGTTCCGCCTCAACCGCTGTGGGAGGATTGCTTGCCCCTCCCACCTCCACCAGCAGAGGGTGAATGCCTGCTGGTTCCGCCTCAACCGCCGTGGGAGAACAGCTTGCCGCTCCCAGCCCCACCAGCAGAGGGTGAATACCTGCTGGTTCTGCCTCAACCGCCGTGGGAGGACTGCTTGCCGCTCCCAGCTCCACCAGCAGAGGGTGAATGCCTGCTGGTTCCGCCTCAGCCGCCGTGGGAGGACTGCTTTCCCCTCCCACCTCCACCAGCAGAGGGTGAATACCTGCTGGTTCCACATCCACCGTCATGGGAAGGACTGCTCTTGTCCTGCTTCGCACCGCCCAAGGATGCCTGCCGCGCCGCCTAAGGATGCCTGCCGCACCGCCCAAGGATGCCTGCTTCAGACCGCCAAGGATGCCTGTTGCTCCGCATCGCCCAAGGATGCCTGTTTCTCCGCATCGCCTGGGGCTGCCTGTTGCTCCGCATCGCCTGGGGCTGCCTGTTGCTCTGCATCGCCTGGAGAGCCACCAGTTATAGGGAACGAGGGAGAAGTGGAGCTCCCGCTGCCGCCTCCATGGCCAGGGGCTCCCCTCCCGAGTTCGCCTCCTGAGGTTCCGCTGCTGCTGCTGCTGCTGCCGTCGCCTCCCGAGGGTCCGCTGCTGCTGCTGCCGTCGCCTCCCGAGGGTCCGCTGCTGCTGCTGCCGTCGCCTCCCGAGGGTCCGCTGCTGCTGCTGCCGTCGCCTCCCGAGGGTCCGCTGCTGCTGCCGTCGCCTCCCGAGGGTCCGCTGCTGCTGCCGTCGCCTCCCGAGGGTCCGCTGCTGCTGCCGTCGCCTCCCGAGGGTCCGTTGCGGCTGCCGTCGCCTCCCGAGGGTCCGCTGCGGCTGCCGTCGCCTCCTGAGGGACCGCTGCTGCTGCCGTTGCCTGCCGAAGGTCTGCAGCTGCTACCTTCGCTTCCCGACGGTCCTGTTTTGCCTGGGGTTGCTACCAGTCCTGCCATGCGGCAGGAAATACTGTGGCTGAAGCCCCATGAAGGGGAGCTGCCGACCACAGAAAAGGGGGGGGAGGTCAGGAGACCAGCTCCCCCCGCAGCAATTTCGCTGCAGGAGAGAGGGTGGCCGGAGCCCCACGGAGGGAGCTGCGGCCATGAAGAAGGGGGCAGGTCTGGAGACCACCCCAAACTTTTTCTGGCCAGAGGAGCTGGCCTGTGCGTGGTCCACTGGGACGCTACAGTTGTTGGGGTGGGAGGAGGACATCCCACCATGGCCGCCACCTTTGGCTTGTTGCTGCCCCTGTTCCTGCGCCGGGACTGCTAGCCGGGACTTTAGGGAATAAGGGGGGAGGTGGCCGAAAAGGCCATGTGTGCTGTGCACAAGGGGGGGCATGTGTGGCGGAGTGTCCCACCCCTATTTATTATTATTTGTATTTTTGTTTGTGGCGCAGTTAAAAGCGCTGCGTCTTTTATTATTTATAATTTAAAAACCCTGTGAGGATGCATGACTGATCAGCTACTGATTATTTAACTAGCTGACAGTCATGCATCCTTACCAAACGCGTGCAGACTGTGGCCGAGGGGTAATAAGATAATTAACAGCTAGTTAACCCCTCGGCCAGAGTATAAGAACCGGCAGCTGTCCGTGCTGCAGGGTGGGGGTGTACAGAGAGGAGGTACGGGGAGATAGAGAGGAGACAGAAAATAACAATTGCTAAAACGTGCTGGATTAGCCAGCACGACACTTACTTGTTTGTCTGTTTATTCGTTTGGCCCTCGTGCCCTTTGGTTTGTGTTTTGTTGATTGTTTAAATCTTTTGTTTTGTTTGTTTATTTATTAAACACGCTGCGTGCAGTAGCATTCAGCTTCACCCGCCCATCCATTGTTTTGGTTTCAGTTACTTCCTGGTCCGTGACGTCACCACACCTCACCACTGTGAGCCATCCTGTCACACAGACATTGAGTGCATTTTCTATAACAACAGAGCACAACAAAAGAGGTTATCGGGGGGCTGTTCATATAAAAACAGAGTTTGGATATACAAGGTTTTACTGTACAGCTGTAGCTGAAAAGTTGCTGCTGGTCCCTGGTTCCTAATTGCTTCCTGTGCTGTTGTTTAAGATGCAGTGATCTACTGAACAGCTACCAAGATGCAGCAGTTTACTTAAGCTTTGTATTTCAAATATTTTCATATCCTGAATTAATGTTTAAAAAAAAAAAAAACAGTTATTTCTGCAGCAATCATTGGGCTTACAAGTGTGGGGAAGCATATAGCGTTTTAGCCCATAAGTAAAGCATTGTGCACTGAAGCCTTTTTTTGATTTTAAAGCATTTGTTATCACATGGGTTGGAGAAGTGGAATCCTGTAAATTGGTGTTGCATTACATTGTTACCCTTAGAGGACACAAACATGCAGAAATCACAAACAGCTGTGAAGTAAACAGAAGAAACAAAACATAATGACGTGTCTCCATGTAGAGGAGATAAAGCACAAAGCCCCTGCTGACCAATCACCCTTGAGCCTATCCACAAAGGGGTTGTGTGACACTTTTCACAAATCAGGACCAGCTGGTACAGTATTTCGAACAATGTGCATGTGTTGCTCACTTTCTCTCAGCTACACATGAGATCTATGCATTCTAAGATTCACTTGTACTGTATTCCTGCTACGCAATGGTGCATGTGACCTATATAGAGCAAGTAAGTGTCATTTTGAGTATAAAGAGCCTGGTAATGGGGGGGTATGGATCTGTATTCAAGGGGAGTTCAGATTTAGTTTCAAAATGACGCACATTCCCAAGGTGCCTTATTATCCCTCAGGGGATGGAAACCTCCGCAACGTGCATATAGTTGAGGTGGTCCTGTCTACGTACGTGCGTACTTATGCCACACTTTCTGCATACATCAAAAAAAACGCTCATCCAATTCTGAATGTTTATGACTGCTTATCAAAGTGAGAGTATTAGATTCTGAGAATAAATGGGGGTGTCATAAGTTATTGGGGGTTGTATACTGTGGGGATATACGGGAGGGTCTCTCAGTACATCTGTATGTCACTGGTAAATCAATGATTTTAATATACTTACCAAAATACTAACACCTCACTTGCTTAACTATTTAGGTCTTAAATACCACTTATCCAACTTAAATTAAACTATTCATTTTTTATTCTAAACCTATTCTGCTCATATCATTGATATACATCATGACAGGGGTTTTCAACCATTTTTTGAAACCGTACCCCTTCTGTCAGGAGGTAAAGTACCCTGTACAATTTTCAATAAAAAGGCAAAATAATCTGGTTAACACATTTCTCCCCGTTTATTTAATATATAATTTTACACAAGTCTGGGACTGACAAATTGCTGAGACAGAAACCCAAATAGTAGGATTCATTCTTAAAACTTAATTACATTTCTTTGGATGCAAAGAATTAAAAGGCAGTATTTAGGAATCTTTGTAAACACTCATATTCACGTTCTATTGGGCATTACAAATAATACAAAATAGTCTGCACTGTAAATGTGTATTACGTTACTATTGACTACCCACCTCAGCATAATTATGTGTGCCGTTTAAAATGTTTACAGGATCAAAAACCATTAACCTCAAGATAAAACTATAATTAATTACTAACAATAGTACACTTTATTATTATTATTAAAGCCAGCATAAAATGATCCAAAGGGACTCTGTATAACTTTCTGTCGCTTTGCACTTTCTGACTCTTGTGTTTTCCTTCGGTTTTCTACTGCTTGCAAGAAATGTATCAAGCAAACACCGAACACATATTCAACCAGGCTCTATTGCTGTTAATAAAATGGAGCCGGGGTAATACACAAAAACAAATTATGAGTATTGTGATGACTATGTATGTTTACCAGAGTATTTATACTTAACCCATTTGTGCCCAAATTTTTCTCAAAGGTTTCATGCATATAGTTGTGTTAATAGTGTCCTATATGAACATGTTCTGCATTTATTTTCCCCAGGTTTTTGTTTTTTTTCTTGAAAATCGTATTTGAATGTGCGGCAACTATAGTTGCCGGTGGGCAAATATGTTGTATGCACCCCTTCAATGTCAAATTTGAATAGGAGGAGAACATTTGGCATCTAACTCAAAATAACTGCTTTCAACAGATCAATCTTTATTCATAAACAGATTTAGTATGTATAAAAGTGTAAGAACATTCGCTGTGACACCAAAAAAGCTGCCTCTAGCTTATAATCTCTTAACTATAAATGTCCAAATTATCTTGAATACATGGGGACTTAAACAGTCATCAACAAACCCATTTGTCTTAAAGTGATGGAACATAGTGCAGAACAAAGTGCAGACATTAAGTTGCCCCAACAGGGCATTGTGTATCAAAAAGTTAAATGAAAATAAATAGAATGAAGAAAAAATAACATCAGTGCATATGGTTAGGGTTAGTGCATACAGGCAATTTCTTTCAAAAGACATTCGGAATGGGAAGTTATGTCATATGTGTCCTCCCCACTCTCCCTTTCTATCTCTCTTTCTCCCTCCCTTCCTCTCCCTCCTGGGTAGAGTTTTAGCGGTTCACATGAAAGACCTTGAAGCACTCAACGTGCAGGGCAACACCGCATTTCTCACATGCAAAGGGAGTGCGTCCATCACATTTTCATTGTCGTCTGACCAAAGAAGACGTCGTCTTGGGACTGAGTTGTACCCAAGTGGTCAAAAGAATGCCATAGAATGTTAGGAGCTCTTCATCAGTCAGATTGAGGGTGGCAATTTTCTGTGCTGCATACATATTCGACATTTCCAGGGTGATATCCCGTAGTGATTTGGGATAGAATGTGAGAAAGATGTCTGCTGGATCATCTGACGTGACAATGGGATTGGTTGGCTTCGGTTGATGATGCTGATGACGCTTGGCCTATATTGGTTTTTTAGCATCTGTCTTCATTTTCTTGAACTTCCGCTCTTTGTTTTTGATTTTCTTTAGCATGGGTCCAGGGGTTGTTGGACTATTTTCCTTTTCCTCAACAGCATTTATGATGCTTGGCTCTGTAGATGCACTCACTAAGGCCGCAGGACATTCAGGTTGGCTCTGTAGATGCACTCACTAAGGCCGCAGGACATTCAGGTATATCTCCAATGTCAAGGAGGGGTAGTTGAAAAGCATCATCAGAGATTAAGCCCTCTCCTTTCAGCAACCTTGACGGTAGGCGTTTGTAATCACATGCCACCTCATCATCAGATCCATCGCTGTCACAATCTGTTATGAGCTATCTTCTCAGACACCGCACAACTGTAACATCTGAGATAGTTGCAGGGGGATTATCTGCATCAAGAATATCCAAAACCTCTACCAAGGTATACCTGAAAGAAAATTAAGAAAATTATTTTTAAAGTCAGAGGCCCATAGTATTCAATGGCTGGCTGTAATAGGTGATTTCATATAATAATTTAAATGTAAACTCATTACTTGTCTGAATTTCAACATTATAATGGAATCATAAGCTACTAGTCATAAAAAGAATAGGGTCCTTGACCGATTAGAATGAAACGCATCCAAACTGGATGAAGGGGCCTCAATATTTTGCCCCTTATAGGACATAATATCATAAAAGGGAGAAAAAGATAACCTACATCAATTAATCCCATGCTTTGAGTTATGTCTAGGTGGGGTATTATAAAAGCAAAAAGCACTAAACAAGACCATTAACCTTGATTTATTAACCTATTAACACAGTATACCACATTTCCCCATGATATATGTACTTACAAGGCACTTGCCCGCCGGCAACTATAGTTGTCGCTTGGACTTTTGACTAAGTATACAAAAAACTATAGATCTCTTGTAAGATTTGTTTTGTTTGGGTGATTCTAGAGACCTTCATGATTAAGTAGATATATATATATATATATATATATATATATATATATATATATATATATATATATATATATATATATATGTCAACAAAAAATACTTATTAGTAACATGAAAATTACCTTTTATTGGGAGGGTTTGCCTTCGCCATGCTTCCTGGAAGTAGGGGTAGGAAGTTGACAGCCTCATGTGACAGGAAGGAAGTAAATACCTTTTTTTTTTCTTGAAATCCTTTATTTGGTTGTTTGCTTGCATGTCATTGAGATATAAAACATGGATAACATCTAGAAAAATATTTACAAAAGGAAAATGACAACTATACACTGTGGCAACTATAGTTGTCGGTGGGCTTAAATGGGTTAAAGCAGAAACACTGTGCTTCACTGATACGACAAACTGAAAACAGCAAAGCTCACGAGCAGCACAGCGCGCTATCGCCAGACGCCTGCTTCACCTATCAGAGTGGAAGCCACGCAATCGAAATCGCGCATGCGTACAGGTGGAAAATGTGGACGTGACAGATTCTGTTTTTTTAATTAGCGGTTAACTTTGAGCTGCTAAACAACTATTAAATAAGTATACATCGTGGTTTAAAGACTATATACTACCGTAAAAAAATTCAACATCATTATTTTCTCTTACTTTCATTTTTATTTGTTTATTTCTGAGTCGTCCTGCGTACTATGGAAGGCCATCTGGGTCAAAAACACGTTTCAAATATTCGCTACACGTACTCATTTGGACCAATCAGAGCACATAAATGACTAGGCTACGTATTTCCTACGTTGATGGATAGTCATTTTACATTAGTGGCTTTTATGACAACGTATTCGCTTGTAATCGCTTCTTATTCACATACCTAAATTGTGCATACCTAAATTCAAATTCAACGGTACTGTTGAGCGTTGACTCAACAAAAACGTCACTATTGTCACAACACTTCCGGGTATTTAGGAACGCTTCGTTGCATTCCTAAACTAAACGGTAAAATTTAAAATGCACGACTCTGCATATCGGCCTGCAGCTTCTAAAAATAATCTTCCAACATCTTAAATACAAGTTTGTATTAAATATGCTGCATTACTTCGTAATATGTGTTATACAATAATACATAAATAAAAAAAATTAAAATATATACATATATACAGTGCCTTGCAAAAGTATTCAGACCCCTGACCAATTCTCTCATATTACTGAATTACAAATGGTACATTGAAATTTCATTCTGTTTGATATTTTGTTTTAAAACACTGAAACTCAAAATCAATTATTGTAAGGTGACATTGGTTTTATGTTGGGAAATATTTTTAAGAAAAATAAACTGAAATATCTTGCTTGCATAAGTATTCAACCCCCACACATTAATATTTGGTAGAGCCACCTTTCACTGCAATAACAGCTTTAAGTCTTTTGGGGTAAGTATGTACCAGCTTTGCACACAGTGTCGGAGTGATTTTGGCCCATTCTTCTTGCCAGATTTGCTCCAGGTTGTTCAGGTTGGTTGGACGACGCTTGTGGACCTCAATTTTCAAATAATGCCACAGATTCTCAATGGGATTGAGATCAGGACTTTGACTGGGCCACTGTAGGACATTCACCTTTTTGTTCTTGAGCCACTCCAATGTTGCTTTGGCTTTGTGCTTGGGATCATTGGGATCATTGTCCTGCTGAAAAGTGAATTTCCTCCCAAGCTTCAGTTTTTTAGCGGACTGAAGCAGGTTCTCTTGCAGTATTTCCCTGTATTTTGCTCCATCCATTCTTCCTTCAATTTTAACAAGATGCCCAGTCCCTGCTGACGAGAAGCATCCCCACAGCATGATGCTGCCACCACCATACTTCACTGTAGGGATGGTGTGTCTTGAGGCACGGGCAGTGTTAGGTTTGCGCCACTTTTTGAGTAACGGCTTCTTTCTTGCCACCCTCCCATACAGGCCAGTGTTATGCAGAGCTCTTGATATGGTTGACTGGTGCACCATTACTCCACTCCCAGCCACTGAACTCTGTAGCTCAAAGTGATTGTTGGCCTCTCTGTGGCTTCTCTCACAAGTCTCCTTCTTGTTTGAGCGCTGAGTTTTGAGGGACGGCCTTTTCTTGGCAGTGCCTGGGTGGTGTGATGCAGCTTCCACTTACTGATTATTGATGTGCTCACTGGGATATCCAAACACTTGGATATTATTTTGTACCCTTTCCCTAATCTATGCATTTGTATTACTTTATCTCTAACTTCTGCAGAATGCTCTTTGGTCTTCATTTTCCTTCAGATTCACAGCCTGACCAATGATCCTTCAACAGTGGGGTTTTTATCCAGAAAATGTGACAGCAACTTTAATGGTTCACAGGTGGAAGCCAATGGTAAGGTAATTGTGTCTTCGTTAGGGCAATTTCTTTCATCGGTGTAAACTGGGAGCTTCCACAGCACAGGGGTTGAATACTTATGCAAGCAAGATATTTCAGTTTTTTATTTTTCTTAAATATTTCCCAACATAAAACCAATGTCACCTTACAATAATTGATTTTGAGTTTCAGTGTTTTAAAATAAAATATCAAAGAGAACGAACGAAATTTCAATGTACCATTTGTAATTCAGTAATATAAGAGAATTGGTCAGGGGTCTGAATACTTTTGCAAGGCACTGTATATATATATATATATATATATATATATATATATATATATATATATATATATATATATATATATATATATATATATATTATTATTATTATTATTATTATTATTATTATTATTTATTTTAGCAGACTTTATCCAGGGCTTAACTTACAATTGTAAGCAAATACATTTCAAGTGTTACAGTACAGGTAATACAATAAGAGCAAGATAAATACAATGACAAGTTCAAGCAAGTACAAGTGTGACAAAATACAATTCAATAATACAGCAGATAAGTGACAGTGATAGTTACATCAAGATATGATTAAATACCAAATACTACAGTTTATATATATATATATATATATATATATATATATATATATATATATATATATATATATATATATATATATATATATAAGAGCAGCTGGCTCTTTCAGCTCTGAGAGTCAGTGAGTTCGTTGAGTCAGCGTTGAGCCAACGCTGTGCGTCACTAGCTCTCAACGGTGAGTTTAGGAACGATTTTGAAAGTTGTTGCTTCTCAGCAGTTTAACATAAGGAATATTGCAAATATGGCGGCGAGAGATTTTCTTCTGCGCTGCAAGCATACATTTGCTGAGCGCAGCCGTCTCATTGAGGTTTGGCATTTTGTTATTTTACGTGGCGTGGTCCTGTCCTGGACAGAGACCTTGTTTATTATCAAGTATAATACATTTGTTAATAATTGTTTTCTCTGTCTCCTGCTTTAATGTCAAAAATAGTAAGATCATCACAATCTATTATTATTATTATTATTATTATTATTATTATTATTATTATTATTATATAATAATAATAATAATAATAATAATAATAATAATAATAATATTGAGACCCAGCGTTTATTATGTAACATCTTCAAATACTTCAGATGCAATCATAGAGAAGCTAACATACAACCTAACATACAACCTTATAGCATTAACATAACTAAACTGCAACATTCCAGCAACATCGTTAAAAGGTTGTGTCAGTGGGTATTAAGTAACAGTTTTATTTTATAACGCAGTGCCACTGTATTGCACACCCCCAGAGTATAAAGCAAAAGTAAACAACGATGTGGAAAACGTTAAAAAAAATGAACAAGCAGAAGAACGAATTGCATTGAAAAACTGTATTGCATCTACCACTGTTAATAATAATAAAAACCCCTGCATCATGATCATTCACAAAAGACCAGGTGATTTATTGGTGATTCTAAGTTTTACGGTGACAAAAAAAATAAAAATAATAATAATAATAGAAAAAAACATACTACAGGAAAAGTAAAGGAATATAAAAAAAAACATTAGACAATCAGAAGTTAAACAATTGGAAAGGCAAGTTTCAAAAAGTATGTTTTGAGAATGCTTTTAAAAAATATTCAAAGGCACAGATTCCCTGATCACTTTTGGAAGAGCATGGAAAATGTGAGGCGACTTTTCATTGGATCATTTAATACACGTACTATTTTCTTTAAATTCATTGGTTCTTATTTCATTTCTAAAGAACTGATTGGCCCAAATTTGTACGTGTAGTAAAAATAGTACGTGTATTTAACAAAATAGAACACGTAGTGTATCGCAGTACTACATGTAGTAATTTATTTGAAACATGTACTAACAGCACATGTTTTTGACCCAGATGGCCTTCCATAGCTTACCCCCTATGACCCGTACCCCCAGGAGTACAGGTACCCCCGGTTGAAAACCCCTACATCATGATCATCAAGTTTTTTGACATACTGATAGATCTAATTTTGACTAAGGTGACATGAGATGTATTTTCCTGACAAGTATAACATTGCTGTTTGTCTCACTTTCAAAAGCAGGTTGTCATCTTAAACATTTTCTGGTATTTCTGGTCCAGTGCTTGTGTAGGGCTACACTGCCTGTTAACAGAAATCCAGGAGCAGCCCTTCACTGTCTCACCAAAAAGCTTGCACAGCTCAAGGTGTATATTTCACCATGTTGGTTCCAGCTGCTCCATGGTTTACAATGGTGACAGTTTCTATAAACTTTGGCACAAACCCTTGAGCAATGACAATGAAGATAAGTCAGTTTGGTCTCTGGTTGCCTTGGAGTTTATGTGATTTTGGCTCACAGTGTGTAGTGGTATGTAGCCTGTGTGACTATAGTTTTTATTTGTGTGTGTGTGTGGATGTGCTTTGTTTCTTTTACTTTAGGTTCCTAGAGGGACTTAAATTAATGCAACGATGGCTTGCACAACAGAAAAGCGGTTCACAAATGCATTGCTTTATTACATCTTTAGTTACACACATGTGCATCACTTAGTAAGTTAATCAATAAACATATGTATTCTCAACTAAACGAATATTTCTGTAAATTGATTTAAATCATACACATTGCTTACTTTACGGTAATGCTTGTAAGATTATGTAAGCATAAGTGACTCGTACTGACTGACTGTACTGCCCTCTACTGGGGAAGCACCACAGGAAAGAGAATGTGGTTGAACTTATTTCTTTTCTACAGTATATTTAGGGCTTCTGTTTTTCGGGTTTTATTAATTGTATTTTTCAGTGCTTATTTTTTTTTAGCTATTTTCGAGTTATATGTAAATCTTTTTTTTCGGGGCTTTCGTTTTTGATATACTGTAAGAAATTAGTGTTTTCGGTTACGTTCCAAAATGCTTGAGCGTTTGTTTTTTTTTCTGTCAAAATATGTAGTAACTCGACAGTACTTGCACACTTAAGTTGTAGCTTCTTTCCATTGCTGTCTTCCACAACAAAATCCATATGGTCACGGGCACATTCTTCTGGGGCTTTGTGTGTACGCATTTTTGTAAATGTCGGCACAATTCTGTTTTAAATCCTCCGTATCTTAACTGTATACACAGCTTTAAATCCCGCTAACAAGCCTCCCTCCTGATTGTAATCTCGTTTCAAATCTCGCAAGTGGAGTCTTCAATAGAAATGTAGGAATGTGCTGTCATTCAGTAATTGGGGCGGTTTTAAAGTATTGAGAACGAATCAATGATAGATGCAAGTCAGGAAGGCGGGACATTGTCCAGCAGCATTGGGAAATGTATTTATTATTATTATTATTATTATTATTTTTGTAGTAGGTTTTATTTTTTAATGGGAAAAGGGTAAAGTCAATGTGAATTGATTAAACATTTCCACAGTTTTTTCCGGTGTTTATTGGCTATCCACCAATTTCATTTATTTTGTATCGGGGTTGTTTTATTGGGTTTTATCGGTTAAAACCGAAAATCAGAAGCCCTAAGTATATTTTAAATCCCCTGAGGAAACATTACCGTACTGTACCTTACTACATCCAGCCCTTGCCTTAAATTAAATGGGCTGAGATGCCAAGCCATTACACAAGTCAAAAATGGCCATTTTGATATTTGTTCACACAGTTTGAAATAATTTATGAAAGATGTCATGCATAAATGATATCTGAAAGAAATAGCACACGTGTTATCGTACTGAAGACTGTTTCTCTCTTTTCTGTGGTGGAGAATAAAGTAAAATAAATAGCAAATGGTAATATGGTACAAATTGTCCATGCTAATTTGAAATTAAACTACAGTATTTTAAAATGAAAAACCCCTGTTCGCCCCAGAAGCACTTTGTTTTGTATTTATAGTTAGCATCCCAAGTAGAAGTCTTACCCCATTGACTTGGGGTTCACAATGGTTAATTATGAAGGTTAACTTACCCTATCCCTATTCCTCACCACCAATCGGGTTGTATTGTTAATCTCAAAGCCAATAGGTTGTACTTTGATTTGGGATCCCAAAACTCAGGCGCATCACACAGGGTGAGGCAATCCACACACAGAGGGAGGGCGGGTGCAAACCCGGGACCTCTCGCACTAATACAGGGGTTCTCAATCCTGATCCTGGGGACCCCCTGCCCTGCTGGTTTTTGTTCCAACTGAGCTCTCAATTAATTAATTGAACTAACAATTTGCCTAATCGGAGCTTTTTAATTATTTTAAAGAGTTGGAGATTTCAAGTTACGTATAACATTGTATAAGGAGCTTGAAATCTCCAACTTAAGTTAAACCATTTAATAAGTCTAATTAAGCAAATTGTTAGTTCAATTGAGTGTTCAATTAAGTAATTGAGAGCTCAGTTGGAACAAAAACCAGCAGCGCAGTGGATTGAGAACCACTGCACTAAAGCATAGCGCCGATACCGCTTTACAAAAGAACTGGCTGCTTTGCAAGGAGCGTATATCGGGCTTATGTCTTCATGTGTGATTACGTCACCTAACAGCCATGCTGTCTCCTTCACGCTACATATATATATATATATATATATATATATATATATATATATATATATATATATATATATATATATATATATATATATATATATACTGTATATGATAACTAGGAACTCAGAATCCACTCTGTTTGGTCAAAGGCTCTCAGCAAAGTCATTTTTGTGTCATGGAGATTCTGAAACCTGTGTGGAGGCTATGTGGATGGTTTGGCTGTAAACATACCTCCACAGTTTGCATGCATAATGTTTTGCCTAGACATTTACTTCCATTTGGCTATTAATTTTGGAAAACAGTTTGTACTCTTTGTAAGACAAGCCCTGATACAGCAAAGAGTGTGTGAGAAATACACTCTCAACTTGATTAGAGGGAGCCACGACACAGTTAGAAACATGCATGTCAGTGATTTTTTTTCATGAGAAAAAATGTTTAAGACTGATTGATGATAACTGATATAAACTGCTGTGAGGAGTTAAAGTCAAGTTGTTTTGGCTAATGTCTCATAACAAAAACTGGCAAGTACCACCCCATTGCTCTTCTTATTCTAGCTGGGAACACATATCTCCTGATTTGAGTTATTTACTGGTTATCCAGCTGACCTCCCTTATGAAAGTTTACTGTAGTAAAACCATAGCATAGTATAATAAAGTATAATAAAAGTATGGTAAAGTATATACAATAAATTTTAAGCCCATATAGCTATGGTAAAGCATAATAAAAAATAGCAAACTAAATGCATAGTGAATGCATAGTATAGCCAAGGTAGAAGCATGGGAAAACTGCAAGATTACTGTGCACATTTAACAGTATAAACTTGCATACGTGCTATAACAAAACAGCACACCAATCATTGAATGCACAAATAAATTCAATGGATAGTTTTACTGTTAATGGACTTCACATTTCATTTCTTTTTTTTTTTTGTTCACCTAACATACCAGATCTCAAACCACATTAAAGTGTTCTGAAAAACAGCACAGCCAGCTCTGGCCTACTTAAAGAGCAGCCAATCACAGTTATCTTAGTTAATGTATTTGTATTGTTGTTCAGAATTGCTTTGTATATCATTTTCTAATTCAGTGACCACCTGACTACCCATGTGGTCTTTACAGAGCTCTCAAACATGTCGTCTCTCTAAGTACAGTCTGTACACAAGAGTGTATTCATTAAGCCCCTGCAACACTCTCATGTGATTTTTCTTACATCCACTGGATGCACAGGGGGATGGGTTAACTGTGATATGGCATTCCCATACCAGGTTCCATAAAACCAGTGCTGATTAACAGCCTTCTGTCAAGGTAGTTACAAGAACAATGTCTTTAGTGTTCTCCTATTTAGTTTGATTAATCAAGTGTGGTAGTTAGAATAGCAGGAGTCTAGACAATAAAAGTACACATTGTATGTTGTTTGAACATCTTCATAGGGTGTAGCTCTTGGGGGTCTATTTTAATGATCCAGACAGAAGTGGATCTAAAAGCCTCAGTCCTTAACTGTTAACTTCTTAACACAGGATGCAGTGCCTTTCGACTACATTCAAAATCATTCAAAATATACAAGGTATTGGGACTGATGAATACATGAAAAAAGAGGTGGGCTTTTGTTGCCTGTTTTACCCTTCTCAGACACCTATTACTATCTAGGTATCCCTGAATAGTCAATTAGACGTTTATTAATGAGAATAATACTTATGCAGAGAGTCTGGGTCATGCATTTGTTCTCCTGATGCCCCCAAACATGGGTTTCTGGGACAAGGGATCTCTGTTTTGAGGATGCAACATCGACAACGGATAATTGCAAAGCATACAACATGGTTTATTTAGATTTCCAGAAATCTTTTGACAAAGTCCCGCATAAAAGACTGAACGCAGTAGGGATTCATGGAAATGCATGCACATGGATTAGGGAGTGGTTAACATGTAGAAAACAGAAAGTACTGGTTAGAGGAGAAACCTCAAAATGGAGCGCGGTAACCAGTGGTGTACCACAGGATCAGTATTAGGTCCTCTGCTACTCCTAATCTACATTAATGACTTAGTTTAAGGTATAGTAAGCAAATTTGTTAAATTTGCAGACAACACATAAATACACCGTTGCAGTAGCAAAGGTCAATCAAAATGATGTAGACAGCATTCAGAACTGGGCAGACACATGGCAAATGACATTTAATAGAGAAAAGTGTAAGGTACTGCACACTGGCAATAAAAATGTGCATTATAAATATCATATGGGAGATATTGAAATTGAAGAAGGAATCTATGACAAAGACCTAGGAGTTTATGTTGACTCAGAAATGTCTTCATCTAGACAATGTGGGGAAGCTATAAAAAAGGCCAACAAGATGCTTAGATATATTGTGAAAAGTGTTGAATTTAAATCAAGGGAAGTAATGTTAAAACTTTACAATGTATTAGTAAGACCTCATCTAGAATATTGTGTTCAGTTTTGGTCTGGTTACAAAAAGGATATTGCTGCTCTAGAAAGAGTGCAAAGAAGAGCGTCCAGAATTATCCCGGGTTTAAAAGGCATGTCGTATGCAGACAGGCTAAAATAATTGAATCTATTCAGTCTTGAACAAAGAAGACTATGCGGTGATCTGATTCAAGCATTCAAAATTCTAAAAGGTTTTGACAATGTTGACCCAGGGGACATTTTCGAGCTGAAAAAAGAAACAAGGACCAGGGGTCACAAATGGAGATTAGATTGTAATGTTGAAGCTGACACCCTGGACCCTGGGATCCTTCAAGAAGCTGCTTCATGAGATTCTGGGATCAATAAGCTACTAACAACCAAACGAGCAAGATGGGCCGAATGGCCTCCTCTCGTTTGTAAACTTTCTTACGTTCTTATGTATCTTTATCTCTATTCCGCTTGAATCCACCACCCTCTCTCCCTCCTCATCCACCATGAACCTTGGTATTACCCTTGACCCCTCCCTCTCAGCACATCTTGACTCTGTCACACTCCTATCGCTTCTTCCTCAGCAACATATGGAGAATTCACCCCTTCATCACAGAGTACTCCACGCAGCTCCTAATTCAGGCCCTGGTACTGTCCCGCCTTGACTGCTGCAACTCCCTCCTGCCAGCCTTCCTGCCTCTGCTACCCATCTGCTCCAGCTAATCCAAAACTCTGCTGCTCGCCTTGTCTTTTCCCTTCCTCGTTTCTCCCACGCTACACCGCTGCTCCGGTCTCTGCACTGGCTCCCTATCGCTGCTTGCATCCAATTCAAAAATCGTCTATCTCTATCTTGACCTTTCTGCTCCCTCCTATCACCAGACTATCATTTCTCCCTACACCCCCTTTCGCCCCCTCTGCTCCTCCACCTCCGGCAGACTATTATTATTATTATTATTAGTTTATTTAGCAGACGCCTTTATCCAAGGCGACTTACAGAGACTAGGGTGTGTGAGCTATGCATCAGCTGCAGAGTCACTTACTTGCTCAGGGTCACACAATGAGTCAGTGGCTGAGGTGGGATTTGAACCGGGGACCTCATGGTTACAAACCCTTTTCTTTAACCACTGGACCACACAGCCTCCTAGGGGAGAGGGTGTACAGACTAGCTGTACCCCTCTCCCCTCCCCTGCCTCCAGAGGCCGCTCCTTCTCCACCCTTGCCCCTCAGTGGTGGAATGACCTACCTACTGATATCAGGACTGCTCTGTCCTGGATTACCTTCCGGCGCCTCCTCAAGACACACCTGTTCAGACAGCATCTGTAAACCTCACAACTCTCGACTGTACTGGACTGTATGGCACCCAACTGTACCAGTACTTGCACTGAACTGCTCCATACCTTGCCGCATTCAACTACTGCACATAACTATAACTGTATCTTGTATTTGATTTTACTCTTATAGGTAACCGTACTCATGTTTTTTTGTATTTGCTCTTATTTAGTACATGTTCTTACTGGACTTTACTCATATAAGCAAATATTTACTATAACTTATAACTGCTCTTCGTCAAACTTGCTCTTACTTATACCTTACTGTATTATTTATTTTGCTCTTACTGAAATTTGATCTTATTGTACTTTCATAACTGTTCTTATTTGTATTATGATTATGATGTTCTGTAATGTGATATTTTATAATGTGATAACTTGTAATGTGATACTTTGTACTGTGATATTTTGTAACACTTGTAAGTCACCCTGGATAAGGGCATCTGCTAAGAAATAAATAATAATAATGATAATATATGATTGTCTCTATGTCACACTTACACTACATCCAGAGAAGAACTTATTAAATTGTCACGGAATTTGGATGATTATTATGAGTATTTGATTTGCTGGTATTACCTGTATTAAAAAAACAAAGAAACAGCAACACGACCAAATACACCTCACTGAATTGCATTTCAGTATGTTTCTAGCAATGACAAACTGTGGTAAACCTAATTTCACATGCCCTGATGAAGACATAGCAGCAATTGTGTTGTCCAATTAGGAACAGCTGCATGGTGGTGCTTTCCTATTCTTCTTCCAAAATGCACACAGACGCAATTACCCTGTGAGAATACAAAATGCACACAGACGCAATTACCCTGCGAGAATACATCATGCACAGACGCAGATACCCTGCGAGAATACAAAATGCACACAGACGCAGATACCCTACGAGAATACAAAATGCACACAGACGCAATTACCCTGTGAGAATACAAAATGCACACAGACGCAATTACCCTGTGAGAATACAAAATGCACACAGACGCAATTACCCTGTGAGAATACAAAATGCACAGACGCAATTACCCTGTGAGAATACAAAATGCACACAGACGCAATTACCCTGTGAGAATACAAAATGCACAGACGCAGATGCCCTGCGAGAATACAAAATGCACACAGACGCAATTACCCTGCGAGAATACAAAATGCACAGAGGCAGATGCCCTGCGAGAATACAAAATGCACACAGGCAGATACCCTGTGAGAATACAAAATGCACAGACGCAGATACCCTGTGAGAATACAAAATGCACACAGACGCAGATACCCTGTGAGAATACAAAATGCACAGACGCAGATACCCTGTGAGAATACAAAATGCACACAGACGCAGATACCTTGTGAGAATACAAAATGCACACAGACGCAGATACCCTGTGAGAATACAAAATGCACACAGATGCAGATACCCTGTGAGAATACAAAATGCACAGACGCAGATACCCTGTGAGAATACAAAATGCACACAGACGCAGATACCCTGCGAGAATACAGCCTGTTGCAGTGGTTTGGTGATGTGTTGGGAAGCACTGTAGGTGCTGGGTTCACATAAGTCTATGTCTGTGCATCTTTTTGCTTTTCCCTAAGTCCATTTTTAACTGCTCAGCACCGATACTATGGACAAAAAACAGGGAAATAAAGTTGCAGTATTTGATCCCTGTGTCAACTGTGTGTATAATAAGAGAGTCCATTTTGACAAGACACTGTTTTGGCTAAAACTTCCCCTCCCCCACCAATAAACACTTTCCATCTCCGCCACCCCTGCACATTCATAAGCCTACACTTGGTTGAGCCCTAATTGCATCTTGATTAGTAGTTGTTGGAGGCTGGGGAAGGGGAACTTGTTACAGATAATTAAAAGTGCTACAGGATTCAGACATCACTTAGTAACAAGAGTACAGATGGCATGTAATGAAAAATATTCACAGCAAAATAACTTTTTAACCTTGTGAAAAAACGGCACACCAACTTTGAACTATTATTTACATATTATAAAACATCGTTTAAACTTTAAAATTTAAGTTCTATGGTTGTCCCAGACTGTACTATTTCCTTTTATCATTTACAATTTTTCTGAGATAAATGGTCAAATGCAATTAAAACAGTTCCTGTTTTTTAAACACATTACTAACAAAACGGTAACTGTTTAGAGGTCATCCGAGAACGTGCAGTAAATTTGCATAGCTTTTTGAAACACAAAAATACACTCAAACCCCCGGAAGCAACATTATAAACGTGCTTTAAATTGAAGAACCTATAAGGTCAGATGTAAATAAAAAATAAAAAAGTTTAAAGTCTTTGTTATATAAATGTAGTTATTTAACACAAAATGTGTGTAAATAAGTTAATGACAACATAGAACCGCAAGCATTCTCTTAAATCACACTCATTCTCAATTTTATTTTGAAGTAAGCGGTGGTTAAAGTTTTGCTATTTGATCATATTTTCAACATACATAACTTTGGCTTAATCAATGACCAACCATGCTTACTAAACCCAACTGTGTGGCGTGTCAATTGAGTAGGAGGCGAGCACGCACTGACGTCAGCGATCCCTATGAAGAGCCTTATGTGTTGGAATGTGGGGACTTGCAAGTAATGGAACTAGCTTTGAAAAAGTAAAATAAATCTAGGTTAAAAGTCTCAGAAAAGAGGACCTAGGCCAACGGTAAGTACCAAACTTACCGTAAACGACGAAGGGGGGCTGGAACAGTCCGACGATTTCCAAGAGAAAACTTCTAAAAAGTGTTTAAAAATGGAGGGGTTGTTCGCGGAAAAGGGAGAGGCGCTGTCCAGGGCTGATTTAATTTTAAGCACACGAGATCGGGTTTCTCAGAGAGATCAGGACCACAGCTAATACAAAAAGCCGAGGTACAAATGTAAAAAATACGTTTTAAACTAGAACTTAACTTTATAAACTCGATTTAAACACATTTTTCCTGAGCTGTTATTGCATTGAATGTGTTAGTGTCTGTCCTGTTTCCGGAAAGGGGATGTTTACTTTGACGAGTGGAGCAGTCAAGGAAAGGGCCCTATGAAGTTGGACAGCGATTTTTTTCTGAACTCGAGAATGTATTTTTTCGGTTGAATAACTATCTCTGGTGTGTTTCTGGAGGGGAGTGAGTCTTGCTAAATTTACATCTACATAATTGTTTACTGTTTAAGACTTGATAAAAAGTTTGACCTTGTGTTGTGGTTGGGGGAATGAATGCCTCCAAACTAAAAAGGTTTTCAAACGAAAAAATATACTAAAGTTTTTATACTAGGAACTTATGTGATCTGGCGTGGTTAACTTAGAAACCGAGTTGTATTTTTGTCTCAACATACCACGCAAAAATCGTAATAAAGTACTTATTTTTAACATAAAATAGAAAGCGACCTAAATATATGATCTTAATAAACATTTATTACTAATTTGAATTTAGTATTATTTTAATACCTTAACGCTATGCTTTGCCTGCTTGCTCTAAGTGTTTCATGTGCAGTGTCTGTACGGTCGTGTTCGTGCCGTTTGGAATGCTGTAAAATGGCCGAAGGCTCATTTCTGACATGCAAACGCAAAGGCCTAATTAGTCCGAAAGTTTTTACTTTTTATTTGTGCTGTGTTTCACTTATGTGAGATGGTGTTTGCAGTTTAGCACAAGGGGGGTTTAAATACACGTTTGAAGTTAACGAATGCAGTTCTAAGAAAATACAAATACGTAACAAAACAATGTCGGTGGTTAAAACTAGATAAAACCCATAATGTTAAAATGCTGCAGTTTAAAGATTCTTTTCTCTTCCCCGAGAAAAAAAAGCAGTTAAAAGCAGTATGTCAAATTATGTGAAGTAAGACTTAAACCACATAAGCAATTCATTTGTTACTTAAAGATTCACATTTTAGTATTCGTTGGTGTTGCATCAGAATTGTCAGTATATGTATTCTCTAAAAAGTGTTGTATATATAAGTGTTCTTTGTTTTATTTTTATTTTTTTTAAATTGTATTTTCAGGACATTGGCATGGCTGCTCATATTGGACATTCCATTGGGGCCAGCATGTTTTCCTCAACAATTGGAATGCCATTAAGTGAAGACCTTTATTGCTTGAACGAACTCCCCAAGACGGACCTTCCAGCTCCTCAGCTGGTTATGCTAGCAAATGTTGCTCTCACTGCTGAAGTTGGTGGCGGTGAATATCAGAATGAGGATAAGCAGATGGCAGAGCTGAAGACTGTGGGCAATAGCTTGTCTGACAGCGAGGTGGATGAGGAAGAAGATAATGATGATGATGATGCTGATGATAATTATGAAGGAATGCCTGAAGATGAAAGTGAACCAGAAATGCCTGCAAAAATTCAGAAAACAGCAGGATCAGACAAGGACAGTCTTACCACATCTCCCAAATCTTGTTATTCAATGATAGACTTGCGAGGTAAAGAAATCTTTGGGTGCTTTGATGACAAAAGCAAAAGATCCAAGCCTTTCCGCTGCAAGCCTTGCCAGTTTGAAGCGGACAGCGAAGAGGAGTTTGTTCATCACATCACAGTCCATAGTGCCAAAAACTTAATTGTAAAAGAGAATACTGGGAAGCCAGCACATTCCAAAGATCCAGAAGAGAATTCTGAAGATGGAGAAAACTGCAAAGGCCCAATTCGCTGTGATAGATGTGGGTACAATACCAATAGGTACGACCACTACTTGGCTCATCTGAGGCATCACAACAAAACCGGTGATGATCGAGTATTCAGGTGCACCATCTGCTCCTACACCACAGTCAGCGAGTACCATTGGAAGAAGCACCTGAGGAACCATTTCCCAAAGAAGGTGTATACCTGCTGCCAGTGTTCCTACTTCTCAGACAGAAAGAATAACTACATTCAGCACATACGGACTCACACAGGTATGATTACTGATAGATTTTAATTTGAGAACCATGTTTACAGACTCCTTTTAATGTCCAAGCAGAGGGGAGGATGAAAGAAATGTAATTGTTGTGTAATGTGCAAGATGGCAACTCTCGCAGTGGGCTGGTTACCAATCCCAAATTTGTGGTTACTGGGTTCCTTGTATTGAGGTTATTGCTTTGCCTATGTTACAGTGGCTTATCCAGATTAGGTAAACGTGAATGTGTTACCAATGTTCGTCAGTTGTAGTCACAATCTCACAATGATAATCCTTTACTCTCGCATTGTAATCACGGCTCCTGGAAAAATAAATTACAAAGAATGAACTGGCTAGCAGTTTGTAATCGTCAGGAAAACGTGCTGTCATATAAATTTTAATTGATCCCCACTAATCTGTAAAGGGTAATTCCAGCTTAACTGACATGGCATTTAGAGAAACATGTACAAACAAATGAGGACACAATTATCCTTTTAACAGTTTTTATTAATGCAAACTGCTCATAACTTTTAACACATTTTACCAACAACGTTTTTCCGTAAGAGTAAGAACACTTTCAAATCTAAGATGGTTGAAATCAAAATATTTTTTTTTCAACTTGTTTCCAAGGTAGACGCTGCAAGGTCACGTAAGTGACGTGGCACTTCAGTCATAATGCATGCTGACATCTTTTATAGTGATTCAAACTGCTGCTGTATCGCCTTGAGTTCTGGAACTTTGAAATCCTCACACCCTTCCAGTGTGACTGGCCCAGAGAAAATGTTTATTTTATGTACTTCATCAATGTCATCAGTTTTAGGCCAGGAGAAGTGAAGTTGTCCACCATGGGAAGTTTGATGTAGAAACTTCATTGAAAAGAAACCTGGTTTCTTTCCTTGCTCGAGCACTCTTCCAATGTAAAAACGATCAATGTAGTCCACTGCATAGTCGAGTTCAGGCTGTATTTCTCGCAACAAGGGATTTGACTCTAGCACTGGCTCAATGGACACATAATGACTGATGCCTGGAATGTATCTAACGTACAGCATTGATGTGTTGGATTAATGGTCTCCAATAATGTTGTCAACAGGATCCCTCACAATAGTAATTGGCGTCTTGAGCATTCTACTGGTATATGCCACAGTAATGTGGTCTGCATATGTACCATCTTTGCGTAGATCAGCAAGATAGACGTGAAAGGATTTATCGGGCATGTAATGCTGTAGGGCATCTTTTTCTTTGGACAGATCTGACAGGTAATTGAAAATCGTATTGCGAAGTTTGGCTTCAGAGAAAACTGTCAAGCTGGCTGCTTATAACACCAAACGAAAACATTTTCATCACTGGGTGTGATTCCATAGAATTTGTAAGTTCTTGAGGAAAGAAGTAATGTTTAACGACTCATGTTTTCAGCAACCTCCTCTCTGTGAACCCTTACAGCACTTCTGTTGGCCTGATACACATTTTGAGGCTGTGGATCGGCATCACTTTGTTGCTGCTCTTCAGCGGAGGCTCTTGACTGTAGTCCTGTTTCATCCTGGCCGTTTTCCCTATTGGTGGTACTGGGATTTGACTTGAACATGTCTTGGACTCTACAGCGCGTTCAAGAAGGAATGGGCTTATTGCTTTGACTTGAAGATCTGTTGTTGAGTTTGAGACAGGACTGAAGTAGTGAAAGCTGCGTGTGTCTGGAATCGTTTTAGGTGTGTGATCAGACCAAAGGGTGGAAAGCTCTTTTCTGATTTCCTCAACTTCCTTTGAATCCTCTGGAGAATTCACCAACGCTTTTCCCTGCAGAACCCACCGCCAGACAGTGCGTTTCAGTGCTTGTGATCAAGCTACAATGTATTTTGTATTTATTTATTTTTTTGTGAATATGTGAAGCAAATTGTTCCTACTCCACTTAAACACCTATTGAAAAACTAATCATATGAAGTGAAGGTCAGTTGTCTGCTGAGGCAGCAGAAAGCCTGCCCAAAACAGCTTCTTTTCATTCCCACTGTTTATTTAGCCACTTGTTATTTACGCTTTGTTTCATGATTGGCTAAATGCGTCTCTGCACAAAGTTTAGCCATCCTTTCTCCCACTAGAATGTAAATGCTGTGATAGCCAGAATGCACTCAAAACAACAAAGACAGCAGGGCTGGCACAGCATGAACCAGACTGCTCTTGAACAGCACCAGTACAGTGTGTGAAAATGTTCACCACGAGATAATGGTAATAGCAAGACCTGACTAGAAGATACGTGTGGGGGACAAAATCTAAATAGTTTTTATTTGTCATTTAAGATGTGTAAAGTAGAGAGACCGAGTGTCTGGTGTAATAGCAGGAAATATTCAGGAGTCAAATATTCTCCATCACACAATGTAAGATATTGCCAGGGTGTTGCTCAATTTTTCACTATTCATTTTTTGTTTGGTTTTGTTTAGGGAAATGTAATGTAATTTTTATGGCCTTTATGTAAAAAAAAGTGCCACTCTAATTTGACATTTTTTTTAATTTTTTTTAAATTATTATTATAATTATTATTATTATTATTATTGTAAAACCTGGTTTAAATGAATTAACAATGGGATTTATTTTTATTACATTTTTAGGTGAACGTCCCTATCGGTGCATACACTGCCCATATTCAAGCTCCCAGAAAACTCACCTGACCAGACACATGCGAACACATTCAGGTTAGTATTAAGAACATGTACAGTATCCTATTTATGTCCTCAAATGTGGTTTAAAGTAAAGCAGATGTGCTTAGCGATAATAATTGGTTTATGGTCCCAAAAACACGTTTTAAATTTTGAGAAATGTCCATTGAACTGAAGTTTCACATGCTTGCAATCAGTATTGAAACTGGATGATTTTCATGCTTATTCCAAGTGACTCCAGAGCTGTGAGCAATAAATCAAATATTTTGTGTCTTTTTGTGTGTGTTAATTTGTCAAATTGACTAAACATTTGTATTCAAACCTTTTTTGAATTATTCATGTATTTCAGAATTACTGTTGTGTTTTTCTTAATTAGTCTGCTTGTGTGTTGGCTGCAATAAATACTAGGGATGGGGATTTTAAACATTTAAATATATCAACTCTATACAAGTATTTAAACATATAATAATATGCTAGATCAGTGGTGGCCAATACACCAAACACTGCGATCCATTTTGATGGATCTCAACGGGCTCCGTGATCCACCAGTAAGCTATGACCAACAATTATGAGCGGGATTTAATGTAATAGTGTCCAATACATAAGACAGCAATAATAAAACAAAACCACAACAACAACAACGTAACAAACGCGCAATCAAAGCATTTTTAATATTAAGCATAGGTAATTATAAAACAGAAACTTATCAGCATCAGTCTTGAAATCTGGTGTAGGCAGGGCTCTACGCTAACTTTTTTTTAGGCACATGTGCACCTAAGTTAAATTTTGGCGCGCACTGAAAAATTTAGGGGCACACAAAAAAAAAAAAATACAATTTTGCTCAAATTTATTGTTGAATATCTACAAATCTTCCTTTCTTACATAACACTTGTGCAGGTCAATACTTCTGGTACTGTATGGTAGCGGGATGGTCTGGCTGACATTTCTGGATGTATCCCTCTCTGCACATTGTGTGACGTTTTGAAGCGCTGTGTTTTAATATATTTTCACCAGGGCCAGATTAAAGGACGTGGGGGCCCTACGGTAACCCATATTTATTTATTTAAAACGTGCCGGCCGGGCTGGGGGACCCCGGGCAAGGGCCAAGTCACCATCGCTTCTTGGCCTTTTGGCTAAGATCCAAGATGGGCCGAATGACCTCCTCTCGTTTGTAAATGTTCTTATATTTTGGGGGTCCTGTGCGTATTATGGTGTTTGGTGTTATTGGCATATTGGTTAATACGGCCCTGTGTTGAGGACAGAGAGTGTGAGCAGAGCGGGCCAGTTGTATATGGAGCAGGGGAGAGGGGGAGGGTAGTTGCTAGAGCAGAGTTTGAAATCAATAATAATGAGAAAGCGTCTTTGAATTGAATTAGATAACTGAACACTTTATGTACACTTTTTTCTTTGCTCATCATAGCTGGGCATGAGATTTATTAAACTGTGTATGCCTTTTTATTGCCTTGTACCATACAACAGAAATCACATGCGAGTGATAATAATTAAATCTCACTGTTGTTAATGATCATTTTAATTTACAATTAAACATCCGTGGGAACATTGAATACAAAATGATGCAATAAGGATCACAGACATAACATTATATCTATGTGGTAAGAGATTTAATGAGTTTTTCTGACGTTTGTTATATTTTTTTAATAAAATGCCATTGCTAAATAAACAAACAAGGCAAAACCATGTTTTAGAAGTATTTGGATGAATCGGATGAGAGAACCATGGTCTGTAAATCATTATGCCAGACAACATTGCTGTACCACAAAAACACAAGTTCAATGAAAACATTTCGAAATTACTGTGGATGGAAATACTGATGGCAGTAAAAAGCAAACATCCATAACAATATAGAGTGGGCCGAACAGGACGTGATCACCTTATCCTCTATGAGGATAATGTGTGTGAATCGTGAATGCAGCAGTTCATACAAAACTTTCAAAAGGGAGAAAGTTGCGATTGCCACAGACTCGTGGACCCCATTCCCCAATCGTCTCATAGGTGGAAGGCTTTTTTCACTTGAAATTGTTCTGTATGGTTTTGGACCGACCGTTGTTTGTTTAGTACAATTTTGTTTGTTTATTGCAATACTAATGCAATAAAGTAAAGGACCTCCGAGACACATTTCAAACAGGTAGGCCAGGCATGTCTTTTTAACAGTTTAATGTAAAGCTTGTGTGAATACGTGAATTTGAATACGTTATGTTATTTTATATACAATGAACTGCACAAGAAGACAAACGTTATATTCATTACTTAATATATTACTTGATCGTGTGTTAGACTGACATTTACAAATAGGACTTGTGGCAACGTTTGAGAGGTTTATGTACGCTAGTATGTAGAGGAGAGTGGCGTGGGATTCGAGTACTCAGGAATTGTAATGCTCAAGTACTTGTCTCAAGCATCAGTAGATCACAAAAATCCCACCCATACTATCTAAGACCGCAAACTTTTTAATCTCTGAGGCAGACCTTTTTAATATCAGTCACAACGCTTGTTCCAATTCCATAATCTTGTGCTATTTTATCCCTGGTGAAAGTATTTCAAACTTTTTTTTCAATTGTAAGCACAACTCGCTTTTGCTTTCCTGTAGCCATTTTTGCATTGGCGCTGTACAGTAGGTGATGTTACTGAATAGCTTTTTATTTATTTAAAACCTTTTTTTTAAACAACCGTATAATTTGTTACTCCTACAAAAAAAAAAACAACCTCAGAATAGGTATGGTTTGTTTTTTTTGTTAAATGAACATTTAAGAAACAAACTATTCTAAAACATTGTTCTGTCCAAAAAATGTGTTGAATATGTATAAAGTTATATTTCCTCTGACAACTTTAATTACAACCATTGTTTGATTGAAGAGTACATTTAAATATATAAACATTTAAATCTATACTTTGGTGAGTACGTGGTTTTTTATTTAATTTTTAACTTTGTAGTTAAGTTTTTGCGATGTTAAAATGTTATTTGCTTATTTAGGGTTTCGTTGCTTAGAAAATACTAACTAAGGCTGTCAGTATACATCAGAATGTAATCTAAAGAGAGTGCGTGTATGTAGATATGGTTTAAACGCTGACACTGCATAGCATTTAAACATTCCAAAAATGTACCAAAATGTGCATCCCTAATAAATATATATTCCAAGAATAAAGTGTGAATCATATACAAACTTTAATCACGACTGCACTATTTTCTGTCTTGGCAACAAACTTAATAGTGTGTGGTTCAAGTGTCTTCATAATAAGTGTGATGAAATGCCTGAGCAATGGAATACAGTAACATTGAATGAAAAGCAATGTTATTAAATAAAGATTTCTTTTTGAATAAGAGTTGCAGTATCTTGTACCATCATTTGTCCATCTTGTAGAATAAATGATACCGGTATATTCTTATTATGGACTTTTATACAATAGAATTTATAATGGAATTTGTGTGCATGGCTTCTGTTCATCACTATGTTAATTTGCATTTTTCTGTCGCATTCAATGCATTCAGTGGACCAGTTGGTTATGGATTCCATTCACTTATTAAAACTGTAAGCTGGCAATTGTTGGTATGTATTTTTATACTTGGTGTCTGATACCTTTCTGTTTACCAGTAAACCATCTGCCAAATACTGTATGAAAGTGATTATTCTAAAATAACTAATTGATAGCTAGAAGTAGTTTCTTGTTTTAAATCATTGACAAGGTATTCCCTCTTAATTATAAATTTGTGTTTGTGCTGTAAAAGGTGAATTAAGATTAAAGTATTATGAAATCATTTAAATAGTTCATTTTGAATTGTAAAACCATTTTATTTACATATCTTTTTTTTTTTTTTTTTTTTTAAAACAGGTGAAAAACCATTCAAATGTGATCAGTGTAGTTATGTGGCCTCAAACCAGCATGAAGTCACCAGGCATGCCAGGCAAGTTCACAATGGACCCAAACCATTAACTTGTCCACACTGTGACTACAAAACAGCAGATCGCAGCAACTACAAAAAACACGTGGAGCTCCATGTTAATCCACGACAGTTCCTTTGCCCAGTCTGTGACTACGCAGCTTCGAAGAAGTGTAATCTGCAGTATCACATCAAGTCAAGGCACCACGGCTGCAATGATATTACGATGGATGTGTCAAAGGTGAGACTGCGGACCAAAAAAGCTGAAGCAGAGAATTTATTTGCAGGAGACCTTGAAGAGGCCAAAGATTGGCAAGCAAATTCTAAGGGAGATCAGGAAACACACATGAGTATGGAAACAGAAAAAGAAGAGAAAAAGGACGAGGTCCAAAGAGCGAATACAGCCAGTTCCAGTACCATGAATCAGATCACTACCCGAAGTCGTAAGTTAAGTAAGGAAAACAGTAAAGCAAGCAACAAAGGGCAAAACACATCGGAGAAGAAAGCAGAGAAATATGAGAAGCTGGTGGTCAGATCTGAAAAGCTGGCAGGGAAATCTGAGGTGGTGGCAATCAAATCTGAAAAAATGGCAGCAAAATCTGATAAGCCAGCAGGCAAATCTGAAAAGATTGCTGTCAAATCTGAAAAGCCATTGGAGAAATCAGAAAAATTTGCAGAGAAATCTAAAAGGCTGGCAAGGAAATCAGAAAAGCTGGTGGAGAAATCTGAAAAAATTGCAGAGAAATCTAAAAGGCTGGCAAGGAAATCTGAAAAGCTGGTAGAGAAATCTGAGCAACTGCCGTGCAAATCTAGAAAGATGGCAGAGAAATCTGAAAAGACCAAAACTGGAAAAAGAAAGGCAGATGTAATGAATTCTGCTAAAATGAAAGAGGGTGCTAAATGTACATCCTCCATAGCAGAAAGAAAGAAAAGGAAAGTCACTTTTAAAGACATCAATCCCCAGAAAAGAAGTGATCGGAAGGTCAACCGTGAAGTGTTAAAGAAATGTGTTTCTGAACAAAAATCATCTAGTAAAAGAAAACCCCCAAAAAACAAACTAAGTAAGAGACCATCTTGCCCATCCAGTGTTAAATTAAAGAAGAGGAATACAAATATCAAGATGCAGTTGGCAGGGAGGAATTCATCTGAAAGAAAAACAATTGAAAAGGCTGAAACAAATGAACATATGGCTGATGATTCTCATGATCAAGTTCAAAACCAGTTGATTGCCGAAACTAAGCTGCCGATCATCCGTGAAGATGACAAGACTTCTGAAGGAGAAGCGAGCGTGCTGGATGTAGAATTGAATGAAGTTCACGAATACAAAGTAACCGAAAATACCAGCGAACATAAAAATATTATAGAACCTGTCGAGGACCATCGGTGTGAAGAAGCCAAGACTGCACAAGAGTCAGAGAATGAAACAAATGAACCAATGGAAGCTGTTGAGAGCAAGTGCAGTCCTAAGCAAGACGAGTCCCACAAAGAGATAGCTGTTGAGCCAAACGGGGTGGCCATAGAAAGTGATTCAAAAACTGCTGATCCTTTAGAGATCCCACAAGTTGCTCTGGAGCTTCCTTCTGTAACTGATAAAACCCCAGTTGAAACCATGGACGTGGAGGAGGACGAAGGCATTCACAGCCATGATGGGAGTGATATCAGTGACAGTGTTTCTGAAGGGAGCGATGACTCTGGGTTAAACTCAGGAGTGGGCTCGGCTTCAGACGTGACCGGTACGGTGGCAAAAGCAAACCCAGAGGAGACCAGACAAGCGCAGGAGAGTTATGTTTGCATTTTCTGTGATCGTATGTTCACTGTGGAAGGTGAATATAGGAGACATCTTAATCGCCACTTGGTAAATGTCTATTATCTTGAGACCGCAGCAGAGGAAGAGGACCAGTAGACAAACCTGTGGTCTGAGGGACATACACAAATATCTCAAACTCAGAATGGTGGTGGTGTTGCTGTTGCTTTTCTTCCAGGAACTATTGCTTATGATTTATTTTCTTTTTTTTTTATAAAATAATGCTGATTGTAGAATTATCAAGTCCATGACGCCTGTATTTCAGTCTTGTAATGATCTTTTGGATGTTGCTTACTTTAGCAGTTCAGTGCAGTTTCAGTTGCTACTGGATGTTTTGCAACTAAAGAAAACACATTCAGTATCTTTTGTTAGCCTTGCAAATGACCATTTCACTGAACAGATTTTTGTTCGATTTCAAAACAGTCGCACAAAAACCAATTTAATTTTCTATATTATAAAAAAAATATTTTTCTAGACATAAAATGTTCAGTTCTTTAAAAACATTTCATCGTTTTTTCGTAAAATATGCAGTACAGTACATTTGAATTGGTTGGTCCTTTAGGGATTCACACAACACATTGTCTATGCAGTGTAATCAAGGAAAAAAAAAGATGTATTTTTTAAACTTTCTTTTTCTGTTTAGTTTTTTACAGATTATGCTTGCTGGTCACCTCAAATGGTAAACCTCTGTATGTATGTTTTATGACTGGTCAATAGCAACTGTAAATGTTTAATTTCACTGATGAAATTGTAAAAAAAAAAAAGAGAGAGAGGGTTATAGTAGTTCTAAACTATGAACAGTACTATGTTCAATATTTCAATTGGTTTATTAAATAAGTCATTACCTGTTAAAATACCGTGGCCAGATCAATTCTACACGTAACCAATTTCTTTTCACACATAGCCTGTTTTTTGGCCAAAAGAGAATTAAATGCAGCTATTTGATTTACAGTTCATTGAAAGAAAATGTATATTTTGAATTTTCTAAAGCAAACATTGCAGTGTGTGTAAAGTCTAATACCTATTCATTAATTTTTCATGTTTAAGTAATAAAAGTGCCAAGCACTTCTGTGAAACTTTCAGAGGTAGTTACTAATGTTCATCTGCTTTGTAACTAAACCCAGATTTGAAAAACACTACCTCAGTAGAGGTGTATATTCAACAGAACAAGTATTTTAAACCACCTCCTAAATATGAAAAAAAAATATTTAATGTATAGAAACCATCTTTTTTTTTTTTTACACCCATGTACAAAAACATGCTCTTTTTCTATGGATAGAGGAAAGTGGTTTTTCTCCTTTTGTGTGTTGAGAATGAGGCCCAAAGAATTTTGTTTTTGTATTTCGATTCCCCTTCTTGTAATGTTTTGGTTTTGTATCGCATGACCATTGTTAATGAATATATAGCACCAGTAGTGATGTTAAATAGAATTATTTTTGTGCCTTTGACAATCAGCATGTTTGTTTTTTATAAACCAATGTTTCCTACAGCAAATTACGTTACAACACTATTGTTTTATTGCAGTAACTTTCAAAGTTAAAGATTAAATATTGCTATGCTGTATTTGTATTTAGAAAATGCTTTGTACTACAAATATGTTTTCCCTTTTATTGACATTCATGTTTTTTCAGCTTTTTATTCACTGTTAAAGACACTGGTTGCCAACTCATTCTTCCAAGAGAGCTTGAATGAGGGACAAGACATGAGGGAATGCTAGAATGAGTGAGGCACATTATACAGGCACTGTCTGTAATGCTAGAATTAAAAATGTTTTGCCGAAATTAATCGCAGAAGCTTATGTGCAGTATATCATTCAAACAATAGAATGTCCTCAGAAGTTGATTAATTAAAAGTTGCCTTAAGATACAAAGCGAAAACACCAACCCAAAGTAATATCAAGTATATTATTGTCTAAAAGTAGATTTTGGGAATTCATTTTATAATTCACATGTAATGGAATACTATGTTGTGAAATCTGTTTATTATCCTGTGATATGATCTTAATATTTTATTCCTGTATCTGCACCTATGTATATTTGACATATATTTCATAAAATCATCAACACTTTGGGATGTGCACGAGTAATTCCTTCCCCCCTGAAACAATGAGTTTGTTAAAGATTTGCAAGGAGGAGATAAATAGATAGAGATACAAAATTAAACTTCATGCAAATACAGAGGATGTAAAGGGTTCCTTTTAAATACTGTATTATGAACATGAAAGAAAACTCCAGGTTAATACATATTGCCTTTTCAGTTTGGTTGATCATGTTGGACAACCTGTCTAAAGCGATATTGATTATTTAGCTAAGCTAGTGCAATATTGTTCAAAGTAATACCAAAGTAAATAACTGGGGAAAAAATCTAATTTGTAGGAAAGAAAAGCATTAGAAGTACATTAACTGTTGTGCATGCAAAGAGGCATTTATTTCTTGTGCTCTAGCTTGGTTGGAAATGAGAATAATGGATGATTATTAACTATTTTATTAAATTAAGTATCCTAACATTAACCCTTCTGAGTGTATTCACTCATTATACATAACATTCATCACTGTACATTTTGTTATTGTATCCCTATGTAGGTCATTGTAGCTTTTCTGAAGTTAAAAACGCTACCTGTTTTTCATTTATGTATTGCATATTATGCTTGTATTCAAAAATATCTGTAACTTCCAGTTGCTGTCTTCCTGGTGTAAAATGAAACGGTATCCATTTTCTGTGGTGTAAGTAACAACAAATAAAATTACATTCATTAGATTACCGGTCTAGACTGCTAAATATGAGGTTGTAAAGTATGGAAAGTCATTTACAGCATTTTGCACCAGTTGCCTGTATTTTACAAAAGCATTGCATTATTACAGAAAATAAAAATGATCCAGTACCAATGCTAGCATACCAAAGGGGCATGTGACCATTCAGCAGGGGTAGTGCTCAGACCCTCTCCTAGTGAACTCAAAACCTCGCTGAAGGTTTAAAAGTTCAACTAGGCGAGTGCTTACTGAAACATTGGAAACAATTAGCATCAGATATCCAAATTAGATCTTTAAAGAGAGCATGTACATTTTATAGTATATCAAAATAGAATTGGATTTAAGATAAAGGTTTGTAGTTTATTACATTTAGTTAAATAAAGTACAAAATGATGTAGATGTTTATCTTTAGTTACTTTTTTATTACAAGGTTATTGACTTGCCAAAGGCACATGATCTAAAGTTGGTTTCTAAAGGGCATGTTTTTCAAAGTGTGCTGTCTATTGCCCTCTGATTTTTTTTTTTTGGGGTATACATTTGGTGAAAGAAAGGGATATTGGATCATTTGCATCATAACATTGAGCTATCTGGTGTACAGAACTGTTCTTTGCTGTAGATATACACTGTATTTAGAATTTTTAAATAAACGCTGAAGCTGGTGAATTGTGTTTTACAGGTTTTTGTTCCAATACACATCATTTAATGTTACTGTAGTGCAGATGAAGTTAAAGAAAGTAGTTCCTTGAATAAAAACCAACAATTTCCCAAACTTCCATGTGGCCAGTATGTGTTTTCAATTTCATTTAAGAGCATACTATATTCTTATTCTAAATGAAAATCTACAGACGATATGTAACTCAATTTTAAATTGTATTAGACCTTTAAATATGTGCAGCCATCCCAGATTACATTTTTACATACAGGGTGATTAGAAAGTAAGTTTACCACATCAACGCACCATGCATATACAATCACCCTGTATATCCTTAAACTTGGTAAGTGCAGTAGCACAAGTTATTGAGAAGATCACAATCTGAGGATATATGGAGGCTCCTATCTGGCTGCCCATTGGGATGTATGTCAATCTAATTTTTAAGTGTCTCATACTGTTAAAGCAGGTAAAAAATAACCCCGCTCTCTTGGAGAAGGAGGTAGCATTAGACAAATGTTTGTCTGCTTGTTTATCAATAGCAAGAAACGATAATGGTAAATTGAGTTTTACATTTTGTATTACTATTAAAAAAAACAACAACACACATCTGATTAAATAGCACACACAATTCTGCACATCGGTTTAAACACCATCTAAAGGTGTAATGAAAAAAACAACTTCACAAGTCCCTCCTATTGTTTTGCTTTGACTCAAGTGAAGCCACTATATCCCTCTATTACAGGGAAAACAAAACTACACTTGTTTTCTTTAAACTGTGTGACCTGATGTAGGTTCATATCGCCTTTAACACAGGAAGTAAAAGTAATTCAAAGCTTAAGTGAAAAAGTTTGGAAAACAATAAGAGACTGGTGAGACTATTGCTGTGCTAAGAACCTTGTTTATTACCCGTTGAATACAAAATGCAAAGAAACTTATCTTATACAAGCCGGCAGTACTTTAGGTCCTTGTTACACACAGACACGCAGTCTCTCCAGGTTTTAAATTCAGAGGATACCAGTTACATACCTGGATATAACACTATATTGACAATTTTACATTCCTGTTAGACTGTCTAAGCATTTGCAATTTAGGGCTTTTAAACGACAGCCAGGAAATTAAACTACTATATTTTTCATGCTCAGCCAACCTGTTTGAATTGAATAGAAGATTAAGTGATGAGAGGCCAACATTCAGTGTATCTGTGCATAAAGCTTCTTTTAGAAGCCTGAACAATCGCAGCATTGTTGTATTTTATTTCTCCAATTCAACGCTGCAGTACAAAATAAAGTTGCAGTGAAATTGCAACCATACAACCCATTTAATATCAATGTAATCACCATCGCCCTGAATGAGTTTTCATTATACTGGTGCTAATATAATTGCCTGTTTTACTGTCTCCATTAGAACGTGTATTGCATTTGTTTGTAAAATGGTTTAAATGCTTTCCTTGGGAACCATGGTTATTTTTTTCCCTTCTTCAGCTTTGCTTTAACAGCCCCGTCTGAAAACGAATATTTGTCAACCAGCAGAGGCTCTGGTTTTTTGGTTCTGTAGCCTGGTGTCTTCCTAATTCGTTCTCCTTTAATGTGCACAATGCGGGCAGCAAGGCGGCTGCGACTGCTCGACCCAGTTCCTGCAGGAGTGTACACCCGGAACTGAAGCTCGTCGTCTAATTGAGCAGTTACAGCCACCCAGCCTAGGAGGAAAAAGAGAAGATCTGTGTTATCCAGTCCCTTACTGAGCAAAGCCTGTGCACTCCGCAATCTGTTTCTTCATTCACATTTAACATGCAAATTTACTATATGAATAAAAATTTCATAAACAGGTACACGTACAAAGAATATCTAATTGTCATATGGGTAAGTGAGGTGTTGATTTTGGAGTTAAATTATTTCTAGCAAATGACATTTACTGTAAGAAACAAAATTATTGATTTATATTCTGTTGTGCCATGGAAACAAACACTAAACTGCAAAATATAGACTATATTATCAGAGAATTTTAATATTATCCCCTCTTTTGTTTTACCATCTCTAACGTTCTATATGATCATTTCACTCAATATTGGTTTTGTCAGCAATATCACACATAGTATAGCTCTGTGGTCCAAGCATGGTGAGTCTGCCCAGCAACCCTTCCTTCAAGCTTCCCCCACGCATACACTGGGTACCCGATATCGGGGGGTTACATTTTTTTATACTTCATTGAAAATATACATTATTTCAGTACTTTATGTATTTGAGAGATCTCCACAGAACTACAAGGACACAAATACAGTATGTGGCGTAAATACTTCTTTCAGATACAGCAAAAGGGTAAGAAGCGAGGTGACCTCTCCTTAGCAGATCAAATATATTTGTGCTCAATATAAAGTAGGGGTATGATAGCTCATCTGGTGTACAAACGAATGACCTTAAAACTGAACTTTACAATTAGAAATCATATTCATCTTCAGTAATTCTCGAGCAGTTCTTTCCTCTATAGCTCTGATGCCCAACCAGGTTCTCTAAAATGAGGGATCATCTAGCTTTTACTTCCCATAAGATATATATGTTACCGTGAAAAAAATAAATAGGACAATTCAGTGAGCAAGGGTTCTGAACAGGACACCACCAATTCATATGCCCATCGGCCTAACACTTTATGTATCAAATTCACTAAAATGCAACTTGACAAAACCAGTATTCCGGTTAATATTGTGTTCTTACCTGCAGATGAGAGTTTGATGTCAGCCACAGCCTGATCAGGTCCTACCCCCTTCAGATCAATATCTTTAGGAATAAGTGGTGGGAACTGTTTCATTCGCTCTTCTCCTCCAATGGGAACCTAACAACATTAAACTAGAAATTATGAACTTATCATAAACTACATAGTGTGGTACTGTATTTTTATTACTGCCTTGTTGTGAAGATGTTGCTTATATGGCTTTAAACTGCTGTTGTAAACAGACATGCAAAATAAAGAATTTCCTAACAGAAAACGTATAGAACAGAAGTCAGTATTTAACCACTAAGCACAAACTCTGCAGCAAAGGGGCAAAAGTAGAAGAGGTACAAAAAGGGTTTCCAGGAGAGCAGTCCAAAGAGACGTTTTCATTCTGACTGATGATTCGTGGATAGGCTGTCGCTGTATTTCTGGGACTACTTTATTGAATTAAAACTTGAAAGTTTCCTATACAAACCTAGACAGCCTCCTATTTTCTAGTACTGGGACAAATATTTCAAACAATCATACAGTTTGAAAAGTACTTTAGATGACAAAATGACTGCATCAAATTATATTCTTTTGAAATTCATTATATATATATATATATATATATATATATATATATATATATATATATATATATATAAAACACACACACACAGTGTAAATTCATTATAACGAAAACCCCTGGGACCTGGAGGAATGTTTGTCATATCAGGTTGTTCACTATATATAATAGGGTTTGGCAATTTGCTGTATCAGAATAATGAAGAAATGCCCAAATTGAATTGAACATCTTTATACAGTATACAGTAGTTCTTTCAAGACAACTTCACATTCAGTGCGTTTACATGAGCATAAGAATTCCGAAGTTTTTCAGAAGACTAATTCCAATATCAAAAATCATGTAGACACAGTGTCATAATAATAATAATAATAATAATCTGTAGTCAGTCTGCATGCATCCATTTGTCTAGTTAGGGATAAAGTAATATATTTGTTAAAGTCGTATGTATTTCTGAATAGCCCATACTGAAGCAGCAAATGTTTTCCAGCTTTAAAATGACGTGAGAATTTAATATAATGTCTGCAAAAAAAAACTGGTAATATAGAACAGGATGAGCTGTTGGAAAGGTTGATTGCACATTTTGGTGAATCTAAAGAGAGGTATAGGATAGTAATCTTTGAATTTAAGACCTGACACTTCGATAAAGCACTATATTGGATTGGTCTCCATTCTGTCGCAGAAATGTCCGTTCAAATCGTACTTAGGCTACTTTGCATGCAAAAATATCCTGCGTTTTCCGAAAACTTCAATCCATGTATACAGTTGAATTCTAATTAGATTTTCTATCGTTAATCATGCAAACACAGAAAAGTGACATTTTAAGAAAATCAGTTTTCTGATTCAGTTTTCCGAAAACATTAGTTGCATGGTTGCATACGTCACACATGATTCACACTACAATAGGTTATCTATGAATCAGCCTTATCTTCAAATTAGCCTACCAAGGTCTTTGTTTTCACTGAGAGAATAACACATTCACACTGGAGAAAGTTCAGTGTCAGTCACTATCGAGAATTTTATCCAGGTAGATTTTGTAAAAGTGATCGTCCTAATAGGGCTAATTTCCATTGAAAAAAACGGTTCTTGCTGCTTGGATCGTTAAAAAGGGGGGTTCGTTATAAAAAGGGTTTGTTATAGTGAAGTTAGACTGTATATTTAAACATGAAAAATCCATGATTGTTTCTTTTAAAGTGCAGCTTATCTCTAGTAATTGTTTGTTCTTTGGTCATTTAGAAATTGTATATTTGAGGCATTCTATTTATTTACTTACCCCCAAAAGTGTTTTCCCAGCATGCTTGTTGTAGATGTCATCTGCTTTCTCTACACTGGTGATATGAACTGGAAGATGGTTCGAGGCAATGACAGAAAGCCAACAGGCTCGCTCTCCCTAAGGTTGGAAAATGAAATGATTCATTAGACTTCCTAGCTTGTATTTACTGAACTAAAAGACACTCATTGCCTACTTTCGTAATACACGTTCTAATGGAGATAGTACCATCACAAATGTTTAATTTCTATAAGAGATGAACTTTCTATCAATTCTCTTACCTTAAGAAAGTCAATGCGTCCCAAAGCACCTAAAAACAACACCATCCCTGGCTGAAGCACGAATGTTCTGGGTACAATGGAATGCGTCGGCACTACCATCTTGAGTTCCTGCTCGGTAAGCAAATTCAGAACCTGGAAAGGATCAGTTAAGGTTAGTATCCTAGATTTAGTATCTTACTGTACATAGCTATTTAAACATATCCATGGTTGGTTTCACAAAGCACTGCTTGCAGGCTTCTGCCTAGCAAGCTATCTTCTTTCCACCTGTTTCATAAAACAGGACAGGGGGTGTTAAGCTTGAGTGAGGTGTTCTAAAAGAGCTGTACAGAAATGCTCTCATACATAAGAACATAAGAAAGTTTGCAAACGAGAGGGGGCCATTTGGCCCATCTTGCTCGTTTGGTTGTTAGTAACTTATTGATCCCAGCATCTCATCAAGCAGCTTCTTGAAGGATCTCAGGGTGTCAGCTTCAACAACATTACTGGGGAGTTGGTTCCAGACCCTCACAGTTCTCTGTGTAAAAAAGTGCCCCCTACTTTCTGTTATGAATGGCCCTTTATCTAATCTCCATTTGTGACCCCTGGTCCTTGTTTCTTTTTCCAGGTCAGAAAAGTCCCTTGGGTTGACATTGTCAATACCTTTTAGAATTTTGAATGCTTGAATCAGATAGCCGCGTAGTCTTCTTTGTTCAAGACTGAATAGATTCAACATGAAGAGCTTAATCCTCACCTTTGATAGGAACTAAAGAGGTCAGTCTAGGTTTAAAGAAATCTGCCCAGCTGGTCTAAACGATTAAATGCTAAATGTTTTCTTTTCTTTCAATTTGTTTTCTTCTATATGGAAGTGCTCATTAAACTGAGGTAGCGCAGCATGCTAATTCACTAGCATCTCAGGTATTGGTTAGAATGTGTTTGGTGGTCTTAACCTAGCCTCCAGTAGCATTAGTCCACAAAATCACCGCACAATTTGGCACAACTGACAATCTCTGTTCGAGACAAGGCCAAACCTGAAGGACAGGGTGTGTTCAGCACATGACATGCTCTACCAGAGATGCTCTCACGTCACCAGCTATTGAGTCTCATCTTTCATAGAAACTAAATACATCATTTAACAAAAAAACCCCAAAAAACTGAGTGATACTCACACAATCTTCTTTTACAATTCCTGGGGTGTCATATAACCAGTGGGCATATTTTAGTTCATTATCAGTGAACTCCGCTGGGTCAGAATGTTTGGAAACTCCATTGGATTCCTCCAGTTCCGCACTGAGACTAAGCTCTTCATGTTCAAAGCGTAACGTATCCCCATTCTCGTTATCTGGTGTAGCTGACCGAAAAGTTCTTCCAACTCGCCCTGAGAAGCAAAGCAGACAAAAGAAAATGATTCCTTGAGCCGTATTCTCAAAGCTTGAAGTAATGAAGTCAGATATTCATGAAATTGTTCTAGAAACCAGCAAGTCTAGAGCAGATTCGCACCACAATTTTTCCCATGGTTATACTCAAATTTACCATGGTTTTACAATCCTTTTTCTACTTTTATAAGGGTATTAATATCAGACTGTATTTTAGCCTTAAAGAGACACTTTGGAAAACATTACTTCAGATTTAATAACAGATAACAGCGATATCTGTTTATTATCTGCTTTATCCAGAATACCAACATTATGATTCTTTACGATCTATTAAATCAAACACAGTGTACCATATTGTTAAGAATATATAGAGGCAAAAAAACAAAATCAAAGTTTCTATATCCCAATATAAACAAAACTATGGAAATTGTGAATGGGGGTAGCTCTGTGGATAATTATTAGTGACACTGCTGCTTAAAATGACATTTTTATGTTTTTGTTTCACCTGTTTGGAAGCACCTGAGTGGTTCTCAGGCTGTTCCTACACCTACTGACATTCCACTGCCTCCCCTTAGGGTAGTATAGTATACATCAGTACACCTAAAATAAACATAGGATGGACAAAAATGTAAACATCACAGCATGTTGTATCCCTCACATGACTTCCCTGAAATGCATAATATAAAAACGCTGCATCCTCCTGTTGCAAGTCAGTTTACAATGGGCAACACCGCAGAGCTCGGTTGGAGGTGCTAGCACTAATGATTTATAAGGACTTACATTTCACACCAAAGTTCTTACCTACTAAATATCCCTGCCTCTTGAGTTGATTCACATGCCTGAGCTCCATTTTACTGAGGTCGTTCTCAGTCTGGGAAGCATCATTTCTCAGTCTCTTCAATCTCTTAAACATCCGGTAAGGCGTCGGGTTTATGATTGGAAATTTTAAAAGGTTTAACGTGGTTCCTGAGAAAAATAAAAGGATACAATGGAAACATTCTCCTTTTCTTTTTCAATATAAAGAAAAACTGTCATTAAAATACAATGGGCATGAAATGTCAAGTGTTAAATGTATTTTTCTTCTTGTTTCACTTTGTATTGTTTTCAGTTACTGTATTACATCCCGTATTAAAACCTTTTAAAAGCTAACACCCACAATGTAGCCATCAGTGGAGCCACCGCCCCACAACACTGACATTTCATAACCATACAAAATTGCTCTTTAAGGTCACATGAAATATTAAAAACTATGAACAGTTGGTTCTTTGGCATAGTTCCGACCTTTCTTTTTTAATGGTCAAATACCAATTCTTTAGTTATTGGAGAGGACTGGATTGCATACTGCAGCATGTGTTAAGAGTTCTAACATTCAAAGAGCTCTGGGTCAAAACACAGGAGATGACTGCTCTAGTGTTGCACCTTCAGAGGGTATGTATTAGAAATAAAGAGTTTAACTGTACAATTAAAAGGGGATATAAAAGAAGTTGAAGTTATAACTGTGGGTTACACATGTAGGGGTGGTTTCACAGGCCCTCATCTCTAACACTAATCTTTAAGGAATGTAAATATATCATGCCTGTGTCTTACAAATACAAACAATGGCACACATATACAAGACTTGAAGGAGCTCATATAGTATTTTAGCTTATCAAAAATGTGATTGACGGCAAAACACTGTCAACACGTGTCGGACCTGCATGGGCTGGCTTTAAAGGGTTAACTGTTTATATTGTCCTGGATAATGGCCGTTCCACAATCATTAACACCCATAATTCCTTTAGGGAAGCTGGGTGTGGAAATAGTTTCAATTCTTCTGAAACTGTACCATGCAACGAAGCACCTGTCAACTAAGCGCTGACAGATCGGCTGTCCTTTTGTGACAGGAAATAAACTAATTGTGTGAGGGACGGCTAATTTAAACAAAGGTGTGGTAGGTAGTACCGGTATTTCTTATGGTGTCCTTTAATAGCCTCATATACAATAATTACCTGGCCATGGGGAAATGGTTGCTTTACCAATAGCTTCTGGCGCTTTCGATTTACAATAATCAGATTCCAATAAGGTGTTGAACAGCGTTGATTTCCCTGCATTTGTGGTCCCGACCAAATAAACGTCCCCTTTATATTTCCAGGATTTCTGGAGGCTTGATATTAGGTTCTCTATCCCATAACCAGTTTTAGCACTTACAAGGTTAACATCCTTGATGTTATTTCCAGTGTAAATGCCTTCCTTAACACAGTACTCAAACAGCTGCTCTTTGATGCGTTTTAAATAGTTCTGTGAATCACCGGGTAGCAAGTCGACTTTGTTTCCTAACACCACTATGTTTTTTCTTTCTCCAACAAGGTCCAGCAAATCAGAAACAATAGAATTGGGTAAATCAAGCAAGTCCACGATTAGTAACACCAGTGCCTTTTCGGCACGTATTCCACTCACTATTTTCCTGTACTCTTCTTTGGAAACTTGAACATCTAATGCTTTTTGATGATGAATGAGCAAAAAGCAACGCTGGCAAACAGCTTTTCCCAATTTGTTTTCTTCATTCAACACCTTATATTTCTCACTGGGCATATACCCAGCTAACGTTGGGTCTGCGCAGTGCATCACAGCACCACATCCTGAACAGCAAGTGTCGCTAAACGGCACCTGCAAATCTGGACTACCATACAGTTTGTGCTGCTTCTGTGTTTTTTCCTTTTTCAGAACCGAGTCAGAAAGTGGATACCCTATGTCAATGAATTCAATGTCTGACTCTGCTTCTATTTTTGTGGTCACTTGTGGCTCCAAATAATTCGCTGTCTGTTCAGGAGATCTGTGACGTATTTGCGTTGTTATCGTTTTCCCTTTTCCTTTGCTCTTTGGTAAACAGTCTTCTGCGACGGGTGCTTTGTAAACATCATCTTTTTCTGTTGTCTTCTCCCCAGCTTCGTAGTCGAGAAAAACAAATTCCTCTTCAGCAATGTTTGGCTCTACAGATGTATATTTTCGTGAATGCCTACCTTTCTTTTCAGTCTGACTTGTATACTTTTCTGTTTCAGTTACGGAAAGATGCAGTTTATCTGTTAAGTATATTTGTTTCTTGCGGTGGGAAGTTTGTATACTTGTGAATAATTGCAGCCTGCTAGTAGTACACACGTTAGAAATTCCAATAGAATTGTTTCTGTACCTGTAAACAATCCTGGACAGGCTTCGGCTTCCAAAGCAATACAACGATTTTAAACGCTGCATTTTCAGATAATGTTGTAACATATTTTCAAAAATCCAGCACTAATCATAACTTCGTTGTTGCCTCCATTGACATTAGTACAGACACATGTGGGAACCCACCAGTGACCTTTCGTCTTTACACTTCCGTTTCCGAGTATTACAGGATGGGAATGCATCTATTATACAAGCTTCCTTGGGCAATTTTCTTTCTCGGCTGCATCTACACAACATGCATGGACAACATAAACATATTTTTTTTAACTTTTGTCCTATAAAAATGTGTGTGTTTTATGATACTGTGTAACTGGAGAGGGGCTGGGCGGGGATTGATGCCATTTTTTGCACGGTATTACGTTTTACTAGTGTGGTTTTATTTCCATATCAAGAACTTTAAAATGAACGCTAGAAGAGAAAATATCCATTTAGATTTAAAACATTCCACTAGTACATATTCTATTGGCATGATTTGGACACGATATAATTAAATGGTATCTGACCAAAACAAAATTTTACCAGGAAAAATAAAGCAGATTACACATACACTTAGGCTGTGTTCACACTGGGTCCGTTTAGAGGGTTTGGGTACAGTTCGGTATTATGTGTGAACAACAAAGTCCGCTTGGGAAACGAACCGAAACAGGTGGTCTCGGTGCGTTTCGAGTCATAGTTTCAGGACTGGTTTACCTCCTCAATTCACCAGCTCTTCTGAACGCAGTTCTTCCTGGAGTCCGAGGACGTGACATACATTCCCCAGCATGCATTGCAGTCCACCACTGCACTCCTGGTTTTTCATAGGGGTGTGCTGGCATACATTATTATTTCATATATATATATATTTTTTTTATGAAGGAGTACGTACCTCGTACATATTGTATCTCTTTAGTGCTTTACACATATCTAACAACGCGAATGAGTGTGTGCCTGGCAGACGTTAATATCAAGGCTCCCCCGCTGTAATCTGTGTTGTTCTATACCGGAAATTACGAAGTGACCATAGACATCCCAGACTGTAGTTCACGGGCTGGCGTGGAAAGAAAGACATCCATGTACTTCAGGTTCTTGTCACATTCCGTTTTTTTAATACCGTTTGTTTAGTGCATAAAGAAAACAAACAAACAAACAAACAAACAAAAAATACATTGAAGATGTATGACCAAGACGAAGGTAAGCATTGTTGTTGCAATATGTGTTGTAATTGTTTCGTATGCGTGCAACATGGCGCCATCGGAAGTTTGCATTTCATTTTTGATAGGATCGCTTGAAAAATGTGGCAGAAGTAATTCCTTTAAAAAAAAATAGTAAAATACTTTAGTTAATATCTAGGGTGCTTAGTTTAACGGCAGTGACTTTACAACGGGCGCAAAATAGCAAGAAACAAAAAGCAACGTTTCCGTTGATAACATTTGGTTTAGATTGTTGTGTTTGCTTTTGTACTTCCATCTGGGATATCTGCGCAGAACATTCTTTCCTAGAAATTCATCCTCAAACGTCCTACTTAATTGCATATGAGATTTTATTTATTGTACTTACGGCATTTATTTACCATTCACATTTTTGTTTATTATGCTGAACAAATTGCAGTATTTGAAACAGAATAAATACAATTAAAAGCCTGTGCAACTAACTGCTGTTTTGGGATGCTGAAGTTAAGTCATTTTTAATGGTTAGCTTTTGTATCAATCTTTGGTGGTCTGTCGTGTTTCGTCTTTCACTTGTATATTAGTGGGTGTTAAAGCCCTGTGTGACTGTGTATAGTGAATGTATGTGTGTCTTTCAGGAAGAAAAGTTATCTGCTGAATGCATAGTACATTTTTAGTACAAAAGTACCACAAGGTACAGTACTTGCACAATCAATAGAATCTGAGATGTTGTAGGTGAAATGGGACCATTGATCAATTTTGTGTGGAACTACCTAAAACCCCTATAGTAGTGCATCCACAAACCAGCAGGTATTACATTTAAAAAATGACATTAAGCATATGCATTTTTTGTTTTAGATATTCAGTATGATGAAGATGAGGATGAAATCACTCCAGATTTGTGGCAGGAAGCCTGCTGGATTGTTATTAGGTAAGTTTACCTCAAATTCTTTTACATTTCTATGATCTGTTTTAATTTTGTTCTTACTTTCACTTATTAATCTGCAACTGGTTTCACTGAAAAGCTTTCTGTGTGTTTTGATGTGCAGGATCCTAAATTGTATTTTTGTCCTTAATTTTGAATGTATTTTGTGTTTTTTTTATTTTGTGTTTTTTTTTTTTGTTTTTTTTTTTTTTGTCCGTCCATCTAGCTCATACTTTGATGAAAAGGGCTTGGTACGACAGCAGTTGGATTCATTTGATGAATTTATTCAGATGTCTGTGCAGAGAATAGTCGAGGATGCCCCTCCAATTGACTTGCAAGCTGAAGCTCAACACACCACTGGGGAGATTGAAGAACCGGTAAGTTTTTGGCCTCTGATACAACCAACTAATTTCACTGGGTGAACGGGCAAAGTGCTTTCTTAGTGATTTACCAAATGAGCTTAGACGGGCTGAATGGCCCATTCTCGTTTGTAATTTGATAACTTTTAACAAAGTGTAGCTTATCCTTGCAGTCCAACTTTTCAGAGTTTCAGGAATATATACAGAATAACATGTACACAAAATATCGTTTTTTATTTCTCGTTTAAGCCTCGTTACTTGCTGAAGTTTGAACAGATTTACCTGTCTAAACCAACACATTGGGAGAGAGATGGTGCTCCTTCTCCTATGATGCCAAATGAAGCCAGGCTCCGAAATCTTACGTACGTGGTTTGAGAGTTTTCTGTTTCTGTTTTGGGTCCTGCTTTTATTGAGCAAAGCTGTGCTGCTGTTAAGTTTCACCTTAGTAGGTACTTGGTGTATATTTTGAGTATTTTTGTTACTCAGTACTGTATCCAGTATTACAGACTGTTCATGACAACCCACAAGTTATACACTGCTCCCCTCGTCACAATAAAAAATAAAACCTCATCACCTGTGTCAAATGAATTGAATCAGTTTTCAGTAATTTTTCAGTTTTTCGTAATTTAAATATTTGTCACTCAAACTCTGATTAAACAAATTTCCTAAGACCTAAGAATTTTTGTATACAGTCCTGGCCAAATTTAGCAGTTGCTTATTGGAAATTACTTTTTTATAATACAAATTCACTGATCATAAGTTTCCTTTTCATGCAAATTATTTTGGACCCCCAGCCTCACCAGTGAGGAAAAGAGTGAATACAATTATTTGACCTAGTTTGAACAGCTGAATGTTAAGGATATTGGGAAATGTGTTAAGTTGCATACAAATTAGCACCTCTACTGTATTTTGGTGCTGTTTGGGACTACTGATCCTATGTTGCATTTCGAGATGCTATAGTGCTCAAGCATCAATGCCGTTTCTATGAAGCATTGAAATGAGTGACCAGTGCACAAAAATGTGCATTGTCCTTGCAGACATAAGTGAAGGTGTTAAAAGTAGTGGATAATGATGTTGCTGCAGAGTTCAACTTTCCTGCGACTACTTTCTCAACCATTCTGAAAAATTGGGATACAATAGTAAAGGTCTATGAACAGTTAACTGTGGATGCAAGTCTTCAGCATTTGCGATTTGCCATATACCCTGAATGTGGTGGGACCACTGTAAGACACAAAGCTGATAAATTAGCACTTTAGCTGGGGCATGCAGATTTCAAATGCAGTTCAGGGTGGCTTGAACAGTTAACATGCAATATATTGCAACTTACTGTTACCTTTGCAACTTTGTTTTTTTATAACCGTTTTTGCAATGTGTACTTTTTAAAAGTTCATTACAACTGGATTTTCAATAAAATGCACAGTACTTTTAAATTTATAATACTTTTAATTGTACTGTAATTTATATTTGATTTGTGTTACTGTAACTTCAATAAAAACTCACAGTATGGGTTTGGCTTAGACTCCTGATAATTACTGATACAACACATTTTTTGCTGGTCCTTTGAAATTCTCATTAATGACTATTTTGTTTTTAGTATTCAATGATTCTAACTCTTCCCTGTTCTCAATATGGTGTATTATAGGGGGATGATGGAGCAGTAATGTTTGAGAACATCATTATTGTTATTGGGACACGCGTTTATTTTAATTTAATGTGTTATACCTCGCACTCATAATATTGCTGTTTTAAAGTTCCAGGTTTTATAATGCTGCGGCTACTATTTAAAAGCTTAGTGGAAGAGATGCATCTGCCTTTAAGAGAACAGAAGCCATCCTGTCTAGGCTCAAGAGAACGGCTCACCTAGCTCTTTAAAGCTTAAGTGGTCATTGACACAGTTTTTCCAGGATTGTGTTTTCACTGCTTTGCCCTTGTCTTCATGTACAGGTACTCGGCGCCTCTTTATGTGGACATCACAAAAACCATAATTAGGGAGGGAGAGGACCAACTGCTGACACAGCACCAGAAAACCTTCATTGGAAAGATTCCAATCATGCTTCGCTCCACGTACTGCTTGTTGAGTGGCCTGACAGATCGTGATCTTTGCGAGTTGAACGAGTGCCCCCTGGATCCTGGTGGCTATTTTATTATCAATGGATCAGAAAAGGTGAGTCTGAATCTGGTCACCTAACCGACTGACGGTCACAATACACATTTTACGAGGGCTTCTGTTGCAGTTAACCATCCACATACCATACTCAGCACCTTTACATAGTACTGACACCTGTTTTGTTGAGCAATGGAGGGCTATACATTTCATACAGATGTAGTTCTTTTGTGTGTCTTCTTTTTTTTTTTTTTACCCCACTTACTACTTAATCCACATTGGTATATCTTGTGATAATTGCTCTTCTTAATTGGATTAACTTGTCTTTGCTTTAAAGTTGCAGCCTACGTTAACATTGTGCTTTTTGGTCTAGGTTCTGATTGCCCAGGAGAAGATGGCCACAAACACAGTTTATGTGTTTGCAAAGAAAGATTCTAAATATGCTTACACAGGCGAATGTCGATCCTGTTTGGAGAACTCTTCTCGCCCAACAAGTTCCATATGGGTCAGCATGATGGCGAGAGGTGGACAGGTGAGAACCCGTTACTCCGTTACTTGACAACCATGAGAACAAGGCATAGAGAAGCAGGTCTTAGAAACTGTGTAATGCCCTCAGGGTCACAAAAACAAATGCTAAATAAAATGAAAGCTACGTGCCTGCTCTCTGCTAAAGAGCTTAATACTACATTGGCTGGTTTCTCAGGTGGCGTTGGCACTAATTTTGAACTACATTACTTAGTGGCATTGGGTAGTCTAAGATTAGTGCAAGAAGCCAGTCTTTTAACATGCACAATTTCTGTCCATAGGCATCTTTTTCTCTTTACAGTAAGATTCACTTGTGTTGTCTTACAGAAAGTGTCATCCTTGTTTGTCAATATAAAATTATTTTTGCTTCAGAATTTAATGTTCATGACGACCATTAATGGTTTAATTGTACGCCACACGTGTTCTGAGTTAAGTAAATTCAAATCCAGGTACTCATGCCCAAACCTTTTTTTGCTCAACAGGGAGTAAAGAAAAGTGCAATTGGTCAGAGAATCGTATCCACGTTGCCATATATTAGGCAAGAAGTCCCCATCATCATTGTGTTTCGTGCTCTGGGGTTTGTGTCTGACAGAGACATCTTGGAGCATATTATTTATGATTTTGATGATCCAGAAATGATGGAAATGGTAAGTTGTAAATATTTGTTTTAGGGGAAAAAAACAAGAAATGTATACACCCCAAAAAGGCTGCATCAAAATATGAAGATATTAAACTTAGAGCGATTGTCTGAAATAAATTAAGCAAAATTATGCTCCTTTTTTTTTTTCATCACTTTAACAACCCAAAGTATTTCTGTTGCCAATGGAACAGAGAACCTGAAACTGACCTAACTTGCTTGTTTCGCATAATCAGTGTGTCTGTAGATGACAATAAACAAATACATGCTGGGAATTGAAGGGGAACGCATTCTGATTCTAGTAAAAACATATTTGGTTATAATTGATTAATTCGCTCAGAGTACAAACTTAAACTTACCCAATTGCATATGGGCGGCACAATTTGTAGGCAGCCGCAAACTACTATTTTATCTTGTGATATTTCTTTTCAGGTCAAACCGTCACTGGATGAAGCTTTTGTTATTCAGGAACAGAACGTGGCTCTGAATTTCATCGGTTCAAGAGGTGCGAAACCTGGAGTAACGAAAGAGAAGAGAATTAAGTATGCCAAGGAGGTCTTGCAGAAAGAAGTGCTGCCACACGTGGGTGTCAGTGACTTCTGTGAAACAAAGAAGGCCTATTTCTTGGGGTAGGATGCTAAACCTACATTTTAATCAAAATTTATATATTTATCAAAGAATAAATCTACAAATTCCAGCAGAGTATGTCCAGTTGCTCCCAGGGCAGTTAAAGTGATGGTCATGTACAATTTTCAACAAGAGAGTCATAAAAGAAACACAATCAAACTCTTGTAGCTTTTATGTCAATAAGATTTTGTGGTTTGTTTAAGGTTAAAACCTTTTTTTAATACATGCAGTACACCTGTATGTGATACTCATTAAGTGCCCAGCAGTATATTTTAAAAGTTTTTTTTAACCCTTTTCAATGTTACTTGTGTAGGAAATGAAAGTTGAGCTGTAAAAAAGCAATGAAAAGCAATTATTTTTCTTTTTTAGGTACATGGTTCATAGGCTGTTGCTGGCTGCTTTAGGCAGACGAGAGCTGGATGACAGAGATCACTATGGAAACAAAAGACTGGATCTAGCTGGACCCTTACTTGCTTTTCTATTTAGAGGGTAAGACCAATTACTAGTATTTTGTAATTTGCTTTGAACATTACCTTCAGACACAGTGAAGTATTCCTTGTTTATAACTACACTTAATTAAGGCTTAGTTTAAATTAAAATGTCAAATCGAATTGCATGTTATGCACAGTTACGGTTTTCTACATTGGTGACTTTGCAGCTAGGATATATATAATTTGATAATCCTCCAAATGAAGTTCCCTTTATAAAAATTAATACTTAACTGATATATAGTGGGCTTGTTTCAGAAATCTACTTTAAAGTAGTAAAGTTTCTAAACGGGGGTCATAGTTCAATAACTAAGACAGGCCCTAAAAGTTACATATCTACTGCCAATTCTTTCCAGAATGTTTAAGAACCTGTTGAAAGAAATCAGAATGTATGCACAGAAATTCATAGACAGAGGGAAAGATTTCAATTTGGAGTTGGCTATCAAAACCCGAATCATCTCGGACGGATTGAAGTATTCTCTGGCTACGGGAAATTGGGGCGACGTGAAGAAGGCCCATCAAGCAAGAGCTGGAGTGTCTCAGGTAATTATCAGGAAGATGAAATGGACCCTGAAACCTACACAGCATCAGCAGAGACATTTTCTCATGTTAGGATTACTGCCAGATAGCACCTCCGCTAACCCTAAGAACACCCGTTGTTATGGGTGCATCAACCAGTATTGATGAAAACGCTATATGCACTGGTTTACATGATTATGAAAAAATAATCACTGCTATTCCTGCCCCACAGAATTTGCTGGTGGTATATCATGTGTGGTAGTGCCTCAAATAATTTTGGTTCATATACTGCGACTTGATAATACCTGGCTAGTTTGTAATTGGGTGGAGTCATTTCCTTGTCCAGTTCAGCTACCTTTCTTGTAGTAGAAAACAGAATCGGCGGTTTGTTATAATGCTTGTTGAGTGCTATTTCACATTCACACACTACACTACACTACACTACACTACACTACACTACACTACACTGGCCCAATAGTTTTTTTTTTGGGGGGGGGGGACTGGACAATGAAGAAGTCACTGTTTGTTTTTGTGTGTATGAACAAGCAGATACCTATCTATTGCACTTTGAGTTCTCTAAATATTTCTTTTGTAGGTGTTGAATCGTCTGACTTTTGCTTCAACTTTGTCTCACCTGAGGCGTCTGAACTCTCCAATTGGTAGAGATGGGAAACTGGCTAAACCCAGACAGCTGCATAATACACTGTGGGGAATGATTTGTCCTGCTGAGACTCCAGAAGTAAGACCATCAATGTACATCTTGTACATAGTGCTTCCTAGTACCAACGCTGCCTTTCTATGACTGACCAGTTTTTAATGTTGACTGTGATCCTTCATACAACATATTGAAGTTGACTAGAAGAAAATCTAATTCACCTTTTACCATAATGTGTGTGTGTTTCATATAGGAATATGTTAGATCTCCAAAATGATGGCAGTACATATTGGGTAGGGTTTTATTGTGTTATCTCTGTTATTAAGCCTATATTTCACATAAATGGTCTTGGAGCACTTTTTGTTTAACTCTATTCCTAAGCGGTAATGTATTGGTGTGTTTTAGATGAGGTTTCAATACTATTTTCACCAGTGAGACCATATGCTATTTTATTGATGTCTTTTAGGGTCATGCTGTAGGGCTTGTAAAGAACCTGGCTCTCATGGCCTACATCTCTGTGGGCTCTCAGCCTTCTCCAATCTTGGAGTTCTTGGAGGAGTGGAGTATGGAAAACCTGGAGGAGATTTCACCTGCTGCTATTGCTGAGTAAGCTCAACTGTTTGCTTTTACACAGAGGTCAAAATATTGCATTTAAGATTTAAAGCTTATTATAGTGTGCATAATCAGTCATACACTGGAGCGCAGGATCGCGTTCTGGCTGTGCAAAGTTGATTAACTCTTCTGGAGAATTCCACTGGGAGCCTCTCATTTTCTATGGTGCGCCTGCAGGTTAGGAAGGAAAAATCAGAAGAGACTATAACAGCCCCTACTGGCTGGCCAGCCTGTGAGCTCAAGCAGACACTTGCAGGCTGGTCTTTGTCCTGCAGGGGCCGGTAGATCTCTCAGCATTTGCTGTGAAGCTCCTGTGTCTAAAGAGATGATTGGCTTGGCAGAGGCATTGGAGGATGCCCAATGACCTTGAGTTCTTCAAAGCCGTTAGGAGGAACTACAGCAGTGAGGAAGCTTTCATGTTTTAAGTTCAAGGGACATTAAACACTTGGTTGCAACAATCTTTGTAGCACACAATGTGTACTCAAATTAAGCAGACGGTAAAATTCATTTAAACGGTAAAATATTATATAAACTGTGGACGGGATATGCTAATGAACAAGTACCAACATTGATTTACATCTAGAAACAATGGACAATCGTCTGATCTTGGTAAATATGCATTGGACCTTGCAATCATACACCAGGAAACAGAGTGACTTCTTAAACTTATTGAAAACTAAGAATTACCACCATCTAGGAATGCCAAGTAGAGTACAGATGCGTGAGTGGCACTGTCACAATATTCAGTAGAAATCCACAAAATACCATTTAAATGTTGTGGAATGATGGCATTGGAGTTGGTCCCTAGTCTTTTGAATTTGGCACAATCAAAATGAAGTGTCAAAAGACTACCTGATATATATATATATATTTTTTTTTTTATTTGGACACCTGTTCACAAGGTCAGACCACCAGAACTTTTACATTGGCCCTCAATAGCCACAACAATGATATGGCTTTCTAACACTATTAGTGTCTATTGCTAATTCATCCCACCTCAACCTTTGACACTCTGTGTGACCCTGAGCAAGTCACTTACCCTCCCTGTGCTCTCTGTCCTTCGGATGAGACATAATTACAAGGTCCTATTGTAAGCGATTCTGCAGGAGCAGTGGTGATATATAGTTCACCGCCTGGTCTCTAAGTCGCTTTGGATAAAAGCGTCTGCTAAATGACTAATTCATAATAATAATTTACTGAGCCATGCAGCTCCTTAGAGATGTATGTTTAGATTTGATATGAAATGTTACTTTACAGTGCTACCAAGATCTTTGTCAATGGCTGCTGGGTGGGAATACACAAGGATCCTGAACAGCTAATGAATACACTGAGAAAACTGCGTCGCCAAATGGACATCATAGTGTCTGAGGTAAGGTTTTCATTCAGCTAGCAGAAACTGCAATTAATGAAAGATTATACTTTTCAAACATCTATCAGAATGTCTTGCAGGTTACTGCATTAAAATGTACAACTGATTTTTTAATTTTTTTTTTTTACTTGCTAAAAGTTTAAACTAAATGCAGAGACACTGGTTAACAATTCTGGCTATTACACATTTGTATACTTCAAATACATAATTTGTATATGTATTCAAATGCAAATTATAAATTCTTCACCTAGCCCTAGCAGTTGAGGGTTGAGTAATTAAAAAAAATTTAAATATCAAAACCAACAACAAATATTTCAGCAAAATACAGTAAGTGAACTACGTTCAACAAGGGCTGCCTGCATCCTGTCAGTAATAACAATAATCTTTCCCTGCTTAATTGGAAAGACAGTGTTTATATCCATATTGCAGCAGTCCTCTCTTGTGCGCCACAGGTCTCTATGATCCGAGATATCAGAGAGCGTGAGATCCGTATTTACACGGATGCTGGAAGAATCTGTAGACCTCTTCTGATTGTGGAGAAACAGAAGCTGCTGTTGAAGAGGCGACATATCGACCAGCTGAAAGAGAGAGAGTACAATAATTACAGGTAAATACTATCCACTAACCACGCTATTAAATTGAGTTAGGTACAGTAATGTTGACTTATTTTGGGGCAAACATTTCTTGATATTCAACTGCTACAGCCTCCTTAAAATAAGCAAATGGAGTATTGCAGACACGTGTAAGAATAATAAATAAACCAAAACATATCTTTTGGATTATGTGCCTGTCACAATAGTGATAGTACTGCATGAGCTGATTATCAGAGGAGTCAAATAGATTAATACTACTTATGATGAATCCATATGGTTGGATAATAAATAAGCAAAACATAACAACTAAATTGCTGCACTGAATTTATCCACGAACAGCAGCCAAAATCAGGACAAATACATTTTGTTCTCAATATTTTTAAAAAGGAAACTAATTTATTTTTTTTTTACATGTGCATACACAGTGGATTTTCAAATATTTGATAGCTCTGTTTTTTTGATAGCTCTGGTGCATTTTCTTTGTCAATACATGTTTTTTATTTGTTCTAGTTTTGCATGAATTGCCACTACTCATTTTCTGAATTGCATTAGAAGTATGGGAGTTTCTAATACTGATATTTCATGTACTATGGATCTATCTAGTCTATATACGAATATTCCACATGATATGATTCGGCTCTGAATCATTTTTTGGCCGCTCAAGAACAGGATGATTTACCCAAGTCTTTTTTTGACACAGTTACCTGCCATTGTTCTTGAGAAACTATTTTCTTTTTGAGAATAATTATTACTTGCAGATTGAAGGTACAGCTATGGGTTCAACGATGGCTCCCAACTGTGCCAGTTTATTTATGGGAAAGTTTGAATTGGATCGTGTCTGTAATGATAACCCATTTAAATCTTTTATCTCTAATTGGCTAAGATATATTAATGATTTTTTTTTTTAAATTTGTCATGGTAATGCAGATTAATTAAAAAAAAAAAAATGATATATTAACAGTAGATTGCCCTCCATCTCTTTTACTTTAAACTTTAGTGAGACATCTATTTTTTTTTCTTGATGTATTAGTTTCAAAATTTGGTTCATGTTTAACTACTACTTTGTACAAGAAAGACACAGATATAAATCATTTGTTGAATTGAAAGAGTTTTTATTCACCTGCTTTAAACGGAATTTACCTTTTAGTCAACTATTAAGGATTTTACGAATATGCGATTCAGAAAATGAGTTTGAGGTTCATGCCAAAGAATTGTGACAGATTTTGAGCTAAGGGATACAAAGATGCAATAATTACTCATAAGGTTAAATTCCTTTCGAGAGAAACATTGTTGATGTTAAAGATTAAACGAGTAAAAGAACATTCAGTTACTTTTGTTTCCACCTTTTCTTCAATTTCTCATAGTTAAAAATATTGTCAATTCACATTGGCATATATTGACAAGCGATCCCAAAGTGGGTAATTTATTTACACATTCTCCTCTTTATGCTTATAAAAGGCCTAGAAATCTGAGAGGCCAGCTGGTGAGAGCTGATGCACATGTACCCTCACAGCATTTTAGGTCCCGCATTCCATCTGGGAATTTTCCTTGTCACAATTGTGCAAACTGTAATGCTATGATTAATGGAGGTTATTTTACTCATCCTCATACTGGTAAGAAATATTATGTTAAGGGACGTATTACATGTATGACTAAATACGTTGTTTATTTGTCTATGCTCATTGTGTATGCACTGATGAAGGCTTGTTTGCTGTGTTTCTGCCGCCATTTTTCTTTAAATAAAAAGTTATTCTGTAAGGAGTGTTGGCTTCTTTCTATTTTTTTACTTTATTAATGGAAAATGTGTCTGTTCAATTTTTGCAGTTGGCAGGATCTTGTGGCGAGTGGTGTCGTTGAGTATATCGATACCCTGGAAGAGGAGACTGTGATGCTTGCAATGACTCCAGATGACTTGCAGGAGAAAGGAGTTGCCTATTGCTCAACTTACACCCACTGTGAGATTCATCCGTCCATGATCCTAGGAGTCTGTGCTTCCATTATCCCTTTCCCAGATCATAACCAGGTACTTGTTTTTTTAAGCAGTCTCCCGCTCCTCATCCTAGAGAAGTCAAACTAGAAATCTGGGCTTTTTTTCCACGTTGATGTCAAACTAACTGTCTAGTCTGTAATTTTCTCTTTTTTTTAAATTAACAAATAATTCAAGCTCTCCTAAGCACTCAATTTTTAAATAATGTAATTAAGGCAGATGCAACACATCTCAAAAAGAGGTTCTGCTTTTCTATAAAATCTGGTATACCCATTCAAAAAAATGCATGTAATAAAGCTAAACATAAAATAACTTGGAAACCAATTTTATTTTATTTCCTGCCTCTACCTGGGGTTGCAAGAACATAATGTACTGAATTACATCTCACTTTTGTTGTTCATTTTAAAATGTTAAAACAAACAAAAAAAAAACTTAAGGATTTATTTTTCTTCTTTTGTTGTAGTCCCCAAGAAACACATACCAGTCTGCTATGGGTAAGCAAGCCATGGGTGTTTATATTACAAACTTCCATGTGCGTATGGACACCCTGGCGCACGTGCTGTATTACCCGCAGAAACCCTTGGTGACGACACGTTCTATGGAGTACCTGCGATTCAGAGAACTTCCAGCAGGTATGTGTCAAAGCAGAGTGTTATTCTGAGAGCAATCAATTAATAACTTAAGTCTCATGTGATAAGGAATTGTTGTAATCCATTGGTTCTCAGTCTGTGGTCCGCGGACCACTGGTGGTCTGCCAGGTCTGTTCACGTGGTCCGTGGAAAGGTTACGTAATTACAGAAAGGAAGCTGCAGTATAGTTTATAGATCCCATTGCAAAGCCAAAATATGAGACCTTAAACACTGAGCTACAGAAGCAAGAAGAAAATGCTACATAGAGAATATCTCCAAGTTAAAAAAAAAAAAAAAAGCAATTTTATTTATATCCTTCCGCTTTGGACAAAAAATAATCCCTCAAACAAGATTCTATTTGTTGTAAACATTAAACAGGAGGTTTTCAACATTTCCATTTATTGTAATTAATTAAAATGAACGAAGCTTCTGAGCTGGTCTCAATCGCTCCGTAAACATAGCTGACATAACCTGCAATGTTACCCTTGTTGTGACCAAGCATTTAAAAATGCCAATCGTGTATTTTTGTTGATAATGAAAAGATACAGGCAGCAGTGTGGAGTAGCGGTTAGGGCTCTGGACTCTTGACTGGAGGGTCGTGGGTTCAGTCCCAGGTGGGGGACACTCATGCTGTACCCTTGAGCAAGGTATTGCTCCAGTAAACACCTAACTGTATAAATGGGTAATTGTATGGAAAAATAATTTGTAAAAAATAATCTAATTGTATGGAAAAATAATGTGATATCTTGTAACAATTAGTAAGTTGCCCTGGATAAGGGTGTCTGCTAAGAAATAAATAATAATAATAATAGACAAAGTTCAATATCCACACATTACTGTTTATTGTGTGGTCTGCTGAGATTAAAAACAAAACAAAAAAAAAATCAGGTGATCCGTGAACAAAAAAGTCTGAGAACCACTGTTGTAGTCTATTCTACCCAAAGCATTTTACTTAAGGAATACTAGAACAGAGAAGGGTGTTTTTAGTAATTAAAAGTAAATAAATATAATACAGTTTTTCACATCCAATGCAAGAACCAAAACCTTGGAAAATATTTTGTGCACTACACCCATATAAGGGCAATAATCTTAACTACCCCAGATTTATTTATTTTAAAGTAATCTAACCTAAATTTGTGTTTCCTCAAATGACTTAATTTCTTCATTTTTTGTTTTCTTCTGTTGAATTCCCCATTTGTGTAAAGCAGACTTCTTTTTTGCTTTTTGTGTAATTTGAATATTAATATTTGTGTTACTACCACTGAAAAGTTAACAGTAGAGATTAAAGCTGCTATGTCCCATAGTCCTGTTTAATTTCATACTAAGTATATCCTTGAAGTCTGTGTACTGCAGTCTTCTAATGTTTAGATTTCTGTGTTCTTTATTAGAACACAAACCTTGCTGACAGTCTAAACTGTTTACATTCCTCGAAGGCGGCTTGTATAGGGACACAAATACTGTATATGTTTTCTTCCTTCAGGCATCAACTCGATAGTGGCAATTGCGTCATACACAGGATACAATCAAGAAGATTCTGTTATTATGAATCGCTCTGCTGTTGACAGAGGCTTCTTCAGGTTTGTATGCAGATCTTATGATTTATCTGGCACTGCTTTTCTGTTTGTGAGGTTGTCACAGGCATATGTGGAGTAGGGACAGTATTGAAGAATTGAAGCCATTAGTTAGGGCCAGAAAAACTGTATGGATATGTGTGGATACATACAACACCACTACTTTTATATAAAAGTATACAAATGTTGCATACTTTAACATGGATGCTGTATAAGAATTCGTTTGAATACTTTGTGATGTGTTGTCAATATGCTTCCCTAGCTCACTTAAACACAATAATCCATCTGTCCAAAAGCATTTTCCCTGAAATTGTTAATAAACAATGCAAACATGAATCTAAGTAGAATACAATTTATACAGAAAACACAATAGGATATTAAATGGGAAATAAATTACATTTTAGGAAAACATGAATGCAAAGAATCCCCTTTGTGTTTCAACCTACAGGGTGCAGCACTTTACAGTAAGTTACAGTATGTTTTGGGATGCATAAATATAAAAAAATAATGAAATCAGTCCACCAGATAAGTACCCCATTGGCATTTAGATAAAGCGCTATATATATATATATATATATATATATATATATATATATATATATATATATATATATATATATATATATATATATATATATATAAATAAATTTAAAAAAAATTATTTATTTTACTAGGTCTGTATTCTACCGTTCTTACAAAGAACAGGAATCTAAGAAAGGTTTTGACCAAGAGGAAATTTTTGAAAAACCAACACGTGAAACCTGTCAAGGTAAGGGAAATATTAATATTGTATTTTGAAACCTTTCTACTAGTAAAAACAAAGTTTGATGGAAAAGTATTGTACACGCAGATGTACAAATTTAAGAATCTTCTCTTAAGACACAGACATGGCGATGCTGTTATTGGCATGCAGAAAAATATGAAGACACGTAGAAGAAAGCAACAAAAATTGCTTAGAATCCCGTCCTTGTTGTCTGTGTTCATATGTATACTATACACAGACCGAGATTGTTTAAATTACTAATGTGGCATGGAGTTTAAACGTTCATAAAAATGTACCTAAATGCACATCCCTGGAGTTTATTCGCCTTTGTGTTAACAATAGTTTAGTATTTGATGGATGGGACGTCAAATTTTGGGCATGTGCGTTTCAGGAACGCATGAACAGAAAAGCTGGGACGAATATTCAAACAGATATTTTTTGACATGTATCTGGATACAAAAATCAGATGTTCGTATTTGCTACAAATGACAAAAATACCTTGCACTTATTTACCGCCTTGCCAGAATTTGTGGGACAGTTTAAAAAATGGCAAATGAAAAAGACATGTGAGATTTAATAAGATTAAAAAAAAAAATTTAAAAAAACACAGGATCAACACAGCAGCTCAAGCCTCTATTTAAAAGTTTTAGACAGCAAAAAGTAAACAAACCAAATTATGTGTGCAAACACGTAATGATCTCTATGGAAAGCCATCTGGGTCAAAAAAGCGTTGTGCTGCCTTAGTGTCAGAATCTCATAGGACAGACAAAAGGCAAGCACGTCATTCTGAAATGCCTCGCTTAAACAGTAACCAGTTTGCTGGAAATGTTGTGCAGTGATTTTTATATAGATTGTATATATTTTTATTCTTATATATTTTTTGTTCCTACTTTTATGTGGAATGTAATAAATGAGAACCAAAACAGTGAGTCTTTTCCCCTTCATTTTACAGCAGCATTTCCACATTTTGTTTTGTTCGAAGTGTTTAAAGTTAAGTTTCAGTTTGTTTTGCTTGTTCAACTACAACAATGCACAAGTAAACCTGTGTCTGGCCACTGTTTACTGTGAGGAAACGGCAATGGCAAGGAATGAAAAAAAGTATAAATAAAATAAAATGCCGTGTCAACTTTGTATACTATTTATTTCAGTAATAAACAAAACAACGTTTAACTTGAACTGCTATTTGGCATCCTTTTGTAGATAATTCACTGGGGTAAAGTAAGGCCTACACAACATATTCTTTACTCCTGGGATATTTAACGTGTTACATAGTGTAACGTCTTGCTTTAAAATAAAGGCACACACAAAGGGGGGTCGGGCCGCGCCCCCCTGCCCCAGCTGCTGTGCTGTCTCTGCCTGTGTTCTGAGCAATAAATGGCTTTTATTACTTTTTGAAAACGAACAAATATCTGAACGAATATTTAAATTGAGCAAAAATCCGAACATGAAAATCCCCTGTTCTTCCCCGCATATTTTCACATCATTTTTTTGTCTCTTGACAAAACACATTGTCATCCCTATTAAAATATGTGCTCCATTTTAAAATGGCGCATCCCTGACCTTTTAAGGAATCTGTGTCTTCTACACACTTGTCACTTGGAGGCATACAGGGCATGGGGCTTGGTTATTTATGTGCCTTTGCCAGCTTTGGTCCTCTGTTATGGAGCCTTCTCCAGATGTATGTCGTAGCTTTTAACTAACTCAAATGAAAGTCCTAAAGATATCTTTTGAAGTCCTAAATAAAGCATTAAAACAGTCATGTGTTCTGCACTCCCCACCCTCCCCCAAAGAAAAATATGCTTTTTGCAGTTTTGTATAAAAATGTGATGTCGGGTTGAAGCAGCACATATTTTTAATGATTTTGTTTTAAACATTTCAGGTATGAGGCATGCAATCTATGACAAGCTGGATGATGATGGGTTGATAGCACCTGGAGTTCGTGTGTCTGGGGAGGACGTCATTATCGGTAAAACTGTGACTCTGCCTGAGAACGACGATGAGCTGGAAAGCACAAACAGGAGATACACGAAGCGAGACTGTAGCACTTTCCTCCGCACCAGTGAAACTGGTATTGTGGATCAAGTAATGGTGACGCTCAATCAGGAAGGTTACAAGTTCTGCAAGATTAGGGTGAGTCCAGCTGTCAGTGACATGGATAGAGAATACAGTTAGACAGAGGGAAAGAGACACTACTTCACAGAGTGGTGAGGTTATAGAATGGGCTACCTAGTCATGTTGAGGCAGAATCATTTTGATCCTTTAAGGTGCCAATTTGACAGTTTTGGAATCCGTCCGTTTATGAGGAACCAGATGAGCCTTGATGGACATCTTATTTGAAAATGTCAGTTCTCATGATGTTTCAGTTCAAACACTTGATTCCTTACCATTTTTTTTCTCTCGCTCTCTCTCCAAAGGTACGTTCAGTAAGAATTCCACAGATCGGAGACAAGTTTGCCAGTAGGCATGGGCAAAAAGGTACTTGTGGTATCCAGTATAGACAAGAGGTAAGAATTTATCACAAGCATGCCTTTATATGTATTTTTTGTTTTGTTTTTTTTATCTTTTATGTTGGCTAAATGTACTTTTCGCACTAGTTATTTTACAGATCATTTTTTAATCATCATGGAATTGTTGACAGTATCAGTAATGAGGCCATTATAAGGTGCTTCTCTGTGGTGGTTTCAGACCACCCTCCTTGCACTTCCTGTGGACGAGCTCTTGATATAAACAAGTACATGTAGAATGTAGCCAGTCTTTTAAAGTTAGACCTGTAATTCCTGTTGAAATGTAGGAACTTTTTAAAACAAAGATTGCATGTGAATAGTGATGTGTGGCCTTGTTTGGCCTAGTCTCCGATTTTTATTTATTTATTTATTTATTTATATATTTATTCACCTGTATCCGAACTGGCCAGTGGAAATTATAAGGGTATATATTAAATGTATTAAAAATAGTGATGGATCTAAATAATGCCACAGCTTTAAAAATTAAGTGAGGGCCAAACCTACTTTTTTAACATACAAAAATTAACATAAGCGACTCGCATACACTGTTGAAGTTGATTTTCTAAGTCCCCCTTTGTGTAATTTTAAAACATTGCAATATATAGATCCACCTCTGCTTTAGATCAATTGAATACTCCCCACATAGTCGTGACCTCTGCTTTATTAAACCATCTTTTAGTGTTAAATGACAGAAATAAATCAGACCTTTCAGAACTCTAAAGCAGCTATGAATTCTGCAGAACATTGCATGCTATACCCTTTTAATGCTTTGTTGTCAGTCAAATTATGATCTGGATATTGTTTATTTAAATGTGTGCTTTTGTTAGGACATGCCCTTTACCTGTGAAGGTATAACACCTGATATCATCATCAACCCTCACGCCATCCCCTCTCGAATGACAGTTGGCCATTTGATTGAATGTCTTCAGGGCAAGGTATGTTTTGTTGTGTGTGTTTTTTTATTATACATCAATCATAATGCTAGTGTTGACTAAATGGGGGAGGGAATACTATACTTAGTGTACAAGACTTTTGCATTGTTTTACTTGAGCTATATAAAAACTCCAGCACATTAAACTATTGGATCTGTATTAAAAGGCTGCTGAAGTTTAGAATCTTGTGCACAATTAACTGTTTTTATTCTGCCCCCCATTTTTGCGATGTCAGTCTTGTACCTGCTTATCAATAAAAGCATACCTGATCATTGTTTTCTTATTTGTATTCCTGAACAGGTGTCAGCAAACAAGGGGGAGATTGGCGACGCCACACCTTTCAATGATGCTGTGAATGTGCAAAAGATTTCCAATCTGTTATCTGAATATGGTTATCATCTGAGAGGAAATGAGGTATGCTCTTAACACTTGTAATTCATTAATTTATTATCCATTTTTCTGAATTTGGGTGTCTGGATTATGGTGGTCATGAACAGTGATTTGACTCGGATTGAAGCTCCTTCTCTGCATTCACAGTGCAGGAATAGCAAATGGCATATGAGTTTCCCCACATTGCCCAGCAAACTTGTCTCATGGCTGCCCTGGAGGTACCACCTCCTAAGGGGGTGAGGCTGGAGTTGTGTATCCATGTCCACTCATTGTGTGGTCTTGCTTTTTAATACTGCCTGCATGAACCCATTAACCCTTTGTGGTCCATTTATTCAGCGCTTGTCGGGCGCGTCGGGTCCAATTTATTTTCACACGCGCTGTTTAAAAGTAATTTTATTCATAGTAAAACAGGTTTAAAAGGCACTGCATATCAACAGGACACTCAGTACTGCATCTCCAGACCTGCCCCACTCCTTGTTCGCTGTATTTATCACATATCTCTTCATAGTAGTGCATACTAATAAATCATCTTCTGATCACTCGTTTTTATCACCAAACTCCTCAACAATGCTGCCCAAATCATTATTTTATTACTATAACATCTCAAAAAGCTTGGCAAATGTCTGTGATATTCTTTGAGCGCTGGATGTGGAAGCAGCTATCTTTTTTGTTTATGTCTGTGGTGAAGGGACTATGCGTATTGCTCAGATCTGCCTCTTTTTTTTTTTTTTCTTCGGCTTCTATCGACCCACTCGGCCACTGAAAGCTTTTCTCAGCTTTTTCCGGAGAAAAAATGACTAGAGACCTGTGCTTGACGTCTTTTTTTTTTTTTTATCAGAAAGGAAAAATTGTAATGTCAGACTAACTAAATGAATGTTATTTTGCAGGTGTTATACAATGGTTTTACAGGTCGCAAACTGACTTCCCAGATTTTCATTGGCCCCACATACTACCAGCGGTTAAAGCACATGGTGGATGACAAGATTCACTCGCGTGCTCGTGGACCTGTTCAGATCCTGAACAGGCAGCCTATGGAGGGTAGATCGCGGTGAGTGCATTGATGCTAAAGTTAAGGGGTCAAAAAATTGTGTTTTGCTGAATTGTGCTTTTATTATTATTTTTTTTATTTCTTATTTCCTTTTCTGTTTATTATCTGAAATATATCCCCAAGAACATGGTTTGCTTGTGGGACTATGCACATTTTTAGAGTAAAATGGCATTTTAAACTATTTAATCTATCTGGTATTATTCATTTAACAGAGTAATTTAGTAATGGTAGTTTTTCTTAATGCCATGTCTAATTGCATACTCTGGTTTTGCACAATAAAGACTGATCTCTACAACCACAAATGTTTTTAGGTTTCACATGATTTCACTGAAAATGCATTAAATTTACAGTAGTTCTTCTTTTAGCATATTAAATTAATAGTAACATTTGAATCTCATTTCTCTAGTTGGAGCATTCTATGATTTAGATAGAACTGTAGCCTTGTAAATGTAAGAAATAAAGAGATCCAAGAGATTGTGACTTCACCTCCTTGTCAGTCCTATCCACAGGTGGACAACATGGGTATGAAAGTAGCATTGAAATGGATGTGCTGTTTTTTCTATCTTTCAGGGATGGAGGTCTGCGTTTCGGTGAAATGGAACGAGATTGTCAGATTGCTCACGGAGCTGCGCAGTTCTTGAGGGAAAGGCTGTTTGAAGCTTCTGATCCATACCAAGTCCATGTGTGCAATCTCTGTGGACTGATGGCAATTGCAAATACAAGGACACACACATACGAGTGTCGTGGGTGTAGAAATAAAACACAGGTAAGCTTTTATAAAACCTACATTGGTGTCCTAGTGAGCTACATGTTGTTTTTTGTAAATCCACTGCTGTAGATTAAAAAGAAAAAAAAACAAACATACAAGGCTGTATTTCATATCTTCAGTGAGAAACACCTGAGCAAAATGTAATGGTACCTTTCACCATAATTATATATATATATATATATATATATATATATATATATATCTGCTGTATTGTGGTCGTCCTTTGAGATATTGCCTTCATATTTGGTACACATCTATATTATATGATTTGTGTTGGTTAAATTTGATTGTGCAAGGAGAAGTAAACCATTTTTGGCAGTAGTTTTACAAAGCTGACACCAATTTTGCAAATTTAAATGACATTGACCTCTGACCCAATATGGCTACTATTCCTCTTGCATTATTCTTCCAAGAATGCTTTGCTCACCAACACCCACTTCAAGCTTTTGTGTTTAACCAGAGTCCAGTGCGTGGTATCATATTAACTTTGTCTCTTTCAGATTTCGTTGGTTCGAATGCCATATGCCTGCAAACTTCTCTTCCAAGAGTTGATGTCCATGAGTATTGCTCCCCGTATGATGTCTAGTTAAAGACCAGAACTGGAGAGTAATTGTTCGGGGTTTTATATTAGCAAGATGTGATAGTCAATTGAGAGATTTTTAAACTGCCACAGTGCGCTCTTCGTGGCACTTAAAAGCTGATCAGGAAATAGAAATCTACAATAGTTTAGCTTGGATATCAGAGACAAGTGTGTTTACTTTTGGCAATAAAAGTATTTTGATTGTTGTAATATCAGTGTTTTTCAGCATAAGCAACATATGCTAGTGTTTCTGTTTCTTATTTTGTTATAAAAGTAAATAAAAGCTTGATTTAAAAACAAAATCGAATTCAGTCTTGACTGAATTATTCTTACATGGTTTGCTGATTGTAAAGTAAGGTGAAACTTCTAATCAAAAAAACTTTTTTTTTTAACTGCTGCTTTTTTGGACATGTCAAACATTTCACAGTAAAAAACAAAAAAAATTCTTGTCAAATATGTACACTACAAGGTAACATAAAAGCTTTTGTTTCAGGGTTGCGTGTCTTTGCCCGTCTACAGTAATCATACAGAATGGCTTTCTGTAATCTTAGGAAGGTGTTGGCTTGTACAGTACTAGGGCTTCAAGGGAAAGCAACTGTGGTGCTGGCGAGCCATTCCACTCCGGTTAATAGCTATAATCGGATCTTCCTATAACTAATACTTCAGAATAAAGTGAGAATTGAAACAGCGATTTGCCTGTGTGTGTTTTGGTGTACTTGTTTCAAAATTAACGATTCTAGACTTGGGTAATACTGACAAAATGAACCAAATTTAAATAGGATTCAAAGAATATAGTTTATCAGTGTACATTTTTATATAAACACTGTAAAGGTTAAATATTTAAACCTTATAACAAAAGCATGTAATATATGCATTATCATTATGACTACACTATAGTGTTTTCTAAATTGGTTTCAGCTTAAATCTGAAAGGATAACAATTATAACTTCCTTAGTAGTAACTTTAAACACAATCATAAATTCGTAGGTAAAACGTATTTTTTTAAAAAAAAGTCAATGAAATGTTTGTCCCTTTAACTTGCTTTTTTCAGAGTATTCTCATTGATAGATGGGTTTGTTTTTTTAAAGCATACATAATGTTTTAATAGAAAATACAAGCTTTAAGATTCTAGCTTTAAGTGCTATGAAGATATTTTCAGCAACTGCATCTTGACAAGATCGCTATGCTGGACAGATGTGAAGAGTAGCAGGCTTTATTTATTCCTGATCCTGTCTGGTGCTACTTGTGAGAACCACCTTCACTTTAAAGTTCTTCCACAGGACCTGTATGGGAAACATAATAATTAAACAAAGTGAAAACATTACTACTATTATGCGTGATCAACACCTGTTGAAACCACTTGATTGAAATTCACATGAAAATGTCCTGAATTGGCAGAAATGTATATACATGTAATGAGCCGTTTCTGTATATATACATACAAAAGTGAGTTCTCTTTGTAAGTTTACTTGCCCTTGCTAGATGGAATCTCATCAAGTGAATCCACTACGTTAATACGTCCAGAAGCCATTGCCACCCCTTTGGAATTCGATGCATGACATTCATATCCACCAGCCTCATTCTTGCTGAGTGGAGAGATCTGGGGGAAAAATACAAACCTGTTACTTTTTTAAAAAGTAAGCTGATTTCTTATTTTTGTAACCAAGAAAGATGATTTGAGCTGTTTTGGAATTGACAGTTCAGATCCAAGGTGCAGGAAGTTGGCTTCTCTATTCCAGTAAGAGACTCCAGAGCAACTAGTAGATACATTTAGTATTACTCAAATCAAGTCTGGGGAGGCTACTGTTAGCTGTAAAGACAGTCTCACTTATTATACTTACGGATGGAACTGCAATTTCAAAATGACTCAAAGCGCTTTACTCAAATATGAAAAAAAGTAAGAGTACTATATATATATATACACATATATATATATAACCCTTTACTGCCCTGGGTATGTTTCAATATCTAGTTAATGTCTATCTTCTCAATGGCAAATATTTTGGACACGGCAGGAAAGGGTTAAAATCCAGTCCTAACTAAAACACTAAATGGTAGTGTGTGTGTATTTATTATGGAGCTCATTGAGGAGAAAAAATGAAAATAAAGAATATATGTCTAGATCCTGAGATTTGTCTCATGAACCTGCCTGGTTTGATACGTCAAGATTCTGAGATTTATCTCGATATAACACATTTCTATTTTATTTTCCACTGTCCCAAATGAACCACCGTAATATATAGTAATCCTAAAAACTGTTAATGTCATACCCTTTGCCCTAGACACCAAAAGGTTTACTGAAGATTCTTAAATATTCCACTGTTTGAACATTCTGCTGTGCTGTAAATGCTCAACAATTAATCTCCATGCCATTCTGTGCAGCTGCATCCCCAGAATGAAACTTGTTTAAAGGGCTTGTTTACAGAATTCCATTCCTTGCACTTGAACTCATTCCAGAGATAAAGGGGGCCCGTTTTCCAGTCATTAATGGAGCTAAACATTTCCTGTCACGTTCTGGGGGATGCATATCAACTCAGCAACAAGGACCTTTTCACATGATGCTAATTAAATCATTCAGAATTATGTTCAAAGTCTCTGTTCTTTAAGAAAGTCTCACATTTTTTCTGTTCAGTGTGATGTGTTGGGCTATATCATTTGTTTTAATGTAAAAGCAGAACAAGCAGAGTATATTTTAATATCTTAATACTGCGGTCCTTTAACGTGGATTTACATCATTAAAATAGACCTCTGCTTCTGTTATTTATCACTTAATGCCAGATACACAATCTGGGAAAAAAAACAGCTTCACACTCGAGGTACATAACCTTGACTGGCACAGCACAGATGGAATTTTTTTTTTTTCTTAAAATACTTTTCTACTGTAAGTACCATCTGTAGATTGAAAGCAACACTCACCAATACCCAGCCAGTAACTTCATGTTTTTCAGGTCCACCGCGGGTCTGTATCGCAAGGTTGTCACGATCACCAGGTAGCAACTCCATCTTCTCTACACCTTTATTGGTTTCCACAACCTGTTGGATACAACAACAATCTGACTTGTGTAAGAGGTTCGATTTCTTCTTAAAAATAATTAAATCTTCTTCAGGTACTCAAAAATAGTTTATTCAGGAATCAAAATGCAAGCAAACAAAGCAAATCAGGTGATACATCAGTGATCTCACATACAAGTCTTGGTTGATGGTGTTCTGAGCTGGCATCAGTGTAGATGTTATTTACTTCTGAGCTGAGCTGAGCTTTCATGGCATCAGAGATGTTAGTTTCTGATCTGCCATCAGTGTAGATGTGAGCTGAGCTGACCCAAAGAAATTACTTTGTACAGAACAGATATACAGCTAGCTTATGTAATTTCCTTGGCCAAATTTGGTATTATTTCCCTAGCATGATATAAAGCACATTCAAAGTTACATTTGCATTTCTTTTCCACTATACCAATGTCAGCAGAAATCCAGATAACAAGAAGTTACATTTGAGAACAATGTTATGAGTTTTGCTCAATTCTCACAGGCAGTATAGTGCTATACCCACACATCAGAAGGTCAAACAACAAGACTGGTGATTGCAAACTGCTGATGTGCACCAGCTTTGTACAGCTTAATTTTAAGAGTTCATTAACCCTGCGTTGAGTCAGATATTACATTAAACACAGACAGTTTCAATGATTTCTCACTTCTTTCACCATTTAACTGGGAAGTATAAGTACACTGCCCCACACAAGGTATGTGTTTATCAGAAAAAACCTACATGTTCCAATAGTGTGTTTTAATTGGTTTGATTATGGTTTGTACATAGGCTCAAAACAGCTTATTAAGCAGAAACAATTTATGCGAAAACAAGTGTTAGCCAGTCACTCCCTACAAGGCCAGGGCAACATGAATTTAAATCAAGGGAGGTACAGAAGTTCAGAACAGATAATAGGAGGCACTTTTTTACACAGAGAATTGTGAGGGTCTGGAACCAACTCCCCAGTAATGTTGTTGAAGCTGACACCCTGGGATCCTTCAAGAAGCTGCTTGTTGAGATTCTGGTATCAATAAGCTACTAACAACCAAACAAGCAAGATGGGCCGAATGGCCTCCTCTCGTTTGTAAACTTTCTTATGTTCTTATGTTCACAGGCAAAAATCCTTACACTTGTTTGGCAAATAACATCAGGGCATACTCCAGTACTATGTCTTGTTATAGGTTTATTCCAAATCCTTTAATGCATATCGTAAGCAGCCATGAACACTTACAGGTGTCTGCCTTATCTCACCGGGAGCCTTTCCAGTATTGTCTGCTATAGTGCAGTGAGGAGAAACAATCCCTGTCAATTTTGCCTCCCTAACCAGGCCAATGCAACGCTCCCTGTGGAACCAGCAACTTGCCACAACTGGATGTGTGACTCACCCTGCACAAAACCACACCTTCACCATGTGAGGTACCTGGGGACTCCTTTGCCAGAAATTCTTAATATCTTTGTATTTGAACAAATTATTAATGTTGTATCACCTAAATAAGGTTTAAACTAATAAGAAGATAGAAGTCTAGAAGATCCACATATGGGTATAGTATGATTAACTGGACAATCAGCATATCTGAGACAGGCAGTAATGGACGATATTAACAAATGATCACCAAGGCATATGAACTAACACACACTAGTGATTCATTGCAGTACAGTACCATGGTACAATGTCAATACTAGTGTCATTTGAACTCCAATCTTGTGTTGTATGCTAATGGCAATGCTAGTGTTTCTTCAGTGTAATAACCTATTATTATCCACAATGAAGTTTAAAAAATGTTGTTCAAACAGTAAATGTTTTTTTTTTGTTTAGTTGTTTTTTTTAAATCAGTGAGTTTTGGTGATTTTCCTTAAATTTAGGCAAATGCTTTAATTCTACTGGATCTTAATACTTACAGTAGGGAAACCAATTTAGAAAAATATAAGTTCTGCAATATTCATGGTCAGTTGTCAGGTCCCCACTGTTCTAGCTTTCTTTATGTTATGTACTAGCTTGCAAGAACACCTGCCAGCACCGACTAAGAATGTTAAGTCTTTGTAATTGAGTGTGCATCATAACATACTGCTGGGTTTGGAGGCAGCTGCAGCACCTCTTTGAGACAGCACTCCAGGCAGTCACACTTAGAGTATGCCTTCAAACTAGGGTGTGCAAATGATTGTAGCAGACTCACTCAAAGGTTGTTTTTTAGTAGGTAGATCGTTCAGCATTATGTTCTTGGAAATATTTGTATGTCGCTGGTTTTCATAGTTTTCTTTTTCTGGTGCTAGATTTTCTATCCTTGTTTACCTCTGATATTCACTCTGGGTTATATCACTTGCAATAAGCAGGATGTGGAAATAATAGCACTGTCAGACCGGGTAACACTGTGACTGTTAAAGAAAGCCAAACTCAAACAGTTTTCATAGTTCTTGATTTGGTTCGATAACGGCAGAAAACAGCTTACCCATCAAAGAATAAAAGGGTGCAATAGTATGGTTGATGTTTTTGGAACATTAACATTGCTTTCATAAAGATCTGAGTTATGAGGTAAAAGTCAAAACTAACTTTCTAAACTGTTTGACCTTGTGTGATTGATTTACTAACCTTCTTCCAGGTAAGAACTGGAGTGGGGATTCCAATAACTTCACAACTCAGATAAACTTGAGCTCCTGTCACATTCCAGATTTCCTTTGGAGGAGTTACAACAGAGGGCGCTGTCAAACATAAACCATGCTTTTAGTACAGTTGCTTTGATTGAATATATATATATATATATATATATATATATATATATATATATATATATATATAGACCATGGTTAAAATGTATTTTTACACACTAGACTCTAGTTGTTAGCTAACGCACGAGTAAACAAAAACTACCTCTCATCTAATCTGATCAATGATTTGCTCTATTCATTTCAAAGGAGAGCTTTGATAAATTAATGGATGATCCATTGGCAAGCTAGAAACTGCTAAGAAAACGTGTTCCTATTTTAAGTTCTATCTGTAGCATATGTTGTAGAACCTATTTTCTGTCAAAAGCTGTTTTCTTACTATCACTGATTAACTAAAAGTCACATACCTGCATATCAATGGTCCCCCTATTAAAACCGTTATGTAGTCTTACTCCACAGTTCAGTGCTGCTGGTCCATTGTGAGTTCATTGAATTAATTCTGGTATGTGTTTAGCATGTCATACATGTTTACGCTCCACTTACTATTACCTGCCTCCTACAGGGAGGGGAGGCATCCCTAATGAAGCATAGTATATTGCAGGGTATTTATGTATTTGTTTATTTAATGTATATGGTGCGTTAGTGCTCTGGAAACAGTTTGGAATGTTGTGGTGGTTTTCTGATGTGGGCAGAATAATGTTAACCGGGGATACAGGACTCCAGAGGTCAAAGCTGCAAAAGGCTAGTATTGTTGGCTTAATATTAGGTGATTTTTCACTGTCATCAATATGAGCAAAAAAGGCCTTAATTAATTGTGAGGCTGCCTTTCCCTTATAAAAGTTTCCCACATTAACGTGATGAAGCATACACAAGCACTGTAAAACCTAGAGAGGTATGGCAAACCATGATAGACTATGGTAAATGCATAGTATAGCAATAGGAAAGGCATGGGAAAACTGCAAAATCACCATGCAAAATGAATTAATAAACTTTGCTGAGGGTTTAACTGAGGTTGCTTTAAAGTGAGATTTTACTTTATTGTAATGTTTCAATTATTCCCAACGTTGTAATCATATTCTGCCTTCAGTACCATATTAAAGCCTGCCAGCAAATTAAAATGGTTTGTACCAGGCTGTGCTCTGCTGAGCTTTTTGCTTACAGGGCTACTTTTTGATTAACAAAATCCAGAGGCTAATCCATGTTTGGCATGTAGCTAGAATTAGTCGTGTCCACAAAGCCAATTTCATTATGGTTCACAGAACTAAACATGCAAGCTTTGGCTTACAACAACAGTCCAAATTATGTCTTTGTAAGTGCTCCAGAACTATTTAAATCAACAAGCGTGTCCTTCAGTTTTTTAAATGCCTGAAGGCTGAATTTGTCAGACTGCATGTCTGTTCAGACGATAGGAATGTGTTTTTTGGAATTATTAAATGAAGCAAATCAGTTTCTAGCTTGCCAATGAACCATCTATTAACTTATAAAAACTCTCCTTTAAAATGGCGAGTTTAAACCGTACACAAGATCAAAAATGAAGCCCATCTATCCCCAGACAAGATATGACAAGTTGTATACCCTAAAGTAATGGAATTGGTGATAACATTAACCTAAATGCAAATAAATAAATAAAACATAAAATAAATGTACTTTGTTAAAACTAAGTAACTGTCTGAATAGTACGTTTAACCAGACTGAACTAAGACTGTTTCAATATGTTTGTTCTCATTAAGCATGGGTCATGTTTAAACACTGTTCTTCTTCTTCTACCAAAGACTACCGATTACGCTTACAGTCTTTTCAAACCCACAGAGACTTGAATGGGATCCCATACTGTGGAGCTCAATGAGCCAGCCATTGGACATCCCTGTATACAGTATAGACATGAGAGACGAATTAAACCATTTACATATAATGTGAGTACAAATGGTGTGGGGGTGCAAGATATTGCTTACCAAGATATCACAACAGCAGGGGGGGGGCATTATTGAAATCTCTGTTCAATATAAATATTTATGAAAATGTATATTTCAGTGAACAAATGAAGAACAGGAAATGGGGCATTTTACCCCACTCAAAAACCTCTCACTAAATATTTTTGAATTCCTGAAGGTTGTCCCAGTCTAATTTGTATTTATTTGATAATGGGTCAATTGTGTAATCATGGATATGAGGATACTTAGTGAGCAACAGGTCTGAGTAGAGCAAAATGGGGAATAAATGCCTCGCCCCAGGTCCATTCCGACTGAAACATCTGAGATACCACTGCATCTGTGGAGGCAAACTAATTCAAACCTTTTGATGAATGCCCAAAGTAGTACTTGTTGTAACACATTGTAATGATTCTGCGGTAGCAGGAGTCGCACCTTTTTGAATGACTGTATGAAGTCTAGTGTAATGGTGGTGAGCCCACGCAACCCTAGAGACGAACTCTGCAAGTGGGAACTTTTTCTGATGTGTGAAGGAATTAAGTACTGATATGATAATGTATTATTCTAACAGGAACCTGCTTTACCCTGTACGCTCAACTTAAAAATGTTGTAGTTGTGCTCCGGATGATGTTTTTCGTCCACTAACCTTCCTATTTAGCTCGCTAGCTGGCCTGCTCAAGGACCCCCCAGACCAAGGGGAGAATTTCACTACAAAATAATCCTTAAAAAATAATACAATCTTTTTCTTTTTTTTTCTTTTTTTTTTTTAAACAGAGAAGTGAAGTAGAATCAGTACAATTCTTAAGGCCAAAACTAAAGTCACTTACATTCCAGATTACGTAGTGTTTATGTTGGCTATTTATATACTGAAAAACATTCTGCACATACTGCCCCTCCGAAAAACAAAACAAAAAGAAAGAAAACCACTAACACTGTGTTCTCCCTTATTTGTATATATCCTCCCCAAAAGGTTTTGTAGTTTCCCATGCTAATACTTCCGATAATTTTTTTGGTTTTGTTTTACCAAAACTAAGCCTGGGATTCAATTTGAATTATAACTCTGCTGTCCTTGGTGACTTTTAAAACCCATATATGTGTGCAATACTGCAAATACCAAAACATTATTAACAACAATCACTTTATGTTGGACACACTTAAAGACGTTCCTCTGGAAAGTAGAACACAGCATTGCCTCCTCCACCCCCACACTTGAAGTGTTTTTTTTTTCTGTCCTACTTACTGTTACTTCTTCTTATAACTTTTAAGACAGTTAAATAGGATGTCGTCACTCTCAATGAACATACATAACATAAGTCATGGGACTCCATAATTTATTTATTTATTTATTTATTTTTTTGACAAATGTTTCTTTCCTCATTACATTCTTAGAAAATGGTATTGTTTCAAGGTATATAATGTATCCAGTTGAAACATAAAATATGTTTGGACACGTTGTGTTGAAATGTTGTTAATATTAAAAAAAAGATTGCATTTCATTCTGCTGTAAATTGTTCAAGGTTGGAGGGTACTAAATGCATTTGTCGTTATCTCAAGTTCTGATTAAGTCGTGTATGCGTATAAATGTGGAATTTGTTTAAAGCAGGCGTGATTAAAGTAGTTCAGAGTAGCTAATAAAAAAATTAAAAAGTACATTTTACCTCGTTCACAAAGTCCTTTATGTAGCTGAGTTATTTCAGCCTGCTTCGTATTTTTAGCTTGTATACTTGCAGCTCTCAGCTCACAGTCGTTGGTGTAGGTGACCCCATCACTGCCGCACACTTTGTAAGCATTCTTGCAAGCACAAACACCGGCTTTTCGCTTGTTTGATTTACCGACCTTCACACACTCCATCCCGGCAGCACAACGACCCGCGCCTCCTCGTCCCCCGCAGGGCTCTCCCTGCCCGGCTGCACAAACCGAACAGCAGTCGCAAGAATCCAGGACCGTACCCGCTGGACAGCCTTCAGCCGGGATAGAGGCGCAGAGAGAAGGTTGGCACGGAGCACAACCCCGAGAACCCTGGCCAGCTGTCATATAGGAGAGCGCAAGGAGCAAAGCGAAAAGTGCCAACATGTTTTTTTTCGGTTTTATTATTATTTCTTTTTTTTAGATCTCGGACCCTCTGTGTCCTGCTCTTCGTGCTGCAGCACTGTGATAAAGTCAATCTTCTTACAGTTTTTTTTTAAGTGTTTGACCCCGCCCACGAAAACGTAGCATATTACTGTGCTGTCCAAGTTTTGCATGTGAGTCAGTACAATACAGCGTGACTATATGACATATATATATATGGTCACACCAAATATGGATTTGATTTAGATTTTTCTTCTGTTCACTCACTTTGCATTTAGTTAATTGATAAATATAATCTATTAATATATCTATTTATATATACTTATTTACAGCATTTTTTCATATACCTATATATATATATATATATATATATATATATATACACACATACACACACACCCCATGCAAACAAACATTTCACTGCAGCTTTCAGCAAAGTGGTTAAACATATAAAACATATATACAAATTTATTTGTGGCATATAAACAAACCCCAACATTCATTGGGACATATGAATTAAAGCAAAATTATAGGGCTGGGTCATTTGTTGCCCGTTTTACCCCACTCATACCCTTATGCTCCCTAAATATTGTACAGCAATGATACCCATGTTGCTAAACAACTGGTGGCTGGGCGTCTATTGCCTAGTTTAACCCCACTTAGAGTGCCTGCTCACGATCGCAACACTAAATACATCATTATATATTTAGATTGATCTTCAGCCAGTCCATAGCTTGAAAATTCTGCACATTATTTATGCAATGGGATTCCAAGGACACTGTGATATCATCTGGGTATGTTCTGCAAAGCATTGTAAATAGAATAGATATGCTGGTAATTCCAATCAGCAATTGTGACAGATCCAATCAAGCTCTGGGAAAATATAGGAATGTAAAAGCAGATTTATATTTATTAGTTTTGTTTTTAAAAAGGGTGTTGTGGTTTACACAATGTTGTTCTTAGTAGAGGTCATTTAACATAGACATGATATGTTTGGGACTGCAGTTGCTCCAATATTTTTGGTGATGTTACATTGCAGTCTACAGGAGCATATTTGGACTAAAGAAGAGGAAGGTTTTAACAAGGTTTTACTGTACAAAAAGTAAAACAAGAAACAATCAAATTGCTTGTCTTGTCTGCTCATAAACCCAGTCTGACTTTTATCACTTGCGGGAAACACTTTTAATAAAATCCGGAGTCATTCAAGGGAGACCAGTGTGAGACCCAGTGCTAACACATTTATCATGCTGATGCGCAAGGAAACGAAAACCCTATCTGTAGCAGGAAAAACGACAGCACATTCCTATTAAGGCAATCTCTCTGCTGAATTGTCACCTAAATTGAGACTGGAATTTATCAAATGAGTTTTTCTGGTGGACCTGGAACTGATACAGTACCTTAGAAAGGAGATGTATTCTTGACAGGTCATCCAGGAAAGGGGGCTGTTTATTAACCGTTTAAAGAGGGGTACAGCCGCTGTTGGTTGCTCCAGGGGAGTGGGTGCTGGAGGTTATGCAGTCAGCACTCGGATACCCATTACCCAGATACACGTCAGTCGCATTTTACCGCCCATGTATTAAGAATAAAATCAATCCCCGTCATATATATATATATATATATATATATATATATATATATATATATATATATATATATATATATATATACACAGTACTGTGCAAAAGTTTTAGGCAGGTGTGAAAAAATGCTGTAAAGTAAGAATGCTTTCAAAAATAGACATGTTAATAGATTATATTTATCAATTAACTAAATGCAAAGTGAGTGAACAGAAGAAAAATCTAAATCAAATCCATATTTGGTGTGACCACCCTTTGCCTTCAAAACAGCATCAATTCTTCTAGGTACACTTGCACAAAGTCAGGGATTTTGTAGGCATATAGTCAGGGGTATGATTAAACAATTATACCAAACAGGTGCTAATGATCATCAATTCAATATGTAGGTTGAAACACAATCATTAACTGAAACAGAAACAGCTGTGTAGGAGGAATAAAACTGGGTGAGGAACAGCCAAACTCAGCTAACAAGGTGAGGTTGCTGAAGACAGTTTACTGTCAAAAGTCATACACCATGGCAAGACTGAGCACAGCAACAAGACACAAGGTAGTTATACTGCATCAGCAAGGTCTCTCCCAGGCAGAAATTTCAAGGCAGACAGGGGTTTCCAGATGTGCTGTACAAGCTCTTTTGAAGAAGCACAAAGAAACGGGCAACGCTGAGGACCGTAGATGCAGTGGTCGGCCAAGGAAACTTACTGCAGCAGATGAAAGACACATCATGCTTACTTCCCTTCGCAATCGGAAGATGTCCAGCAGTGCCATCAGCTCAGAACTGGCAGAAAACAGTGGGACCCTGGTACACCCATCTACTGTCCGAGAAGTCTGGTCAGAAGTGGCCTTCATGGAAGACTTGCTGCCAAAAGCCATACCTCCAACGTGGAAACAAGGCCAGCGACTCAACTATGCATGAAAACACAGGAACTGGGGTGCAGAAAAATGGCAGCAGGTGCCTGGACTGATGAGTCAAAATTTGAAATATTTGGCTGTAGCAGAAGGCAGTTTGTTCACGAAGGGCTGGACAGCGTATTAACGAATGAGTGTCTGCAGGCAACAGTGAGGCATGGTGGAGGTTATTTGCAAGTTTGGGGCTGCATTTCTGCAAATGGAGTTGGGGATTTGGTCAGAATTAATGGTCTCCTCAATGCTGAGAAGTACAGGCAGATACTTATCCATCATGCAATACCATCAGGGAGGCATCTGATTGGCCCCAAATTTATTCTGCAGCATGACAACGACCCCAAACATACAGCGAAAGTCATTAAGAACTATCTTCAGCGTAAAGAAGAACAAGGAGTCCTGGAAGTGATGGTATGGCCCCCACAGAGTCCTGATCTCAACATCATCGAGTCTGTCTGGGATTACATGAAGAGAGAGAAGCAACTGAGGCTGCCTAAATCCACAGAAGAACTGTGGTTAGTTCTCCAAGATGTTTGGGCCAACCTACCTGCCGAAGTTCCTTCAAAAACTGTGTGCAAGTGTACCTGGAAGAATTGATGCTTGATGCTGTTTTGAAGGCAAAGGGTGGTCACACCAAATATGGATTTGACTTAGTTTTTCTTCTGTTCACTCACTTTGCATTTAGTTAATTGATAAATATAATCTATTAACATGTCTATTTTTGAAAGCATTCTTACTTTACAGCATTTTTTTCACACCTGCCTAAAACTTTTGCACAGTACTGTATATATATATATATATATATATATATATATATATATATATATATATATATATATATATATATATATATATATGCAACAAATAAATGTACTTACCCATCACACGTGATTTCCGACTCCGTCACCAGTTTTATGATACAAAGCCCATATATTAAATGTTCCAATTTAATATTACTATTCGCATTTTTTTTCTCTAGCTTGCCAAATCAGGCTGTTTTATTTGTGCAGTTACACAGCACTTCCTCCAGTTTCACCTGACAAAAATTGAGCCAAAACAAAGCAAACGAGACAAGCTACGGTAATGCAACGGTTAATCATTAAACAGTTTTAGATACTGTCATGTATTTTTTTTTTTTTTAATCTGTGATCTTTAGTTGTTTTTGTGCATTTTCATTTGCAAGTGAACTGCGACATTAGGGCCTTATCGAGCACAATATTCTGCAATTTGAATAGTGACTTTGGATACTGTTTTAATTCTGGAACCCGTTTTTTTTTTCATCTTTTGCTAAATTGCATGACCTTTTACGCTGTATGCAGTTCTGTGCATGGTTAACAGTTTGATTTCATTTTGCTGTTGGGTCATTAACGAGGAATTTGACATACTGCTATAATACGTACAAGATTTATAAGCATGTACTGCCATACTTTGGCAAGTGATAACTTTCAGAATTATATAGTTCTGAAATAAAATACTTCTGTTGAAGATATAATACTGTACCAACAAAACCAATACAGTACATCTAAATGCAAGCCTGCTTATTTTAAAACACAGTCCTTTTAGCTATGTATTTCTGATATTGTATCTTTTTTGTTCCCTGAAAGACAAGGGTTGGAACAAAATGAAATAATCAGATATGCGTCACACATGTTTACCGCCACCGAAATTCTTTTATTGGTTCAGATATGGGAGTGCTGGCTGTATTTAGGTATCTCTCGAAGCTGCCATAGGTTTGCAATAAAAACTCCTCTTTATGTATTCATCCATGTGGGGGTGTGTGGGGTCATCTTTCAACAATCTTTTCAAACAGTCTGCTATGTAAGATGGATTTATTAATGCTGAAGACAGGTCAAAGCTCACTTGGGCCTGATTTTTTCTGAAAGGAATTGTGACAGAGATCGAATGATTCTTGGTGTTAGATCTCCCTCCCGACCTGTGAGGGCATTGTATAAATGGAACAGAGTACCCTTAATTAAATGGCACGACAATTTATTCCTTAGGGTAGGTGGAAGTCGGTCATTTAGGAAGGGGACCAGGCTACAGTACCCAAACTCAACAACTCAAACGGGAAACAGCGTGGCATCAGAGGATTGGAGGAGCAGATGTGCTCGTTAACCTTGGGGTCATGAGCGAGGGTATAAATAGGAGGCATAGTGTAAGTGATCTGTTCCTTGGTAAATGATTAGTGTTTTAAACCTACAAGGAGTCTGTGTTGCAGTATCGTGAACCGTGAGTTTTGTCTTGTGTTTGTTAGTGTTTGTTAACTGTCGTCTGTTTTTTAATAGACTACCAGGAACATGATCCGGAGCTGTAGCGAAAGCCAGCATAAAACCGGACATCACTTTCAGCCCTGCATTTCACGGAGAACTGTAATACACCACTTGCACTTATTCACTATCACTAGGAACTGTGTTTGTGTTTTGTGTTTAGTGTTGGTGTGTAAAACTGGACTTTTGGTTGCAAGTCAAACCCGGGGATTTACAAATACCGAGTGATACACGCCGCTGTATCACTCCAACATTATTATTTACAGGTGTTCGCCATAAGGTTCTGGACATTGTTAATTAAATCAATAAACACCCTTGCACCTGGAAATCATTGTCTGTCTATTTTGTATCCATCCTGCACTGCACGTACCTGTATTTACTCACCACTTTGCCACAGGAATAAACAGATTACTATGCAAAAACAAGTAAGAAGAAAGTTAACAGCAAGCGTCAATACTTCATAAGATAAATCACACTTCTCATCATGATCAATATTTTATTGGTAGGATATGCACTTACACTTCCGACTCAGTTTTGTCACAGTGTTACTGTTGTACCATTGTGTGCGCAATGACATTGATGTTTTAAGTTTACATTTAAACGGTTCAGGTTGCCCAAATTGTTTAGGTTTTCAACTGAAGGGGGAAAAAAAATAAATAACTTCAATGAAATTTATATATATGAAAAGTGTACACAATTGTAGATCGGTCCATGATTTTTCCACCAGACGTATTACTTGAAGTATTTGGCAATAAAAGCAGAAGCTATATCTTTGTATGGAGTATCGGAATCTGCCTTGGTCTGGGGTATTCTGCAGACCCTGCGGAAGCGTGGAGACCGGAGGAGCAGGTTATGTCCTAAACCCACACAGCTGGAGGACAGCCAGTACAGAGCCATTGACTGCAATAAACAAGACAGTATATGAGTCATAATATTTAATGGTCAGCTATCGAGGCAATAAAACCTTAAAAAGGGGCAGAATATCCTATTGAATGACAAAATGATTAATAAATCAGCTGAATCTTTGAGATGCCATACCTTCTAGACAGTTGTTATTGTAGTTCACCAAAATCACTGTAGGTGACAGTTCAGGATTGTACTATGCTGGCAAACCTAGCTTAACCAAAAAAAAAAAAAAAGAAAAAAAAAAAAAAAAAAGAAAATTGCCCTAGAGTCACAGACTGTTCCCCTGCAGCAGCATAACTGGTTATGATAAGCTTCTGAGTCTACCCTTATGTCTTCTCTTATGTGAAACAGCGATAGTAATGATAATGCAGTGAAAGTGGATAATGGATATATCCGTCCTCTGACAATAAACGTAAGATTCCCAAAACTTTCCTGAAATGGGTGACCTATCACTGCAAGCACAAACAGGTTTTAAATTCAAATGTAAAACAGCAGGCAGAGATGCTGCTCTCCGGTTGGCCAATCACATGTCACAACATCACCACGGCTGGAGCCTCATCACAAAATATTGATGCAGTCGGCGCCGCCTAATTGGGATTTCTGCTTAAATGGGACACAACTCTGGGAGACGGTTCTTCCCAATGCTATTTATATCATTTAACTGGGATACAGTATTTTCAAATGATGAACGGAGATCGCTTTTCAGAGCAAGACAGGTTCGCGTAGCACAGTGCAGGGAGTACGTGATTCCGCTGTGACTTGCGTAAACTATGCTGAACTCTTGAAGGAGCTGGAGTCTCCTGTGGTTCCTCAGGCTGCTGTTGCAAAGAATGTTGGCGTGTCAACATTGCAGGTGCCTGGCCTTATGATAAGGCGCAATTTCATTATTTTTCATTTCATGTAGAAATAAAAAAACAGCGATTAATTTTGTTAAGGAATAAAAAAAAAAATACTTTTAAATTCTGTATTTAACATGTAATCTCAAATGCCTCTCATTTAATTGGGACACCCCTTATTCAGGATGCCGATAAAGCAGTGCCGACTGGAATGAAATATTGAGGAGGCTGTGTGGTCCAGTGGTTAAAGAAAAGGGCTTATAACCAGGAGGTACCTGGTTCAAATCCCACCTCAGCCATGGACTCATTGTGTGAACCTGAGCAAGTCACTTAACCTCCTTGTGCTCCGTCTTTCGGGTGAGACGTAGTTGTAAGTGACTCTGTAGCTGATGCATAGTTCACACACCCTAGTCTCTGTAAGTCGCCTTGGATAAAGGCGTCTGCTAAATAAACAAATAATAATAATAATGATAATTATATTGATATTGAAATGTTGATAATGAATGCGCTAACAGGTAAACAGGTATGCCTCTTACAACCTCAAGAGGGTATAAACTACCTTGGGTTCAATGATGTCAAAGTTGAGCAATGCGGTGGATATACAAACTACTCAATACAATCTACTGCTGTTCATATTCTTGCCAAAGCTGGGTTTGAAACATGGTAAATAATGTATATACCAGGGCACAAAGGCATCCATCAGAATCTACTGGCAAGCAGGCCATGAAGAAAGAAATACATGATCCCATATCCTTACTGGCAGTGGCAGTCAGCCATTCAAATTCAAACAGTCCTTCATCCACACTGGAAATGACCTGGAGCAAAACACAACTCCTCCCTCAACACAAACATCTGCACTGCCCACTTTCATTACCATTACAGCAATCACAAGGTATCTAAATAATCAATCCAAATTCTCCAGCAAAATGTAAATCTATTAAAAAACACATGGGATTAATAGTTATTTCATAATGCCCACAGCCATTGTGATATTTCAGCACGTCGTAACATAATTTAAGTATGAAGCAAATAAATGAAGAGTTAAATGCAAGGATGTTTGACTGTGCTTTCAAGCAAAGCTGCTCACTACTTACCGAAGGCACTGTTGCAGCAATCGGTATCATTACCAATGAAATTCCACGGATGAAGTTGGTGACGTATTTCTGAAATTTTGTCAGTTCAATTTTCCGTAATGCAAAAATCTACAGGGGAAAAAAAAGAACAATGGGGGATTCAGATTGAGCTTTGAGGAAAAGAGAGACGGCAGTATCTTCATTCAATCGCTTTCTTTCCTGAAAACCTCTTTAATCTTTGACTTCAAATACTTTACTTCAAAAGACAATTTATCAGAGCTTGCAACAGTTGTAACTGTGAATACTTCACATATTCAGTTGGGTCGAAAAAGTAATTACACATTTAAAAGCACTGTAGTTCACTTTCACATGTGTACTACTTTGAATTTCCACATGGCACTTCTGTTGCAAGGTGGAAACTAATCCGTGCCAGTTTCAAATATGGGTTTGTCTGTCTGTGACAGAGATCGAATGATTCTTGGTGTTAGACCTCCCTCCCGACCTGCGAGGCAACTGCATAAAGGGAACAGAATACCCTGGACTAAATGGCACAACAGTTTATTCCTAGGTTTAGGTGGAAGTCGGCCATCTAGAAAGGGGGCAAAGCTACGGTATATGAACTCAATGACTCAGACAGGAAACGGCGTTGCATCCGCGGATTGAAGGAGCGGATGTGCTTGTTGACCAAGGGGTCATGGGTGATGTTATAAAAATGGGACGTAGTGATGTGATCTGTTATTTGTGAATGGTTACGTTAAATGACCAGAAGGAGAACCTGTGCTGTGAAACGTGAGTTTTGTTTGTTTTTGTTTGTCGTTAATAATACTGTTTGTAATTATTTGGACAGCTAACACGATCCGGATTTGTCGCCAAAGGCCAGCACTAAACCAGGATCAACAACACTGCACTTTTGTTGTCACTAAAGAACTGTATTCACCACAAGCACTAGAGCATGCACTGTGGACTGGTGTTTGTGTATGTGTTACGTGTGGGTGAACTGAAATGGGACTGTTATTATTTCGGGGCAAACCCGCAGATTATAAATAAGCAATGCACGCTGCTGTACAGCTTCATTAACATTGTTATTGTTTACTGCTGTTAGCCATCAGGCTCTGGATTATACAATTAAACCCTCACTGCACCTGGATTATCATTGTTTGTCTGATTATTGATCACCTGCACCTGCACACTGTTAACCACTTTGCCACACTGTCCTATCGAAAAACTAAGATCATTGGGAGAAGGGTCCTAGTCTCTGTGGGATATAAAGCAATCAAGGCCTGAGATGTAAAAACAGGACACACATATGCAATGCAAGCCAGCATGTTTACCATTTGTTTAATAGTATTTGTTTCTTTTAATTTTGGTTTCTGTCACCATATGATAGATATTCAGGTGTTAAATTGAAAAGGATGAAATATGCAGCGATCTAAACTCACCTCCACAATAACCAAGTTGACAAGTCCTAGGGAAACTGGCATTACCCATAAAGTGTCAGGCATTGTGAGGTCAGGAAACCACAGCGCCCCGCCTGTTGCTAACTCTTGCTGAATGGCTGAAAGCAAAATGAGAACCACATTAATTAGACACAGGATCGATATACATATAGATTTCCCCTGTACTACTATCTGGGTTAGTTAGTACAAATTGCCAGGGAGGAATAAAATAAGTAACGCTATAAAACCTACTCAGAAAAAAAGACCTGCTCCTTCCTGAAACCAAGTTGAGCTGCTAGTTTTATACCATTCAAATATTTTTCAGAAAATATGGCCTTGGGTGTTTCTTTGAACAGCCTCTAGAGCGTGGGAATAGCCACAGCTGGATGATTTTACATCACTGTGTTAATACCCCTGGGTTGCACCAACCACTTAAACTACTGTAAGTGATAAAATACACATTGGTTGCGTCTTAAAAATGGCAATGTCTTTTCTCCCTGTCATTCTGGGCTTATTTGAAAGGATGCCCTTGTTTTTGCTGCTTTGTCCCAGAAAGGAGTTTTGAACAGAACGTTCTTTCTGGTTTAAGGACCCATTGTGAAGTTCACTGCTGTAAACGGCCCAGCCAATCTGTGTGCACCATTCATACACAATTCAAGACTTGTTAGAGATGACGATTTCTGACAGATTACCTGTTTCAAACTAAACATTCTAATGCTCGAGCAAAGCATGACACTGCACACCATTTTTCTTTAAAGATAAAACACAACGTAACTTGATTTACAGTAAGTAGGGTTGGAAGGCTGTCGTGTTTTTTTTTTTTTTCCCTCCTGAGAAAGGCTATGCCGATTCCCCATCCTCCTCTGCAATAAAATATTGAGAGAGACCTATTATTTTGTGAAGAGACCAGCCTCCTGATCCTATTAAACTAGAACAAATCCACCAGCACAGTGGAGTCGCAGGAGCCCCTGGTAGCCGTCACTAAGGTAACAGAACCCGCTTTTGAGTTTAAATAGTGAACACTGACCAGAATTTGTGTGCTGTATGTCAAAGAGGGTATTTCATCAAACTAACTTATTATAGGGATGGAGATATGGAAACAACTGAATAGTAAAATACCCGTGTATATGGTAAAATACAAAATGTGTTTTTTATTTAAACCGATGCACATGTTTCATAATTCTCAGGTCCCCTAAATGTTTTTTTTTTTACTGCTCCTTTATGTAAAAGTGTTAAAGTTACAAACACTGGTAGAATAATTGTCTTTTTTAAAGTATGAATTTGAAAAATTGACTCAATGATCTATTGTGGCTGTAGTTCTATTTCAGGAAGGCATGTGTCATCTTTATTATTATTATTATTTTTTTATATAAAAGCACGCACTGCCCCCATTTCCTCCTTCCCAGTGCACTTTTTTCTATACTTTATGCAAATTCTTATATTTGACAGCCCATAACTTTGTATTGGCAAAAAGTTGTTAAAAGTGATTATATCTGCAGATTACCAGTACAATGTAGAGCCTTTGTGTGTTTTGGGGTAGTTAGTGGGATTTTAAAGACGGAATAACAGGATTCAAAACTGTACAAACAGTTACCTTTTGCCGAGACAGTCACTCCCAAACTCAGATTTCTCATCGCAATGGAAATGAAAACCCACATCGGAATCTGCACCCAAATCACAAGGCTGGCTTTAAATGGGTGGCAGTTATCTCGGATGTAGAGTTCAGACACTATCCTGCGCAAGTTCTTCTTAAAATGAAAACTGGCAGAAGAGAAAATATTGTTGGTAAACAATGATGGACATGGTAAATGTCAAACATGGGTACATTAGCTTGGCTGGTTGGTTCAGTGATCCTAGCTGTAACTGCGGACAAGGCAATGGTTCAAAAGCTCATCCTCAGAAAACCAAAGTGGCTTTAAAACAACCTACAGCCACTTGTGGTGGTAAAATTAAGAACAAATGCCCCAGTCTGCCATTCTGCATTGTTAGTAAAAGGATAGTATATGTATGGGTTATCACTGCAGTTGTGGGACTGACTGTTTCTTAAAATTCTTCGCATTTATTTGAAGATGGGATACCAACAGTGTCAGAGTGATGTAAAATGGGCAAAAAACGCCACACTCCTCAAATGTTCTGCATTAGATTTGGAGTTGAGAACTCTTTGTGTCACAGATTACAAATTATAAGCCAAGCCCAATTGATCTAAAGGATGAGTATGAAGTATTTACCGAGCAATCTTCTCTGACCACCCCAGCTGTTTGGCCCGGACCGAGACCTCATAGCGCAGACGCTTCGCCAAGCCTTCTATTTCAGGCTGTAACGTTTCAATCTAGCTGATGAAAACAGAAAAAATAGGTTACTTTAGTAGGCCTCCTTTAACTCTCCTCAAAACATATTGCGTAGTTTTTACATCGAATCTTGATGGCTTCAAAATTGACAGCTTCTCTCATTTAATTTTGGGTTTTAGTGCTTGTGAGGGGCAACACAACTAGCAGACCATGTGAAAAATAGCGTCAGAGAGTCAATTCTTCACAAGAAACTGTATTTGACTGTATACTGTACTGACGAAGTAAATTTGTCTGCTCAACAGATTAACATATTGGTGTATTGCAGTGTACATCTAAGACATAGACAGGCTATCAAAATGCATTCAGTACACTGCACTGTTAATTCACATTACATCCAGAGAAGTGCTGCATGCAGTACATTTCTGTAAGACTCTTGTAAGTCCAGTACCCACCTTTGCTATGATGGACATTTGATATGCAGCCAGAGGGAGTGTAATTGCTGTCCTGAGAGCCACCGTTGTGCAGAGAACACTAGCCCACCATGGCAACCCTGTTGTCTGCTGTACAACTACCAGGACGTTCTCCATCATGTGGACTGGTGCCGAATCTGCAATGCTCTCATACCACCCTGGTCTCTCTGCAGTAACTGAAGCAGCAGACAGCATGGGACCTGAAGTCAATGTCCTTCTCTGATCAAAGAGTGAGCTCCTTGCCAGTCTGTTTTCAAAACCACTGGCCACGTATACAGTTTGTGAGTGTTGTCCATCCCTTAAACCTCTTCTCTTGGTATGGAATAAGTTGGACAGCACTCTCTTCTGTGACTTTAACCGACATTCATGCTTTGATATCCTTATAGGCATGTGCATCGCTCTTGATAGATGCTGATACAACATTTTGTACACCCTGCAGGCCATAGAGAAAATTGAAAAATACTATTAAAAAAAAACATGCACTACTCAAATTCTTTCAATTTTTTAAAATTGGTATGAGTTTTGTTGCTCACAGGTGTTAAACTGGTAGCACTAAGAACAGAAGTCTTCTGTTTATCCACAGAGAAAGAATAGTAGTAGCTAAGTGAGTTTGTGTTTAAGCCTCCCCTGAAAGTACCACCATTTTCTAGGGGATGCGAGAGCAGCTCAGTCTCTATCCCATCCTTCTTTCAGGGTGTAGCACATGATCCTGGCATCACCGGATTGTGTGGTGGCTTGTGACCTTGCAAATATGAAATTCGAGTGCATTAACTCACTGTGCCATCTAGCTTTGGATTAAAGAACCTCCAGAAGATGGAAATTTTGCTTGCAAATATGAAATTCGAGTGCATTAACTCACTGTGCCATCTAGCTTTGGATTAAAGAACCTCCAGAAGATGGAAATTTTGCTTGCAAATATGAAATTCGAGTGCATTAACTCACTGTGCCATCTAGCTTTGGATTAAAGAACCTCCAGAAGATGGAAATTTTGCCTACAAGTGACGTCTGCAATTAAATAACTACTATGGAATTTGTTTCACTTTTAATGGAACTACCGTGTAGAATATATTTGCAAAAATTAACTTGCCTATTGCCAAATTCTTATTTATTTCCATGGATATTGAATCCTATGCATGTCTACTTGTGCAATTTTGCAAATTTTAGGTTACTTTTCCTAGTAGGGAAGTAAAAATTGACCCCAGAACAGGGAATAGTCCCCAGAGGCATATTGTTCTTAATCTTTCATTAGAAATAGTTTGATCATTTAACCTACTTGACTACATCAACCTACACACCGCGCTCCGATGTCACTAGTGTAAATCATGTTGAGTAACATTATCTTTAATTCGCATCACTATCTTCATTGGAGAGATAATACACTTCGAAAATCTGCTCAATCCACTTATCTGCAACTAAACATGCTGTCGACTTTTAATAGCTGGTATCGTTTATATAGTGAAAAAAATGCACATGCAATTAGAAGCAATTCGATCATACAGGCAAAGGTGAGGAAAACTGCAAATGTATTTTCTCAATCAAGGATTACAAACTACAAAAGGTCAGAATCCCTTACCTTCTGAAGCACAAGACTTCCAGGTATGTGAAAAGTGACGTAGAATCCTGTTCCTTTGCAACGCATTGCCTGCTGTTTACGCATGCGCAAATTAACTGAACCGACAATCTCTTGAGAAACGACAATTTGCAAATAAATTAAACTTCTTGTTGTTACTTGTTGTATGGCTTTATGTAGTCAGATATTAACACTGTTACACCAATCAGAAACAAATACCAATCTGTTAAGTTAGTGTTTTTTTGTTTTTGTTTTTACAATTGAGACGCCGCCTAGTGTACAGTATTACACAATGCCAGTTGTGCTTGAAGTAAGTTCCATTCAAGCAAAGCAATTTTTTTTCCATTGCTTTGTATTATACGGACAAATGTGTGTATACAAAAGATGAATTGCGTTCATTTGAGCTGTCATCGTGGTTCACTATGGTTCACAAGACATTCTAGACAAGCTAATTTTGAGCCTGCGGGAGCTTTTTTCATACTGTTTTGTTGTGCCAGGTCCCAAACAGCATGCACCCCGAGTTGTCAGCTTGTCTCTCTGCTCTCACCTTGTGCAGTTTATGAGAAGTACACAATTACATTTCTTGCTTTTTTATTGTTCTTTTTCCGTTTAGAAACAGATACTCTTAATGAACTGTATTGGAAATGTGTTCTAGAGCGAGAGAGCTGGGGAGCGGGAGAGCTGGGGAGCGGGAGAGCTGGAGAGCTGGAGAGCGGGAGAGCTGGAGAGCGGGAGAGCTGGGGAGCGGGAGAGCTGGGGAGCGGGAGATCTGGAGAGCGGGAGAGCTGGGGAGCGGGAGAGCGGGAGAGCTGGGGAGCGGGGAGAGCTGGGAGAGGCTGGAGAGCGGGAGAGCTGGGAGAGCTGGGAGAGCTGGAGAGCTGGGAGAGCTGGAGAGCTGGAGAGCTGGGAGAGCTGGAGAGCTGGGAGAGCTGGAGAGCTGGAGAGCTGGAGAGCGGGAGAGCTGGAGAGCTGGGGAGCGGGAGAGCTGGAGAGCTGGGGAGCGGGAGAGCGGGAGAGCTGGAGAGCTGGGAGAGCTGGAGAGCTGGGAGGAGAGCTGGAGAGCTGGAGAGCTGGGGAGCGGAGAGCTGGAGAGCTGGAGAGCTGGAGAGCTGGAGAGCGGGAGAGCTGGGAGAGCTGGAGAGCTGGAGAGCTGGAGAGCTGGAGAGCTGGGGAGCGGGAGAGCTGGAGAGCTGGGAGAGCTGGAGAGCTGGGAGAGCTGGAGAGCTGGAGAGCTGGAGAGCTGGAGAGCTGGAGAGCTGGAGAGCGGGAGAGCTGGGAGAGCTGGAGAGCTGGAGGAGCGGGAGAGCTGGAGAGAGCTGGAGAGCTGGAGAGCTGGAGAGCTGGAGAGCTGGAGAGCTGGGAGAGCTGGGAGAGCTGGAGAGCTGGGGAGCGGGAGAGCTGGGAGAGCTGGAGAGCTGGAGAGCTGGAGAGCTGGAGAGCTGGAGAGCGGGAGAGCTGGAGAGCTGGAGAGCTGGAGAGCTGGGAGAGCTGGAGAGCTGGAGAGCGGGAGAGCTGGGAGAGCTGGAGAGCTGGAGAGCTGGAGAGCGGGAGAGCTGGGAGAGCGGGAGAGCTGGGGAGAGCTGGAGAGCTGGGAGAGCTGGAGAGCTGGAGAGCTGGAGAGCTGGAGAGCTGGGAGAGCGGGAGAGCTGGGAGAGCTGGAGAGCTGGAGAGCTGGAGAGCTGGGGAGCGGAGAGCTGGAGAGCTGGAGAGCGGGAGAGCTGGAGAGCTGGAGAGCTGGGAGCGGAGAGCTGGAGAGCTGGAGAGCGGGAGAGCTGGAGAGCTGGAGAGCTGGGAGAGCTGGGAGAGCGGGAGAGCTGGAGAGCTGGGAGAGCTGGAGAGCTGGAGAGCTGGAGAGCGGGAGAGCTGGAGAGCTGGAGAGCTGGGAGAGCTGGGGAGCGGGAGAGCTGGAGAGCTGGAGAGCTGGGAGAGCTGGAGAGCTGGGAGAGCTGGGAGAGCTGGAGGAGAGCTGGAGAGCTGGAGAGCTGGAGAGAGCTGGGAGAGCTGGAGAGCTGGAGAGCTGGGAGAGCTGGAGAGCTGGAGAGCTGGGAGAGCTGGGAGAGCTGGAGAGCTGGAGAGCTGGGAGAGCTGGAGAGCTGGAGAGCTGGAGAGCTGGAGAGCTGGAGAGCTGGAGAGCTGGGAGAGCTGGAGAGCTGGAGAGCTGGAGAGCTGGAGAGCTGGAGAGCTGGGAGAGCTGGAGAGCTGGGAGAGCTGGGGAGCGGGAGAGCTGGGGAGCTGGGAGAGCTGGGAGAGCTGGGGAGCTGTGAGAGCTGGGGAGCGGGAGAGCTGGAGAGCTGGAAGACCTGGGGAGGGGAGAACAGGAGAGGAGGAGAGCTGGAGAGCTGGAGATTGAAACTGGACAACAAACTATTGGAGAAGGTATTTGGACTACAGCTTGGATTGTGATTTTGGTTTATATAGCAGCTGGAGAGCGGGAGAGCAGGAGAGTGGGAGAGCTGGGGAGTGGGAGAGCTGGAGAGCTGGGGAGCTGGAGAGCTGGGGAGCGGGAGAGCTGGAGAGCTGGGGAGCGAGAGAGCGGGAGTGCTGGGGAGCTGGAGAGCAGGAGAGCAGGAGAGGAGGAGAGCTAGAAATTGAATGGATTATTGGTGAAACTGGACAACAAACTATTGGAGAAGGTATTTGGACTACAGCTTGGATTGCGATTTTCGTTCTGAAAACGAGGTAACAGGCTTAGCCTGCCTCGTTATTATCTAGAGACAACTTCTGTTTAGGTAGGACCTGAGATTGGGTTAGGTTTTGTTTATACTCTTTTTTTGTTATTGTAAATAATAAACACGCTATGGCATTTCCTTGCATACTGGTTGTCAAGTGTTTGTTTGAAGAAGGAAAACCTGTGACCAGAAAGCAATATGCAATTTTTTTTGGTTAGAATTAATGAAATTGTAAATGAATGTGACCATTAACACACTGTATTCTATTTCACCCTAACTATTGCCCTGATAATAGGACTTGTGATCATTGTGATGCACAGATTTTCTTCCTTCAAGACAAGATTTCACCTTAAGATAAAGGGAAACCATTGGCTATGAATAACAAGTAAACTCAATGTTGACCTCAGTCAACAGGGTTCTGTAGAGTCTGTGTTTCTCCAGGGAAACAGCTCTTCATTTCAGACTGTATTTAATTAAAGCCTTCAGCTCCAGGGAAGCTGCTCCCACACTGCTTGAGGCTGTCTGATACAATGAAAGCTTATTTGGCAGCCTAATGAATGCCTGAAAAACACCAAAAAAATTTGTGCCATCAACATAACTTGCTGGGTATGAAACCATAACAAAACAGAGTGCACAAGAAGCAATACATTTCAACAGTGTAAGCATTGGCTTAACTTTCCATTTGTATTTGGCATTCACAGGAAAGCATTCAAGAACTGCAGTTAGTTTTTTGTTTTATTCTACAATGTCATCATGGGCCTGGGTAACTATTTTGCGGCTTACATGTAGCTTTGTTGTATGAGCGTGGCTGATTGCTCGAATAGACAGGACGATAATACAGAGAGGATATGAAGCAGCAACTCCAGATGAGGTCATTCCTCTTTTTCCTGGTCTCATACATATAAATCCTGAGGTAAAACTAACCATGGGATTCAATTGTAATTAAGGTCTTGCTATCCTTGTAGCAGCTTCTATGAATTACTAATTAAAACAAAAACAAAGATAACTGATGGGTTGTTTTTTTGTTTTTTGTTTTTTTACTGCGTTGGCATTAAATAACCGCACACAGTTATCACAGTAGAAATGTCTGTGTGTAGACCAAGAGTACAGCATCTATTGTAGTCCTTCTATTTGATTCCCTCATGACATTCTACACATCAAATCATGTTGAACCAGCTGAGGTGAAACCATATAAAGTTTGGTTTTTCCAATTTAACTGGATCTGATCGATGTTTGTCAGTAACATGAGGACTGGTTCTATAAACATGTAAATATATCTGCACTTTAACCAGATTTATACAGAGAGAAATGTATACTTCTGCATGGTCCATGCTTTTTCTTGGGCCTAAGGTTGCAGCAGACCAGAAAGAAAATGCTTGTGTATTATTATTATTTATTTATTTGGCCTTTAACCAAGGCGAGTATTGTGTGCTACGATATATGTTTGTTATTGGCCATTAAAACACCACTGGTAACCATACAATTAAATAATTGGTTAACTCAGGAAACAACACTACCCATCTATTAACTTTTCATCCTGTGTATAGTGGGGTTGCCATGGCGATATGATGGCTGAGGTTACACACTTTTTTTCAGAGGCTATATGCATGCATACAGGTTCGGAGCTGGCTTAGAGTGCTTCACAAGTGTAAACAGGTGGCTCAGATGATAAGAATCTTTTATTCCAATTGACTCTAAGCCAGCTCGGGGTCAGAGTTTTCAGTGTAAATGCACTAATATGGTCACTTCAAGTTAAGAAGTAGAAGCAGCAGTTCACACGTGAAAGAATGAGAGAGCTGTGATTAAGCCCCAGAAAAAAAATATTGTTTCCATGTATTTGAACTATAGGAAGAATTTAGGCTATTATGTCCAATTTTAGAATTAAAATTGAATTAATATGTGTAATAGATTTTCATTTAATTAGCAGGATAACTGTTTTGAATAAATGAGTCAGCAAATATTAGAATACCATAGCCACTAGGGGGTGTACAACTGTACTGTATCAGTGCCCTGCCATATTAAAATAAGCAGTCTTGAAACAGACATTTAAGTCCACATTCATATTGGGGACAGAAACCACTGCTAATCAATAACAGAAGCAGACACAGTGGCTGAAACAGGGAAATATTGAACAAAGAAATATAACACAGAACAGAATATTGAACAGGCACAAAATGATATATCATAAAAATAGAGAAACAAAAGGAGAAACAAATAAGTCATATTTTAGAAACTTGAGCAGTTAAAGAGAAAAAATATCAAGCTGCTTAAATATAAAATTTTACCTGCTTTCTTAAATTGTGGGTGCATTCACCACAATACTCATATCCAGAAAATAATAAACTGCGTCCTGCAGTTTTTCATCTTAAAGAGCTTGATTTAGAAATTTGGAGTATTTCTCTTTGTGACACTTTTGTGTTTGTTTCACATGTGTTGCTCAATTTATTTTGTGAATATGGCTCATTCTCTAATAGTGGTTTTAGAAGGAATGAGAAGAAAACACGATTTTCAAGCAAAGAGACAGAGAGGAGCACTACATTTCTCTAAGGGGAGTTTAATAATGTAGTTTAAATGTTTACAATCTAAGGCATTTACAGGAACATTGTTGTTGTCTGGTGTTTGTCTGAGCTTTCCAGCTAAAAAAACAAAAGCCTAGTCAGACCAAGAACATGTTAACTCCTCATACAATCACAGCCCATCATAAAATCTGGACATGTTTATTTAGCTTTCAAAAAAGTGGTTCTTATCAAGTACTTGCACTATGGCTTCAAATGTAAGCTGTTTTCGGGGCCTGGAGTTGAACCAACTAAACAGTCAGAGAAAGGTAGTTTGCAGAACAGCTTACTTTCACACAAACTCTTTGACCACATTGCTTTACTGGTGCACAAAAGAGGGAAGAGGATTAGTCTCTCACGGAAAAGGCATTTACTGCACTGTATTTACAGCTGTATTTCCTTGTTTGTTAATTGTTTATTTTAGGCTGGCTGTAACTGAGCACACTCGCATTACAATACTGTTGACATTGATATTGTAATGCTATAATAGTGAACAAAGCATGCAATGGTGCAGGAAAAAGGTCCCCCAAACTATTAAGTTTCAGCGTTAAAAGTCTGACTAAGGTTTAACCATTAAATGTATGAGGTGTTTTCAGCACACTAGTATCCTATCTAAAAAAAAATAGATATACAGTACAATGGTCTCCATAATTATCAACACCCTGCAATTAATGTTTTATTAAAGTTTTTAAAGAGGTTGTAGCTAACATAATAACTTAATCAATCTTGCCTGTTGTACACTTCCATTCAATGTATAGGTATTAAATATAGTAAACATGTATTTTCATCTTAAAAACTTTGAAGTATGTTTTTGTCAACATTTACAGTATGTATTAAGCTAAATCTGGGGGAAGAAAATCTTTTTTTTGCTTAAATCTAGGAAAAATTATGTTATTTAAGTTAAATCCGGAAAAAAGACCTGATAAGATATTTTTTGCTATTTTTTTTACCCTTGGCACCCCAAAGAATCCAAAGAAGGTCAAACCAAATTTAAATAAAGAAGGGTGTAAACTGAATGAGTATCAGTACTTTCACTGATCAGTGATATTTATCATTGAATACTATATATATATATATATATATATATATATATATATATATATATATATATATATATATATATATATATATATATATAATGTAAAACCTTCATACTTAAAGAACAACATCAGTATACCTAGCTATTTCTATCAGAAGGCGGAAGCCTAAATGTTTTCTGCTTTCTGCTTTCTGCTTTGTACTTGGTAGGCTTCTTCATTCTCTGTGTATATAGAGATGTTTATATATATATATATATATATATATATATATATATATATATATATATATATATATATATATATATTGTGGCAGAGTATGGGGTGGAAATGTTGACAGGGCAGAGGCCCTGCACACTAAGGAGTGTACTTTGTGGCTGCCTATGCACATCCACAGGTTAATGTAATTGTTTAATTGGTGGGAGGATTGTGTAATTGTTTATCTTATTGATTAATTGAAAAGTGTGGAATGTGACTAGGTGGTAATTTAATGATTGATTTACGTTACCCCTGACCACACCCTATAAAAGCACAAAGAACCGCTTGTTTGTGGAGTGTGTGTTGCTGTCAAGAAGGTCCAGTGCTCAGCCTGGACCCAAAGGTATTGTGCTTGTTACAATGTTTTTTTGTTACCGGTAAATGGCTTAGCTGTCTGGGGTTTAGTCAGACCAACTAAAACGTTAGTGCTCCTTTGTTTTCTTAAAGTACTAGTGGCCTATCTTAGTAAATTTGTAAATAAAAGTGCAGCAAGGCGCTGAACTGCAGTTAGAGACCAGTACACAGTCTGTCCACACGAGGGAGCCATGATGCTGTTTTCACCTTAAAGTGGAAACCTGTTCTCCTTGGGTGGAAAATGTAAACTGCAGTAAGTACTACTGTCTTGTCCATTTTTCAATCCCTGAAGCAAGACTTTTCTACTATAAGCCTACTCACAGCTTTGTAGGGGGGTCCTAACCACATCACATAAATCTAGCTGAATGAGCTACTAAGGATTAACAGAACCATGGTGTGTACAAACTCTCGCTCAAAGTAGAAGCACAAAGTGTAAGTACAATACTTGCAAGCACAACTCAGTTTTTCTTATTATTTTTGATATGTTGTTGTTCTACAATTGGCCCATTTGGACTATTTGACTTTGACTTTGAAAGTTCACTTCCTCTGCTACAGGTAATACTACACTAGCATTCCATACTGGACACAACACTGTGGAAACCAAATACTATTATCGAATGTACTGTATTGTGTTGGCAGGATAAATAGGGTTCACTTGAGCCAAAGTAAAACAAACAAAAAATAATTGAAATAGTAGAAAAAATCTTGATCACTTTTGGGAGTTGTTAAATATCAGTAGTTTGTGTTTGTCTTAGATAAGGAAGCACCTGCCAACCAAGAGCTTAGTAACTGCTGACTTGCCTATCCTGACTGAAACTGAAGGGAGATGCATCTTCACATGACATGGAATTTACGGAGTAAAATAACTGTCAAAAATACTTGTGTGGGTAAAAAAACTGTTGTACCTGTAAAATACCTGTCTGCTAAGAAATAAATAATAATAATAAAATACATTTCTAGACTCGTAAAAAAGATTTGTACCTTTAAAAAGCATTTTATGTAGCCGTAAAATAAATGTGTACATTTGTAAAAAATACATTTGTATCCAAATGTACGGTTGGACTTCAACATTGCAGCAATGTTAATTTGTATGGTTTGAAAAACGTTACCACTTCATTACAGAATAACATTGTAAATACATTGCCAAAACCTTGTCCCAACATTCTGAAAACATTGTTGCAGAACAACATTGTACTTTTACATTTCTACAACCTTATAAGAACAATCGAATATTAAAGAAAAATGCACAATAGTATATTATTGTGATATTAACTTTATTTCTACTCACAAAAATACAATTTGTGTACAAATATGAGAATAACTAGAGTTGCCAATAATAATACAAAACTTTTAAACTAATATAGTAAAACCACTGTGTAAATTGATATTTTTTAAAAAAATATAGGCCTAACTTGATTTTATAATTTTATGTTTCTTAATTCAGCTTCTATATTGACATGAGTTTCCAGAGCTGAATGTTGGCCCCATGGAGTTTTAAAGAACAGCTGGAGCCCCCTTGGCTCCATGTGTTTCATCTACTTTGAGTCAGAGGAGGACACAGGGTGGCTGGACTGGTTGTCAATCCTCATAGTCCTGACTTTAGGTTCCAGAAAAGAGTATGTTTTACATGAGAAACAATGTGAACTATATGCCATTGTTTTCACACTTGTAAACACAAGCTCCTATGTGGTACATGTATTATGTACAATACTTCAATAGCTACCTGCAAATTTCTTAGGCCAGTTTGTGCATAAAAACAATTCTACAGTACATTAAAGCCATTTGGAATAAAAGCAGTTTGTAAAAGGACATTACTTCATCTAATACAGTATTATTATGACATAAACTAAAGTACACTTAAAACAGACTCACTTTGCTGTCCATAATATTTAAAAAATATCAGAATACAGCAAGTGTTTTCTTTGAAATTACTAAAGTAATAAAACACCATTTGCTTTTTGAGCAATATAGACAGAAATGATTATATATGTCTATGTGAATGTGAGAAATTATTTCCTTTCATTTCAATGGAACACAAATGTAAAGGACAAGTAACAAACTTGCTGAAGTCATGCCTCTGTGGGGTAGGAGCTTGTCCTTTGGAAGTTTGAGCTGTGGATAAAGACAGTAACAAAATAAATTTCAAGTCTATAAAGCCACAATCACACTGCATAATTCAGCTAAATTTCAAATGGCTTAAATTTTAGAAAACGCTGCTGCAATTCAGTAGTGGTTAGGGCTCTGGACTCTTGACCGGAGGGTTGTGGGTTCAATCCCAGTTAGGGGACACTGCTGCTGTACACTTGAGCAAGGTACTTTACCTAAATTGCTCCAGTTAAAACCCAACTGTATAAATGGGTAATTGTATGTAAAAATAATGTGATATCTTGTAACAATTGTAAGAAATAAATAATAATAATAATAATAATTCCTAGAGCAGTATATCGAGTCAGTGATTTCACATACAGCAAAAGTTCTAACTGTTTTTTTTTTACCTTCTTGAGGAGCTGCCTGGTTGTGAACTCAGTGTCACTTTTTAAACATAAGATAAACTTGTTTTTTAAAACTCGTGACGTAATTACATACAGCTGTTTAGTTCGCTAGAATCCAAATTAGATGAAAACCTGATTTTCTACGATAAAATAAGCTCGCTAGAAATATGTTCGTCTTGTTGGTGGAAACATTGACGTTTGTTTAGTTGGCGTTATTTTATTTATTTGTTTTCCTTCGTAACATTCGAGTAAAACGTGTTTCAAGCACAGTGTCAATTGGAAACAACGGATATAAAAATAAACTATTAATATACATTTTACTAATAGAACGGTGGAACCGTACATGGCTAGTTGATAGTGTGCATAGTACATAACTGATACCACCAGTACAACCTATTTATTAATTCAATGTTATTGCTAGTCAAGAACACAAACAGAGAACACATGGAAACGCCTCAAACGCGTGATATTAATTAGGCTCTATTTAATTAATAAAGGTTTCGCCCACTTTGGAAGCGCGCTTGGGTTACTATAGCACAACCTCGTAGCAATGCTGTAGTTGTCTGACACAATGTGCCGCAGTGTCGGTTGTGACGCGTGCGCAGTGATATTATCTTGTGAGGGTTGAGAAGGCTGGCAGAGTGGTCGGTTCAGACAAGAGAATTTTCTGACGGAGGCAGACACAGAGTAGGGAGAGGGAGTGTGCCAGATATTGTACTAGCGCTGCAAATAAGCATTAAGCTCTGTTATCCAGTCTACAACCCATAGAAGGTAAGCGCTAGGTATAAAATGCAGCTGTTTAAAAAATAACAGCAACTTATTTAGCAAATATCTTCAGAATTAGGATGAAGGGTTTTTTTATGGAAAATGTCATCATTACTGTGATCTGCCTTACAAATAACCACAATTTATGTATACTATGCCTTTGACAGTTCGTGAAAGTCATGGTATCTAGTAATTGTAAGTCGTATCGTGAGTCAAATGTTAACTAGATAGTAGCTTAGTTTTCTAAACTTCGGAAATTAACCGGCGAGTGGGTTGCTTTGCCACATTATCAGCAACATTACTGATATAGTCAAATTAGATCACTTATTTGGTGGTTATTTATTTTTAACATTAATTTGCGTAATACGTTTTAGTAATTGCTTGCTGCAGTGCATCCGACACAACTAGGTGCAGAGAAAAGCTTGGGCCAGCGCTAGGGTGAACGAAACTACAGTGTGCACAGCTACTACCTGCCTGACTCATGACACACAATAAAGCTGGGTGGGTCACTCTGCCGTATGTACAAAAATACCAAAACTGCTCTCTTGGCTGTATGTTTCAAGTAATTTGTAGTGCAACAAACGTAGTATGTCTATTATGTATTATGGTAGGTTAGCTTCTGTTTTCATGTGATGATGCTGTCATTTTAAATTGGTGAGAAGAGACAAGTGCGGTAGATAACTAATTAACTACACCGGGAAGTCATTTCAGTTTTCAGTACCAAAAAATCGAAACTGAAAATGAGTGACACGGGGAATGCATGCTTTTTCCTCCTGCGCAAGCTACAGCCTACACCGCATCTGTTTTGTACTATTCAACTCAGAAGATGCAGGTACTTTGAGATTGTAGTGTTTCTAATTAAGAGGTGCCGATAATCCCCCTACCTCCCCCCCCCCTTAAAAAATACTAAAGTTAAACGAGGTTTGAACGTTACCAGTATTGCGATATAATTATTCACTTCTATGCTTTTACTTAAACTAACTTAGAAGTGCATTTTATTTTAATGTGTGGAATTAAAAAATCGACCCTGTAATTTGCATATTTTCGTAGTCTTACGTTTTAAATGGCATTTTACAGCACGTGGTATTTAATTTCAGGCTACATTTCTGTTTGTAAAACTTAGTAACAGGACGAATTTAAAAGTACAGGTTTACAGAATACAGCAAAAGTAGATTTTTTTTTTTTTTAAATGGCGGTTAATTTTACAAAACGGTTTTCCTAAATCCATGTAGCTATCCAGTTCAATTTGACATGACGTAAAACACAGTTTTTTGTTCTCTGGGTATTACAAACACATTTTTAAATAACTAAATAGTTGCCAGTGTAAACGGTATGTCTTTGTATAAGCAGCGGTATCGCTGAACCACACATTTGGAAGTTAGGCCTAGTGCGAGGCCGCCCTAGGGTTTAGTGTACCGCGTGAAAATAAACTACTAAAGTTCAAGATAGTACTGAGGGAAACACACATCCAAGTGTGCTACCTTGTAGTACATCACACAAGTCATATATGTTTGTGTCCATAGACTCGTGTGTAGTTTTGGTTATTGACTACACAAGGAAACCTCAGAATACGTTCGTGTTAATTACATAAGCAAAAATGGTTTCCTGCATTTTACTTGGCAAAGAAAGTGGAATTGAAATTTATTGGATTACACCCTGCGGGGGAGTGTGACAGTACATCGGGAGGATCATAAATGATCAGCTGTTGTGAAATTGTGTTTGTGTCACGTCACTAGCACTAACTCCTTTGAGAGCACCGGAAGGGAAAGGTGCTTTTCCTAAAGCTGCAGGATTTATAAAGCATTTAGAATTTAGACTGATGTAGAATTGTTTTGTGAACAGAAATGTTCGCAAGATGTGTACATGTAGTAAACATAAATATGACAGAATACTGTTTTAAAGTCGGCGACCCAATAACTTGATGCATATGACAGTGATTTGAGTAGTAATAAAGCAAGCATGATTACCATGAACTGTAAATACAGGACTTCGGGTTAGTCAGAATGTTCCCAAAGCTTGACTATGCTTTTGTTTAGATCTATTTTGTATGCATCACATAGTTGAGGTTGCTGTAGTGGTGGGTGGGATCTGTTTCTCTTGCAGGATTAGTCTTGCTACAGCTACAAATTCTGTAAGTATAGGCTGATTGATCGTGATGTTTTTATGGAAATTGGTCAGAACAATTAGTTTGTTTTTGTAATGAACATTTGTCAGGCAGTGTTATGAAAAAAAAAAGATCTACTCTTTCATAAATTAAATTGCTTGTCAAGCATTTGTTTGTGTACCACTTTTGTCTTATTTTGCTAACTTTGTGCAAATTATAATCCTCCCCTTACTTAAACCTTCTACTTAGCTGATGGTGTTATTGCTGTAGCTATTTTCTGCTGTTGGATTTGACATTTTGTTTTAACCTGCAAGTTTGTTGCACCAGGCTAATTCATATAAATGAATGGCTTTATTGCATATCTCTAATGGTGTTTTACATTTTTATACACCTTTCAGACTATGATTCCAGTTTCTGGGTGGATTTAAATGTTATAAGGACTTATTTAAATCCACCCAATAATCAAAACTACTAACTGTTAGCAGTTAGTACTTTTTATAATGGTGCAGTTTAATAATCTTATCTGTAACAGAGGCATAGCACTTACTGCGATTTCACACAGCTTTTTCTCTATGTAATTAATGCACCTCCTCATTTAGTTGCTGCACCACATAAAACAGGTGGTACTGCTCCTCTCCAGTGCCCTTGGAAAGATTTGCATATCTTCATCAAAATTATGTTTCAATAATGCAGACATGAAGTTGCCTTAAAACCCAGACTGAGTGCTGTGAAGTGTAACTTTTTGAACTGCCTGTGTGTTTTTATCAGTTCTTATGAACTGAATATTAAGAGGGTGGCGCGGTGGGTTAAAGCTGCTGCCTCACAGCTCCAGGGTCTTGGGTTCGATTCTGGCCTCAGGGGTCGGTCTGTGTTGAGGTTGCATGTTCTCCTCGTGTTCGCGTGGGTTTTCTCTGGGTACTCTGGTTTCCTCCCACAGTCCAAAGACATGCTGTCTAGGTGGATTGGCCTCTCTAAATGGCCCCTTAGTTGCCCTGTGATGGACTGGCATCCCATCCAGGGTGTAGTCCTGCCTTGCACCCTATGTTTGCCGGGTTAGGCTCTGGCTCACCACGACCCTCTATAGGATTAAGTGGTTAAAGATAATGGATGGATGAATATTTAGAAAAAACAAAAGCCCATAAATGACATAAACTAATGATTTCTGGTCCGACAGGGTATTTCAAAACTGGATAGAATTCTTTGCAATTTATTTGTAATAAATGTAGTTGTGGTTAGTTATAAAATAAGTGGCATTCTTCCAGATGTTCCCAAATTAAGCCAATTTTTGCAGCAACTGCAGAGGATCTAGGACAAATGACTCCAGCTTCACAGTGCAGTGGCTAAAGCAATGTTTGTTTACACCCAAAATAAAATTGCCCCCCCCCATGTCAGCTATACTAGTGCTAATTTTTATAAATGAAAAATATTTGCAATGGAAAATTTAATGACCTTTGCATTGGCCTACATATTATATTTTTTAGTAGCAATGCATTTGTGCAAACATGTCTTTCCTGCACTCAAAACAGTTTGTTTTTCACAGGTTGAGGATGCCGGAAACGGAGCTTACAAACAAGATGCTGCGTGCGGTGCTGCAGTCCAACAAAAACGGGGTGACCATGTTGCGGCTGCAGTCAGAGTTCAAATCCCTCACTGGGGAGTTCATTCCGCACAAGCAGCTGGGATACCCAACGCTGGAGGCTTATCTCCGCAGTATCCCTGCTGTGGTCAAGCTGGAGATCACCAGGGCTGGTGAAGTAAGTAAATGACAAGATATGAAGAGCATTTGAGTTGCAATGTAATTTTATAATAATAAAAAAAGTTTATAGTAATCCTGTCTGTAGTTTACAATAAACAGAAAAAGGTTAGCCTAATAAACGTTTACGATAAGGTTTTTTTTTTTTGTATGAAGATAATTGTAATTCCATTTAATGTACGTTAAACTGTCAGACTGATAAATAGGCAAAAGGTCCTCTTCTACAGTAATTTACAGTGAGCGACGTTTAATTTACAAGTACCAAATTGTTTTTGTGTTAGAAAACCAGCCCTGTTTTGCTAGTGCAAAATTTTGGATCAAATGAAACCATGATGTCAAGTTTAAAAGCAAAAATTGTTTAAAATCAATACTTGCATGTATCAACTTATGGCTGCATATCCTTGCACATAGAACAAGCAATGGCATTTGTAATTTCACTGCTTCGGGTGTTCCTTGGCATTTTATAGTCTGTTCCAGAAACTCGGTTAATGTTATGTTTTGAACTTCTCTGATCAGATTTAGGTTTTACTCTGCTTCCTGTGATATTTTGGTCTCGCAGAAACACATGAATAAGTCTGGATGGGTGAAGAAAAATTCTCCTCTTATCTCTCTTCAGTTGTTGACTGAGATTTCGGTAACTAACAAATCATACGCACCTATAGACAGCGATTTTAAATAAAGTAATGTGTGCCACATTATTGTTGAATCTGGCATTGTATGGCCTTTATAAATAAGGTTACAACCACAACCAAGCTGTTTTGAAAATGAAAGCTAATTCCAGCACGGTACCGCTACATTTAAAAGACTCATGCAACATGTTACACTAACTGGTTTATTCATAAATATGTATTCTCGCACCCTGCCTTTTCACTGCATTTTTAAATGCTGTACAATTTTGAAGAAATTAACTAAGAAGTAATAACAGAATAAGGGATATCAACAAAAAAAACTGGGTTTGTTTTATTAAACTGTGACATTAGTTATTTAGGTCAGTTATAGTTTGACGGTTCTCTCTATCTATCTCTATCTGTCTAACATTTTGTGTTAAAGCACACGTTTCACTAGTTAAACAGAAGTACGCAAGGTAGTGATCTAATTATAAAAAGAAAACATAGATAAATTAATGCACCTCAAGATTGTATTTAGGTCGTAAACACTTTAAAAAGTGTTTACGTCCCCTATCACTTCTGATCGGCTAGCTATGGAAGAAGCTGATCTTCTGTTGGTTACAAAGAAACCCAGAAATGATTGCCTGAGAGCGAGAACCTTTGTCAAGACACAGGCTAATCTTTTAAACTTGAGGTATTTACGTTTTTTATAAATGAGCAAATAAGTTATACTGCTTTCTTAATACACAAACCTGACATTTTTAAATGCAGCAATCTAGTAAAGTTACTAAGGTGTTGTGTAATTATAATGCTTCGTGGTCAAGCATGTACTTGTTGAAATAGGTTTAAAAAAAAAAACTGTTTAGAAGCATTTCAAGAAACTTTCCCTGGCAAAAAAATTAATTTATTTTGATTTGTGTTGCTAACCTGGTTTTCAATGTACCATATTTACATATTTTTGATTAAAAAAATAAATAAATAAATAAAAATAAAAATAAAAATAAAATATATATATATATATATATATATATATATATATATATATATATATATATATATATATATATATATATATATATATATATATATATATATATATATATATATATATATATATATATATATATATATGTATATGTATATATATATATATATATATATATATATATATGTGTATATGTATATATATGTGATTAAACATGTACCACCCTTCGATTTTATGAAACTATTAAAACATTAAGTTTGACAAATGCTTTTAACAATAGAAATAAATGCTTATATGAGATCATATACAATATAAACAATTGTACAATATTTTATTTAAAAATAAAATTAATGTAAATGGCAATGTGTGTGTATTTGTGTGTTTCTTTCAGTGGGAGTAGTGCAAGGAAAGAATGTTACGGCCCAATTAAAAAAAAAAACCCATCAGGGTATGAAGCCAGGATCCCCCTGCTGCACCATTGTTCCAGTTAGCCATCCTGGGACAAGATGTTAGATTTGGGGAAATAGCTGTAAAATGTGTGTGTGGTGTGTTTTTTTAATTGCACACCACTGGGGCCTGCAGATGGCTGCAGTAAGGCACTTTAACATTGAAGTTCCTACTGCAGATAACTGGAACCAGTCATGCGTTTGCTTTTCAGGTGGTGTGCTTTGCCACTGTTTGTCATGAAACAGTCCACATTGCGCAACTAGTGGCTCGTCAAAGAACCTCAAAGAGGAAAAGTGGTGGATCCTTGATGGTTAATTGCCAGATGAGGGTGAAGCGGGCCACTCCTTTTATGCCAAATGGTAAGTGTACTGGTAGGTTTACTTACCATTAGGAGCTGCACTAATAACGCTGCCAACATTTAATGGTGGAAAAACCTCTTGATTTATGATTAAAACCTTTAGAAAATCCATAACCTATAAACTAACATTGAGCAGCTGACAAGTCTATCATTTCTTGGGTTAGTTTTTTTTAGTGTAACAAACTCAATTACATTCTGATCCAATGTAAAACAATATTGCCTTGAGTGCAAAGATTGGCTATGCCATGCAATTGTGTGTGTGGGTATTTATTTAATTTAATTTATTTATTTAAACACTTGCCATGTCAGCACCAGTATATCTATGCATACAAGTGCCTGTTAAACTACAGCCTCCACAGTGCTTGTGACTGGCGTCCAGGAATTTGATATGAAGGGAAGTTGAGGCATGTACAAGTCTGAGATGGGGTGTTCCAAAGTATCTTTGGGTCCTGTCTTGCTAGTATGGTGACAAGGTTGGGGGGGGTGACTATCAAATACATGTTGATTGGTCTCCTGTCCCTCATACTGTGTACTCCAACATATTCTCTTTACCTAAGTCTAGAGACTGCATAAAAGCAATTGTGTAAGCCAGGTTGCATTTTTTAATCTTGGTTCTTTTAGAGGTAGTCTTGCAGCCAAAGTTTCTGATTCACACCCTGTGCTGAGTGCTATGTCCATTTGATCCCTATACTTGCTGTACTGTAAGCAAGATAAAAACCTGACCTATTTCTGAAAGCCTCAAGGGTACATAGTATACAGGAAACTCAAAACTATGTGTAAGACTGTTTTGTTTGTTTGTTTTATTTATTTATTTTAATTTTAGAAGGTGGTGTTCCATCACACTACAGTCTTATCAGGTCCTGAACAGACTTTCCTGTGGAAATTGCATTGCAATATCAATTCATGAAAAATTAGTTTGGGCACAGAACAACTTAAGAGTATCCAACGTCTGTTGGACAAGATCAGTACCTCCTATAACATGCTCCCAACCCCGCTGTGCAAGGCACCTCTGGTGGGACCTACTTTTATCTGGGACAAGTGTGTTTGCATGCAGCACAGAATCAAATTGAACTAAATTCTAAATGGCTTTGTCAGATACTGTGAAGCCAAAAATATTTGCGACCAAAGTATTTGTCGAGTCACACCCATAACCTATTTTACTTCAGAAATATTGGCGACCTGTTTCAGTAAACAAAGTATGTATTGTTAGTGGAATTTGATATTTGTGCCAAAAATGTTTGCGTTTATTTTTCCATACATGAAAAACGCATAAGACTTTCAAATATTTATGGCTTTACAGTATTTAGTTTTGGTATTATGTAAACTACATTTTATTGTGTGTTAGTAATATTTATAAAACGGGTTTTTAGAATGCTGCATGCTGATTGGTCCATTATTGTTTCAAGCTGTTACAATATCCAGCACAATGTCACGATTAGGAACAAAAAGCAAATCACTGTGCCACCAAAATCAAAGAAAACACCTGCCAAAATACCTGCTGTCATGGAAGATACTGAAGACATCAATGTGTCTTGTCATATCTTCCAGCTGATATTAATTTTGCACTGCGAACCAGTTTGCTATTTTAAACAAGATGGTGTTTTGGCATTTGTAGTACATACCAGTCATTAGAAAAAAAAGCTCAATGAATACCACAAAACAAATAAATTGGGCTGTTTAAATGCTTATGACGTGCTTTCTTAAAAATAAACAAATAATACAATTTGACTTTAAATGAATTGCTTAATAATCTTCATCCCAACAAAGCACTTTAAACTCTTGCGCTGTTTGGTATACGCTAGAGCTAATGGGAGTGAATTGCCTAGCAATCATTTTCTTACCTTTTTTATATATATATATATATATATACACTACCGTTCAAAAGTTTGGGGTCACTTAGAAATTTCCTTGTTCCTTGTTTTCCATGAAAACATACATGAAATGAGTTTGAATAGGAAATATAGCAAAATGATTAGGAAATAGTCATTGACAAGGTTAGAAATAATGATTTTTAATTGAAATAATTGTGTCCTTCAAACTTTGCTTTCATCAAAGAATCCTCCATTTGCAGCAATTACAGCCTTGCAGACCTTTGGCATTCTAGTTGTCAATTTGTTGAGGTAATCTGAAAAGATTTCACCCTATGCTTCCTGAAGCACCTCCCACAAGTTGGATTGGCTTGATGGGCACTTCTTACGTACCATACAGTCAAGCTGCTCCCACAACAGCTCAATAGGGTTGAGAGCCGGTGACTGTGCTGGCCACTCCATTATAGACAGAATACCAGCTGACTGCTTCTTCCCTAAATAGTTCTTGCATAGTTTGGAGCTGTGCTTTGGGTCATTGTCCTGTTGTAGGAGGAAATTGGCTCCAATCAAGCGCCGTCCACAGGGTATGGCATGGCGTTGCAAAATGGAGTGATAGCCTTCCTTCTTCAAGATCCCTTTTACCCTGTACAAATCTCCCACTTTACCACCACCAAAGCACCCCAGACCATCACATTGCCTCCACCATGCTTGACAGATGGCGTCAAGCACTCCTCCAGCATCTGTTCATTTGGTCTGCGTCTCACGAATGTTCTTCTTTGTGATCCGAACACCTCAAACTTAGATTCGTCTGTCCAGAACACTTTTTCCAATCTTCCTCTGTCCAGTGTCTGTGTTCTTTTGCCCATCTTAATCTTTTCTTTTTATTGGCCAGTCTGAGATATGGCTTTTCTTTGCAACTCTGCCTAGAAGGCCAGCATCCCGAGTCGCCTCTTCACTGTTGACGTTGAGACTGGTGTTTTGCGGGTACTATTTAATGAAGCTGCCAGTTGAGGACCTGTGAGGCGTCTGTTTCTCAAACTAGACACTCTAATGTATTTGTCCTCTTGCTCAGTTGTGCACTGGGGCCTCCCACTCCTCTTTCTATTCTGGTTAGAGCCAGTTTGCGCTGTTCTGTGAAGGGAGTAGTACACAGCATTGTACGAGATCTTCAGTTTCTTGGCAATTTCTGCATGGAATAGCCTTCATTTCTCAGAACAAGAAAAGACTGACGAGTTTCAGAAGAAAGTTCTTTGTTTCTGGCCATTTTGAGCCTGTAATCGAACCCACAATTGCTGATGCTCCAGATACTCAACTAGTCTAAAGGCCAGTTTTATTGCTTCTTTAATCAGCACAACAGTTTTCAGCTGTGCTAACATAATTGCAAAAGGGTTTTCTAATGATCAATTAGCCTTTTAAAATGATAAACTTGGATTAGCAAACACAACGTGCCATTGGAACACAGGACTGATGGTTGCTGATAATGGGCCTCTGTACGCCTATGTAGATATTCCATTACAAATCAGCCATTTCCAGCTACAATAGTCATTTACAACATTAACAATGTCTACACTGTATTTCTGATCAATTTGATGTTATCTTAATGGACAAAAATTTGCTTTTCTTTTGAAAACAAGGAAATTTCTAAGTGACCCCAAACTTTTGAACGGGGTGTGTGTGTATGTATATATATATATATATATATATATATATATATATATATATATATATATATATATATATATATATATATATATATATATTATATACATACAGTACTGTGCTTAAGTTTTAGGCAGGTGTGAAAAAATGCTGTAAAGTAAGAATGCTTTCAAAAATAGACATGTTAATAGATTATATTTATCAATTAACTAAATGCAAAGTGAGTGAACAGAAGAAAAATCTAAATCAAATCCATATTTGGTGTGACCACCCTTTGCCTTCAAAACAGCATCAGTTCTTCTAGGTACACTTGCACAAAGTCAGGGATTTTGTAGGCATATAGTCAGGTGTATGATTAAACAATTATACCAGACAGGTGCTAATGATCATCAATTCAATATGTAGGTTGAAACACAATCATTAACTGAAACAGAAACAGCTGTGTAGGAGGAATAAAACTGGGTGAGGAACAGCCAAACTCAGCTAACAAGGTGAGGTTGCTGAAGACAGTTTACTGTCAAAAGTCATACACCATGGCAAGACTGAGCACAGCAACAAGACACAAGGTAGTTATACTGCATCAGCAAGGTCTCTCCCAGGCAGAAATTTCAAGGCAGACAAGGGTTTCCAGATGTGCTGTCCAAGCTCTTTTGAAGAAGCACAAGAAACGGGCAACGTTGAGGACCGTGAGACGCAGTGGTCGGCCAAGGAAACTTACTGCAGCAGATGAAAGACACATCATGCTTACTTCCTTCGCAATCGGAAGATGTCCAGCAGTGCCATCAGCTCAGAATTGGCAGAAAACAGTGGGACCCTGGTACACCCATCTACTGTCCGGAGAAGTCTGGTCAGAAGTGGCCTTCATGGAAGACTTGTGGCCAAAAGCCATACCTCCGGCGTGGAAACAAGGCTGGCGACTCAACTATGCACAAAACAAGGAACTGGGGTGCAGAAAATGGCAGCAGGTGCTCTGGACTGATGAGTCAAAATTTGAAATATTTGGCTGTAGCAGAAGGCAGTTTGTTCGCGAAGGGCTGGAGAGCGTACACAAATGAGTGTCTGCAGGCAACAGTGAAGCATGGTGGAGGTTCCTTGCAAGTCTGGGGCTGCATTTCTGCAAATGGAGTTGGGGATTTGATCAGAATTAATGGTCTCTCAATGCTGAGAAGTACAGGCAGATACATATCCATCATGCAATACCATCAGGAGGCATCTGATTGGCCCCAAATTTATTCTGCAGCATGATAACGACCCCAAACATACAGCGAAAGTCATTAAGAACTATCTTCAGCGTAAAGAAGAACAAGGAGTCCTGGAAGTGATGGTATGGCCCACAGAGCCCTGATCTCAACATCATCGAGTCTGTCTGGGATTACATGAAGAGAGAGAAGCAACTGAGGCTGCCTAAATCCACAGAAGAACTGTGGTTAGTTTTCCAAGACGTTTGGGCCAACCTACCTGCCGAGTTCCTTCAAAACTGTGTGCAAGTATACCTAGAAGAATTGATGCTGTTTTGAAGGCAAAGGGTGGTCACACCAAATATGGATTTGATGTAGATTTTTCTTCTGTTCACTCACTTTGCATTTAGTTAATTGATAAATATAATCTATTAACATGTCTATTTTTGAAAGCATTCTTACTTTACAGCATTTTTTCACACCTGCCTAAAACTTTTGCACAGTACTGTGTATATATATATATATATATATACAAACGAGCAAGATGGGCTGAATGGCCTCCTCTCGTTTGTAAACTTTCTTATGTTCTTAATACCTTCAGGTCCAGGCTGAGCACTGGACCTTCTTGACAGCAACACACACTCCACAAACAGGCGGTTCTTTGTGCTTTTATAGGGTGTGGTCAGAGGTACCGTAAATCAATCATTCAATTACCACCTGGTCACATTCCACACTTTTCAATTAATCAATAAGATAAACAATTACACAATCCTCACACCAATTAAACAATTACATTAACCTGTGGATGTGCATAGGCAGCCACAAAGTACACTTCTTAGTGTACATTTCCTCCCCCTACTCTGCCAGTATGTATGTATGTATGTATCCTTGCAAAAGTATTCAGACCCCTGACCAATTGTCTCATATTACTGAATTACAAATGGTACATTGAAATTTCGTTCTGTTTGATATTTTATTTTAAAACACTGAAACTCAATCAATTATTGTAAGGTGACATTGGTTTTATGTTGGGAAATATTTAAGAAAAATAAAAAACTGAAATATCTTGCTTGCATAAGTATTCAACCCCCACACATTAATATTTGGTAGAGCCACCTTTTGCTGCAATAACAGCTTTAAGTCTTTTGGGGTAAGTATGTACCAGCTTTGCACACAGTGTCAGAGTGATTTTGGCCCATTCTTCTTGGCAGATTTGCTCCAGGTTGGACGACGCTTGTGGACCGCAATTTTCAGATAGTGCCACAGATTCTCAATGGGATTGAGATCAGGACTTTGACTGGGCCACTGTAGGACATTCACCTTTTTGTTCTTGAGCCACTCCAATGTTGCTTTGGCCTTGTGCTTGGGATCATTGTCCTGCTGAAAAGTGAATTTCCTCCCAAGCTTCAGTTTAGCGGACTGAAGCAGGTTCTCTTGCAGTATTTCCCTGTATTTTGCTCCATCCATTCTTCCTTCAATTTTAACAAGATGCCCAGTCCCTGCTGATGAGAAGCATCCCCGCAGCAAGATGCTGCCACCACCATACTTCATCTTGAGGCATGGGCAGTGTTAGGTTTACGCCACACATAGCGCTTTGAGTTTTGTGGTCTCATCTGACCACAAAACCTTTTCCCACATCACAGCTGGGTCACTCTCATGCTTTCTGGCAAACTCCAGACGTGCTTTCAGATGGTACTTTTGAGAACTGCTTCTTTCTTGCCACCCTCCCATACAGGCCTGTGTTATGCAGAGCTCTTGATATGGTTGACTGGTGCACCATTACTCCACTCCCAGCCACTGAACTCTAGCTCCTTCAAAGTCATTGTTGGCCTCTCTGTGGCTTCTCTCACAAGTCTCCTTGTTTGGGCGCTGAGTTTTGAGGGACGGCCTTTTCTTGGCAGTGCCTGGGTGGTGTGATGCAGCTTCCACTTCCTGATTATTGATCCAACTGTGCTCACTGGGATATCCAAACACTTGGATATTATTTTGTACCCTTTCCCTAATCTATGCATTTGTATTACTTTATCTCTAACTTCTGTAGAATGCTCTTTGGTCTTCATTTTCCTTCAGATTCACAACCTGACCAATGATCCTTCAACAGTGGGGTTTTTATCCAGAAAATGTGACAGCAACTTTAATGGTTCACAGGTGGAGGCCAATGGTAAGATAATTGTGTCCTCGTTAGGGCAATTTCTTTCATCGGTGTAAACTGGGAGCTTCCACAGCACAGGGGTTGAATACTTATGCAAGCAAGATATTTCAGTTTATTTTTCTTAAATATTTTCCATCATAAAACCAATGTCACCTTACAATAATTGATTTTGAGTTTCAGTGTTCTAAAATAAAATATCAAAGAGAACAAAATTTCAATGTACCATTTGTAATTCAGTAATATGAGAGAATTGGTCAGGGGTCTGAATACTTTTGCAAGGCAGTGTGTGTGTGTGTGTGTGTGTGTGTGTGTATATATATATATATATATATATATATATATATATATATATATATATATATATATATATATATATATATATATATATATATATATATATATATATATATATATATGTTAAGCAAAACAGGGCTTGAAATGTGTGCTGGTGGGATTTCCCCCATGCTGCAGGCAGTGGGGGTGGGGGTGACAAAGTAACTTTTGCATATAAACTACATATATTTACTGCATCATTCACACTGGTGTTGCTTTAAAATAAGCTGCTTTCAGGAGACCTAATGGCTGTTCATCACTGTGAGACCGAGCACTCTCCATTGCTTTTGCCATTGCCTGATGTGAAGTTTTTGCATGCAGCAGAAGAAAAAGGTTCTTTTCTTTTTAACCAGCACGCCATTCTTTTCTTTTTTTTAACTCTTTACACACAGCCCTTTTTCCACCTGTTTTTCACTGTTTTCATTTATGTATGTTTAGCTACTGGATAGTTTGTACTGCAGGCATGTAAAATATCAAATGAAAGGCCACCAAATTTCATTTCATATTATGTAAGTTGAAACAGGATCAGGCATACTATACGTGGTAGAGATGAGTATATATTTAAAAAAAAAAAAAATCATGTTTGGTCACTGCTATATATATATTTAGGACTTCTAGTTTGTGGTTTTTATTTTCCATCTCTCTCCCTTTTAAACCTTAATTAATAGTTAAGCCTTAACTGAATACCAGATTCTTTAAATTAGCTATGAATGTAGTGGAAATTAATAAGCTGAATTCGGCGATTTTAGCCAGAATGAAATGCAGGCAGTCGTACTTCCAGCTAGGCGTACTGCATACACTCTCTGGAAAGCCCAGAGTCTGTATTTTTTCGTAAAAGCCAGGTAGGTGGCTTTTACGGTGCTTGAGTAATATGTGCGTAACCTTCGGTGCGCTGGCACCCCAAAATGAATGGGAATGAGTTAAAGCGAAAAGTCACTGCTTTCAAAACAACACCTAGGTAGACTTAATATCGTTGGGGTTTTTTTTTTTCCTTCAAACTGTTTACTTGTACTGCAGTGTGAGTTTCTATAATGCTTAAAGATAGAGGCTGAGAATCACGTACGAGACAATAAAGTCTCGCGGCACTTAAAATATCCAGCACTACTTTTGCTTTTTTTAAATTTATTTTTTAACCAGAGCTGCTCAGAATGCGTAGTGCTTTCGTCACTGACAACCACTACTTTGGTGATTGTTGTAGTGTTTCAGGATAGTGTCCACATTTTTTGCTTTCAGCGTTGACCGGAGCATGCTGACAATCTGCCCAGCCTTACTGAATACACTCTCACTCGGGACCGACGTTGCTGGGATGCTTAAGATGGTTCTGGCCAAGCATGCCACTTTTGGAAAGCGATCTTGATTGTTTTTCCACCACAGAAGCAGATCTTCTTTCATACTTAAGGGCATTTCAGGTGAAATGGTTCTCACATTCAGTGCTGCCGGGCTCATGTTAGGTGTGTTTGCGTCCACGACACAACAACTCAAAAGCCATCTGTGTTTTTGACGTGCTTTTAAGTGGCAGATCCTCATTGCTTTCACATGTGCTACCTCCACTTTTTCACCAGCAAGGTTAGGTTCAGAAAACCTTTTGAAATTCGACACTGCACAGCTTCTCTTGCTCTGGCTTTGGCCTCTTCTGTCGGGAAGACTACCGTAAAACATCAAAATTGCTGGTTCTCAAATAATTGCCTGTCTCCACTACGCGTCGGTTCTGCTGGCAAATATTGTAAATAAATGCCTGGTCTCTGTCATTGCCATTGAAGATGAGGAGGAGCTTGAGCATAATGAACTGCTATAACTGACAGCGATTGAAAGTGATTTGGGATTAATAAATAGTAGAAAATGTAATTTAAGGTAGGCCTAGATGTAATGCATATTTAATTGTACTGTAATTCGTGATATGTTTTTTTTTTGTTCATACTGTGCATACATATTGGATCATGTGTTCTACTTCCATTATAAGAATGTCTAAAGCAGAACAACATGCTTGTATTCTGTAAGCTTGACCTGGAGGTTAAGGCATTTGGTTTATCTATGTGGGAATGACCATGACATGGATAGACAGAAAGCATAATTTGGTGTATTGTACCTTGCCTGGCTGCAGATAGTTGGCAGTAAACTTAAATGATCTGTTGACAACATGTGTGTTTGTTTTTGTTTTTTTTAATTTTATTTTTAGTATATGTTCTTCCTTACATAGGGGTTGAACCAATGATTTGGATAACAAACTGTTAAGTTGAATATTTTAAGCTAGAATTCCAGCTTCAATTGTTCAGCACTAAGTTGGTAGGTTTAATGAGGTCAGGAGCTGGGGTTACATTCCCTGGGTTTCATTGCAAAAATCTGATTCAATGTTTTTTTGTGCACAACAAAAATGTAGCAAAACCCAAGACGTCATTAAGACAGCCCGAAAACCTGGACCGTGGTATGAGGCGGCAAACTCCACTGACCACAGGAAACCGAGGAGGGTATGGAGCGTTTGGGCCAGCTCTAGGGAGACAACAGACCGATACAAAAATACCCCCCTCATCTCAAGGAAGAACCCCTAATGTGTTATTGCATAAACCCCCTGCCGCGGGAGACAGGTGAGTAGATCAGTTGAATCTTGGATCATATAAATCTGTTGACTTGGTAGTACAAATAAGTAATGGGTGTGTGTGACAAGCTTAAATTGCAGGTTGGACTTGTGTTGGTTTTTAAGATGTACCTGCCCAAGTACAAATGTATATGCCTCAAACAAAACGGGTTGATATATTTACAAGTGCTTAACCAGCTGCAAATGGAAAGCAGTAGCTCTGTTTTAAAATATTTATATTGGTCTTTATTAATTAGAGGTGTATTTTTGGGCTGTTTTTAAAAGGGCAAAATGAAGCATTGTGTTGGAATATTTTTACTGTTTGGCACTGGCTGTAACTAGTACTCAAGATGACGCAAAAGCCTTTTCACTGGTACTTAAAACCTGAGCTGTGTTCAAATACCAATCTAGATGAGGTAAATGACAATTACTTTGCTCAAGGGGCTAATATTTAATAAAATGCTATGGGCCCTATTTGGCAAATATGTGCGCAGCTGCTACGATAGCGCATGAAAATGTGATTTAGAAGTCGGGTCTCCACGTGTGGGCTAATGCACAACAAAATTTGGAATCGGGAGTTTTCTTTAAGTTAGGCATGTGTAGCTCACCTTCAAACCGTGAGCACCGGCACCGCCTTTATTATATATGCGTTCCTGTTTAAATATACTGATGGTTCGCATTTGCGTCTTTTAAACAATAATTCTTTTAAATTGGTCCGCATGCATACCTGTGTACCAGTTATCACAACCCCTGTCGAAGGCTTTGTCTGACCTGCCTGGCACTTGCAGCATCTGCAACCTCCAACACTGGAGCTTCAAGTTCAGCATCTGCTTCCCTCAAACCCTGTAATTTTTCCTCTAAGTTCAACATCCATTTTGGAGAACTATGTTATGTAAAACACAAGAAGCTAGGATGATATTGCTAACCACCTGAGGAGTGTTCTGTAGTGTTCCCCCAGAGACATCCAAACATCGGAATCACATTGAGGATTCCAGATGTTCGCTCAATTACAGTACAAGCACATTTTAAAGGTACGGTTATGCCTTTGTTCAGCAGGGGTCGTGGGTTTGAGCAGCAGTGTCAGTAACCACCTCTTCAGTGGATACCCGCTGTCCCCTGTCAACCAGCCTCTCATACCGTCATCCCACTGAAACGCAGCTGCCACCTGCGAATTAGCGAGGATGAACAGGGCAACGATAGTTTGCATGTACACATTTGTGATGTAGTTGTTGGCATCACAGATCACACACTACTTGCACGCTGACAGAATAGGTCCTCTTACGATTTACGTAGAGGTGCCTATTCTGTGGCAGAAGTGTTTTGCGATTTGCCTTGGGTTTGCGAACGTTGCTAAATAGGGCCCTAAATCTGTTGGGTGGTTTTTTGGAGGTTTTTTAATGCATAGTTTCCCTGCAGCTAAACCAATGTAAATACATTGTTTTCTTTATCTGACTGTATGCCCAGAAAGCAAATTGGCAATGTAAATCAGAATTCAGCAGCTGTTTTTGTTAACTTCTGAATGGGAATTGAACATGTGGTTCAACTATTCATTTGCCAATTCAGCATGCTGTGCAAGCACACATTTGAAAAGTCTGAAAATCTGCCCTGGCCAGCAAAACCACTTACATCATCTTGCTGTTTTGTGTAGTATTTGGGTACTGGGGAAGGTCACACAAAGACAATGGAGAAAATACCCTTAGTTTCATAATTGAGGGACAGACTCAAGAGTATTTGAATAGCCTGATAATCCTGCCTTTTATTGTAGATTAGCTATTATGTGAGGGTATGAGTATAGAATGACTCAGCAGAGCAGCAGCAGAATGAACTATGCAGAGTTCACACAGACAACATTTAATTGAATGTGGCACCGTTAAAAATCCCTTAATTTTAGCAGAAACTTACTTTTTCAGACACGAGGCATCGGGGCTAATGGATGACCCAGTATAATGTTTGATAGTTCACCAAAAATGCAGTGTGTGTGTGTGTGTGTGTGTGTGTGTGTGTGTGTGTGTGTGTGTGTGTGTGTGTGTGTGTGTGTGTGTGTGTGTGTGTGTGTGTGTGTGTGTGTGTGTGTGTGTGTGTGTGTGTGTGTGTGTGTGTGTGTGTGTGTGTGTGTGTGTGTGTGTGTGTGTGTGTGTGTGTGTGTGTGTGTGTGTGTGTTTACTATATTAAATATGGCAAGGCAAACTGCAAAAACAAGCACCTATTGGAACATGTAAAAAATTACATTTTATTGTGACCATTGAACAGGTCATAGTGTGTACAAACATCCTTGGATTCAGTGTTTATTTACGGGTTACAACATTTATTATAAATATAACATTTAAATAAGGTGGTGTAAACTTTAAACTGGTGGAATAGCAGGGGCTCCACAAATCTTCCCAATAAACCGTGGATTCGAGTACCTGCAAATTGTGTGTATCCTTCCTTCATTATCCACGGTACGCTGCAATATTAATTTGGCCATTGTAAATCTTTTTGGGAACAAATGCACCTTAACGAATATTGGCAGCACAAATAAGAGGTTTCTAATTATGGACCCTGACAACCGTGTTATAATAGGGGAACACTGTACTACAAAAAAGCAACCGTGTGCTAAATAAATAGCACATGACCGAAGACAGCAGCACTAAATGTTATAATATGCTTGTTGTTCAAGTTCTGTAATCGCATTGTTGAGCACATAAATCACAGCAAAACCAGCTGCTAGGAGATGATTGGGAAGTAAACGCTCACTGGCAGCACAATGCTTCGTGCTGATGGGTTGAAATAAGCACCTGCCCTCACATGGCAGTACTTGGTACTAATAGATTGAAACACTAAATGCCAGCCTCCACATGGCAATTTCTAATTGGTTAAAACTTTTGATTTCACAACATTTACAGGCAGTGCAGATCTACCATGCTGATACATAAACTAAGGTTAACAAGAGAAAAGTTGAAGTGCGCCGCCACTCCAATTCCTGTGTACTTGGGCACCAAAAAAAAACTGATGAGACACTAGGGCGTGTTGGTATCTGACTTTATCCACTCTGAAGAATTTATCTCCTTGTTTTGCTTGATGCATCCTTTAACTAAGCTTGTAACGGCAAAAATAACATGCAGTGGGGAAAAAATACAAATTTTAAATATATGAATGAATCAGTTGTAAATGTAAACTCAATCGTTCATTCTTTTTATGTTGAATATATTTTTGTTAAAGTGGCATCAGAAGAATGGTGTTTAGTCCATGAGCCATGACCCTAAATTTCAATCGGTAACAGATGGGGTGGCAAATTTTAGTAATGGTTTTTTTGTTTTTTGTTTGTTTGTTTTTTTTTGAATAGGTGTATGTCTCCCTAGATGATTTTTACATGTGATAACCTTTGCAGAATGGTAGCTTAGTGGTGATAATCAGCTGCTTAGACACCCGCACAGCTGACAAGTGACGTTTCTGCATGGTTGCCATTTAACACAAGATGTTCATCATAGTTTATTTAACCTACTGAATTAACTTTATGAACATACATAATTATACAATGCACCCAGTTACAATTGGATGGGGTACGGGGGACAATGGTTCATATAATAACCATGGCCTTCACATTAAGTGAAGAGAAACTTGCCATTTGTTTGTCAGTTACACCAGTCTTATACTTGTCTAACATTTAATTGTAAACTTGTAATATAATTTTATAGAAAAATAAACTATTGTTTTAGACATTAATTATCATTGTCAGCATCTTTTTCCAAATGAGCTTGCATTTTATCATCCTCATCATTCTTCTGGTTTGCACAGTTTTGCACTTACACATTTCTATACACTTGAGACTTCCCAACTCGTTCACAATTATTTATCTTGCAGGAGCAGACAGTTGCATTTCCAAAGTGCCAGGACAGCTTTGGGTGCTGGTGAACCAGTCATCCACTGAATGTCCAAGTTCCCCCTCATCGGTGATGGTCCAGCCACAACTTGTTGGACTTAGCACAGCAGGTTCAGATTCAAGGGATCGCCTTCTAAATTCTGGCTTGATAGTCGGCATTTAGGAATAAGCAGTCTTTGCAAGGTGGAAGCTGACGAGTCAATCTTTCAAGTTTGAGGGCTTTGCAAGTTTGAGGGCTACTATCTTTGCTTTGCCAGCAAAGGCACCAATGGTATCGCATCTGGAAAATGCATGGTCACCAAGCAACACTGTGCATACGTCCTTCCCAAAGGAAGGTGCAACTTTAGTAATGTTAATCAATCTTTTCTGGGTCTGTGTCCCCAAATTTCTGATACACTGAGCAAGATATAGAATTGCTGAATGCAGGACAGAGAACAAGAATATATGTCTTCACCAGTGATTTTACTGCTGCTTTGTACCCATCACTTGAGGCATGTAGTGCATGCTGAATAACACAAGTGTCTGCCGCCTTGTGTGTTGATTTGAGTGCCTCGATTTTCCTCAAAGTGGTCTTTGGTTAGCTTGAAGTATAAATTCTCAGATGCGGTGTACATAACGTCATTAAGTTTCTCTCTGTAATCTGGCATTTTCAATTCCAATCAAGAATTTGATGAGGCTGGCCTTGTTGAATGAGCTACTCAAGAATTTCTCCATTGTTGGAAGAAACATTACATCAATCCTGTGACTTTTTGCACCTCCATGTAGCATCAATGACTGGGCATAGTCTGCCAGTTGGGCAAAGGTTTTGTTTTCTCCTTTCATATTGTGAACCAGGATCATCCCATTAGCAATACACACTGATGGTTGTGGAACAGTTTCAGCAGTGCTATTCTTCCAAAAGTTGACTTTTTTTTTTTCTTTTTTTTTTTTTTTTACAGGAAGCCATCTGATGTTGACAAAGCCCAGGGAATAGGACCAAGCAGGTGTGAAAGTTCATCTTTAATGCCCAACTCTCTTCTCCTGAGCAACATTTATCATGTATCCAAACCAATGCCTGTCTGCTTTTTCAGGGTGACCTCTTTTCTTTGGGTCTTAACCACGTGTTTCTTCTTGGTGAGAAGGTTTTCAGTTTGCTTGGGCATCTTGTCATGAAACTTCTTATTGGGAGGATCACCTTCAAGCCTGTTAATCTTGTTATGTCTGTTCTATTCTGTGCTTTGAGGAGGTCCTCGGCAACATGTTGTGGGGCTAGCTGACTGGTGGAAAGACTTGACCATTTTGATTCATCAGCGCTCATTGGATTTATCCAGTTATTCTTAAGAATATCAACTAAAGCTTCAACATCTGCTTGGTCTTTTATGAATCTGAGGCATCTGAAGATCTGCATGAGTTAACTTGGAACCTTTCTGCTGTGCCATTTCTCCCAACTGCTTTAGGCACGTGCAACGATATTCCACTGTTTAGTACCTGCTGACTGCACCTGGTTTGAAACTAAATCCCTTGGTACCACCTGGAGTTGGTGTCCTTGATTTACTGTCTCCTCAATTGCCTGATCTACTGGCATTCTTCCAAAGGGATTCCCATCTGCATGGAGAATCCTCCATTTTGAACATGGGCATGAGCATTTGGATGGCTTTGGTGTAACTTATCTGGGTGTAGTAGACTGGCAAGTAGCGTGCATAGTTCATCTTATCATAGGCAAAGCTCAGAGGAATCCTTGCACAGATAGATGTTAGGTGTAACATCTAGTCTCCTTCCCTTGATGCCAGCAGCAGTCCAATGTAATGTCGACCATACTTGTTTTGTTTTTATTTGGTAGAAGTCCACATACAATGTTCACAAAAAGAAAGCAGAATATTGAATAAAATGTAAAAGTCCAAACCTCAATAAAACAGATCAGCAGTGAAACAACAATTAAAGTCCAAAAATGTACATAAATATAGTATGTCGACCTTATACCCCGGATGACCCAAAAAGTCAGCAAAGTTAGAATTATTTCCATTGGGGTCCACATAGGACATCCAGAATTCTGTTATGTCTGTTGCTACCATCTCGTAAGTTATTTGAAGGACATAGTCAGTCAGTATTTTGCATGATTGATCATTTTAGAGCTTCTTTGCAAGCTGCTTAAGAGATTTCATCCCATGCATAACTTTCAGAGCCTTCTCCAAGTGCACATCATCAGCAGGATGGTTAGCATGCAGCCAGGGAAGGAATTCTTTCGGTGCGAATCGGAGACGTGCCTCATACACTAGTTTTGTTGAGTCTTACTGCAATTGTCCTTCTGTAATCATTCCCAATTCCACATGCAATTCTCTTAAATCTGCATCTTGGAAACACTTTCCAATGGTGGCCAGAAGATTGGATATTGTATGAAAAGTCGCCCATCCTGATAACATTTTCAAAAGCATTGTTGTGTTTTCATGTGCATTTCAGCAGCTTTTTCAGAGAGAGCTTGGTCAAACTGAAGTGCCTGCATAATCTTGAGTGATTGGTTCAGCAACTCCCTGACAGTGGACATTTGTGTTGCAAGGGCATTGCTGGTGTGCAAGTAACCAATACTATCTTGGGTGACAGACATAGTTATGCGCCAGGATGTTGAAACAAGTCCAGCAGTTGTGGTGTCCCCCTGTTTGTAAAGCCAGAGGTCCTACTCTTTCTACAGCATTGTAATCTGGCAAAGGCAGTTCTTCAGTGTTGATTGTTCTCTGCTTGCTCTTTTTAAATCTTTTACCACTGGTATTTCAGGCTGTGGTCCTATGAATTGAGGTTGAATGACAATTAAATTTACACAATGTGATGTTCCTTCACCACTGATACTCTCCAAGTCTGCCAAGGTTTCCCAAGCTAGGGTAGTGAACACGTTAGGGTGACTGGTTGTTTGTTGGCATAATAACTCCTTGTTCTGAGACTGATGCCAATTTGTGGAGACGGGGCTGTTTCAATCTGTTCCATTACTGAGTAGGATACACGATGGCCAAGATTAAGTATTTGAATAAGCTCAACATTGTCTGTTAATGACTTCACCACAAATGACAGCAATATGTGCTTTTGGAGGATGCTGTGATCCGTATGTAACTGCATGCACCAAATCTTGTCCGAAGGAGTTTGTTAGTCTCTCTACCGCTAATTCTACTAGTAGTAATCTGCTTATTCATACAAACAACTAAATCATGGAAATTATAATCGCCAGAAGCAAATCTATTTGCAAAAATGTACACTACCGTTCAAAAGTTTGGGGTCACTTAGAAATTTCCTTGTTTTCCATGAAAACATACATGAAATGAGTTTGAATAGGAAATATAGCAAAATGAATAGGAAATAGTCATTGACAAGGTTAGAAATAATGATTTTTAATTGAAATAATAATTGTGTCCTTTTGTCAAAGAATCCTCCATTTGCAGCACTTACAGCCTTGCAGACCTTTGGCATTCTAGTTGTCAATTTGTTGAGGTAATCTGAAAAGATTTCACCCCATGCTTCCTGAAGCACCTCCCACAAGTTGGATTGGCTTGATGGGCACTTCTTACGTACCATACGGTCAAGCTGCTCCCACAACAGCTCAATGGGGTTGAGATCCGGTGACTGTGCTGGCCACTCCATTATAGACAGAATACCAGCTGACTGCTTCTTCCCTAAATAGTTCTTGCATAGTTTGGAGCTGTGCTTTGGGTCATTGTCCTGTTGTAGGAGGAAATTGGCTCCAATCAAGCACCGTCCACAGGGTATGGCATGGCGTTGCAAAATGGAGTGATAGCCTTCCTTCTTCAAGATCCCTTTTACCCTGTACAAATCTCCCACTTTACCACCACCAAAGCACCCCCAGACCATCACATTGCCTCCACCATGCTTGACAGATGGCGTCAAGCACTCCTCCAGCATCTGTTCATTTGGTCTGCGTCTCACGAATGTTCTTCTTTGTGATCTGAACACCTCAGACTTAGATTCGTCTGTCCATAACACTTTTTTCCAATCTTCCTCTGTCCAGTGTCTGTGTTCTTTTGCCCATCTTAATCTTTTCTTTTTATTGGCCAGTCTGAGAGATGGCTTTTTCTTTGCAACTCTGCCTAGAAGGCCAGCATCCCGGAGTCGCCTCTTCACTGTTGACGTTGAGACTGGTGTTTTGCGGGTACTATTTAATGAAGCTGCCAGTTGAGGACCTGGTGAGGCGTCTGTTTCTCAAACTAGACACTCTAATGTATTTGTCCTCTTGCTCAGTTGTGCACCGGGGCCTCCCACTCCTCTTTCTATTCTGGTTAGAGCCAGTTTGCGCTGTTCTGTGAAGGGAGTAGTACACAGCGTTGTACGAGATCTTCAGTTTCTTGACAATTTCTCGCATGGAATAGCCTTCATTTCTCAGAACAAGAAAAGACTGACGAGTTTCAGAAGAAAGTTCTTTTGTTTCTGGCCATTTTGAGCCTGTAATCGAACCCACAATTGCTGATGCTCCAGATACTCAACTAGTCTAAAGAAGGCCAGTTTTATTGCTTCTTTAATCAGCACAACAGTTTTCAGCTGTGCTAACATAATTGCAAAAGGGTTTTCTAATGATCAATTAGCCTTTTAAAATGATAAACTTGGATTAGCAAACACAACGTGCTATTGGAACACAGGACTGATGGTTGCTGATAATGGGCCTCTGTACGCCTATGTAGATATTCCATTACAAATCAGCCGTTTCCAGCTACAATAGTCATTTACAACATTAACAATGTCTACACTGTATTTCTGATCAATTTGATGTTATTTTAATGGACAAATTTGCTTTTCTTTCGAAAACAAGGGGACCCCAAACCTTTGAACGGTAGTGTATATTTGGCAGCCATATTGGGAAAGCTACTCGTGGGGAAAGGTTATTGTGTAAAAGCACTCTACATAACCATACGAACAAGCCTGTATAATGAGTGTTGCCACCAACCAACTTTTATATGAAGTTGTTGATCATCTTTTGAGTGTCAGTTTTGTTTTTTGTTGTAGATCAGACAAGAGATTGACTCTCCCTCCTAGATTTCAAAGGGAGTTCCAGGTTCACCTTTCCAGAAACACCCAGCAATCAAACGGTATGTGATTTAGTGCTTCCACCGTTCTGTCATTATATAGCATTCACCTATCGGTTTGTTTTATATTTTTATATAAACATTTGTAAGTATGCAAAACTACTGTCACAGTGTATAGAGCAAGCCAAAATAACTGGAATGAAAATGGGTTACGACACACAACTCGCTCAATAGAACATTCTGAAAATTTCTGGTCCTTTTTAAAAGCTTTTAGTAGGTCATTTTAAGTGTGGAAAATAAAGGAATTATAAAAATATTTGAAATGTCTAAATACTACTGCATATTTACGGCTCAGGCGGCATCATGTTGATATAGTATATGATGTAGTAATAACTGAGGTAAACTGATTAACGTGTGGGGTCAAGGAATAGGACGCTTTTCAGAATATGATTTACCACATTTGTGAAATCCTGATTTTAGATGTGTGTGGTTTTTTTTTTGTGCATTGAGAGCCGTAGCTGTAACTTTTAGAACGATAGAGCTGGATTTTGTTTCGGTTTTGATTTATTTTCCTCACTTTTTTTTTTCTTAATGACATATTGAAGCTGAAGGATAACACATTCTTGCAGAATTGTGTTTTTTTCTGTGTGAGTTAAGTGTACTGTAACCTGAAAGTTTCAGAAACAACTGAGCTGTTAATTTTGGAGTTTGTACTTTTATACCAATACAGGTACAAATTTCCCATATTGATTATTTCATGTATTGACATGCTGTAAAGTTTGTGAGAAACTGTTTATTCTATCTATAAAAATAAGATCTGTATTTTTTCTGCAGGGGTGACTTGTTTACACAACCTGGATACTGTAAATGTTGTAGGTGTAAACTGATTTCAAAAAAATGAAAATCTTTAAACCAACACAGGCAGACAATCCTTTAATCCCTTTCCACAACTCATTGTTGCTGTACTCGTGCAAACTGGTGAGCCCATTATAAAATTAATTGCTTCTGTGTACATATTAAACTGATTTTGTTTTCAATCTACACTCCAGTTAACGTGAATGAAAGCCTTAGTCCTGTGAGCCCTAGCACTCCTCCACCCAGCAGCTATAATGTTCAGTTGGTCCAGACTCGTCTGAAAGAGATTCTGAGAAAATTCAGCAATGGGATTTGGGTTTCCAAGCTGCCACAGCTTTACAGAAAGTTGTACAATCAGGAGCTGCCTACTGATGCAATGAAAGAGCTAGAACACTGGACCCAGATTTGTACAGTAAGTGTAACAATGTCATGTATGCATACCCTTGGAGCATGAACTGCCTAAACTACCGCCAGCGATTTTATATTTCAGCATATACATTTACTTTACACCTATCTTATAAATTATGGCAACAGAAACACCTTTACATTCACCAAATTGAAGTATAGACAATTGCTCAAGTTTAAAATAAACTGTACCAGATTTAAGGGTTAGAACACTTGGTTTGGATAAACATATGTTGGAATAAGTATTCATCAAGATTATGGCTTATCGGGGTCTGTTACTAGTGGTCACCAGGGGAGCTACCTGGAATAGGGATAAAATTTACTGGCCACTCAACACTGGCCACTCAACACCTTTCTACTTTTCCAGGTGGAAAAGCCCTGTACCAGTGGTCTTTTGGAGCTGCTTCTATACCCAGCCAAGCCCCATGCACAAACCAAAGCAGCGTTGAGCCAAGACAGAACATCGCCTGTTTATGAGAAGCTTGCTTCTCCCACACATACGCTGCCTCCAGTAACCAGCAAACCAAGAGTGCATCCAGAAATTAAACTAAAGGTGGCCGAGCTACTTGTAAAATACAGCAGTGGTCTTTGGGCCAGTGCCCTACCCAAACTGTTTCAGGACGTTTACAAACTGAAGTTCCCAGAGTTTATCCTAGACGACCTATCGCTGCTGAGCGATGTTTGCACAGCAGATTACCCGATGCCGGACAACACTAAGAAGGCTATCCTTTATGCCAAGGTGACCGAGGATGAGAACCAGAACAAGGTGACACTCAAGGTCACTGAAACTGCACTTCAGAGGCTCAGCAATTTGACTGTGCCACCACTGGTCATCCCAAATGAAGAATATCCTTCTGTGTTGGTAATGGAATCGAGCAATACCAATGAAGTCATACTTCGGCAAGCAACTTTAATTTTTTTTTTTTTTTCTTTTTTTTTTGAGAGGTGGTTTGCTTTTATTGATGCATAGCTCGAGAGCGCTGCAAAAGGGGACATTCCAGGGTTGTATTTCTGGCCAGACCTTGTGACTCGTATTGTGAACTGTTGATTTAATATAGTACGACCCACATACATACAGTACAGTGGGTTCTTTTATTTAATGTTGTTTACCCAGTCAATTGTGTGTGGGGATTTACACTAAATCGACCTAAGGTTGGTAATTTTATCTAACTTGCATAATTTACCTGGGCATAAAACCCATGTGTTTAATTTTACATTCAGAAGCTATTATAGTGCTAGCAATTCAAATTTTATTTTTTTTATCAGCATTCTATTTTTGAATCTCCCTGTGTGGAATGCCCTTTTGATCGAGATGAATTGCATTGAACTTTTGTTCATTTTGGTTTTTTTGGAATGATTTATTTAATTGAAATTTGCTCAATTAATTTTATTTATTGTTGCAGGTACATTGGGGAGGATTACTCGCAATCTCAAGAAGCACTTGAGGATCTCATGAGAGAATTTTACAGCCAGCATAAAGAAAAAGTGGTCCTGCACTCTCTGGCTCCTGGGCAGTTGGTAGCAGCTCGAGCAGAAGAGGAGGATGAATTTTTACGAGCCAAGATTTGTGAAGTAACGGGAGACAGGGTGAAGGTAAAGGCATGGTTTCTTAAACTGCTTTTGTAAACTGAAAAACAGAAACTATCTGAGAGTAAAGGCAGAATCTTTTGAAAAGGGGAGTTAAGAAGCCAATAAAATTTCTACAGGATGCTTTTATTACTGAATGATTTGAAGCTACTTTGATATTGGCAATCACAATATTGATTTCTTTTTTGTATCCATTTAAAAATCAAATAGTGTAATCGGAAGCACACACTGCAGTGCCAGTTTAATGTATAGTACCTTGCTGAGCTTAACCTACCAACTACCAACCAGTATTGTTTAGAAGGGAAAGTTTTGTAGTAAACTGTAAAAGCAGAGCACAAGTGTTTGCTGCCTTGCTTGTAAAATTGTGAATGGAATGTTGCTGAAGTTGCATGCAACTTGGTGCCTTATGACTGCTAGAGAACCTTTTTATAGTGAATTACATTGCTTTTTTTTTTTTTTTTTTTTTTAAATTTTATTTAAGGTCTACTACGTGGATCATGGATTTTTTGAGGTTATCAGCAAAAGCAAACTCTCTGAACTTGATAACCAGTTTTATACGTTGCCCTTTCAAGCTTCAAAATGCAAATTGGCAGGTAAGTTCAATTTGGATGACTCGTTGTGAATGAAATGTACCACAAGCTATTGTTCTAGACTTAAACAATGAAAGTGTTTTTTTTTTTTGTATTGCATGCCATACCAAAAATATCATGTTTGATTAAGTGGTAGTTTCACCCATTTCAGCACTAATCTTTGACCCAAGGTAAACTACTGAAGTGAATTTGGGACTGTAAAATCTTAGTAGGTATAATTCAGAACTAGGTGTTTGTTTGCCATCCAGAGGGGTGTAATTCAAAAAGGAACCATTTTATTGAGAGAGAGAGAGAGAGAGAGAACAGGACCCAAAATTAAATAATTTTTTTACATGTGTTTATACACCACCTCAGACTGGGACCTAGGAGTCCCGTGAGGTTCCAGCAGGATTTGACTGCTTGTTAATGTGGCGTGAAGATTAATTAAATGTCATTCATATATTTATAAAGAATCATCACAAATGCCTTTGTGATTTTCAAGCTTGTAATTTAAAAAAAAAAAAATTTGAACAATGTTTTTTAGGGCTTGAACCATTCAGTGAGGAGCCTGCAGTAATGAAAGTCTTTGAGTCCCTAGCCTGTGGAAAGATATTATTGGCTGAAATTATAGAGAGACATGAGGTGCCTCTTGTTGTCCTGTATGACACTTCCCAAGATGATGATGTCAACATTAATGCAGCCTGCATGAAGGCTTTGCAGGACAAAACTCTGGAAAACAGTCTGAAGGTATTTTGATGACCATTTTAATGTGATTTAATCAATTAAATATCCTGTAGCCAGAGTTTATGGAATAGAGTAAGTTATGAATCTGATGCCATTGTCGCTCCATATTATAAACTAGTGGATAGGTAGAGCCAATATGGCATACAGCCTTTTATAACCACCTGTACTATATAAATGTTGACTATACCCAAAATTATTTGGATTAGGTTTTCAGAATGAGAGATGAACCTGGTCTATGGGGTTACAAATACCATTGATCCTACAATAGAGTAATTTACTATTTAACAGTTTGGCTATATCATGTTAAGTTGGAAGCACATATTATATATATATATATATAGTACCAGTCAAAAGTCTGAGTACACTTGCTGGAAACTAGGTTTTTTTCATAATTGACAATGTTTTACGTCGTATACGTTTCTGTAAATACTTGAAAATGAAAACACATGTTTCAATATACAAAACATAAGGACTATCAAAGCAATGTTCAAGAAAATTGAAAATTCTCTAAATCTTGGATTCCTCAAAATAAGCCACCCTTTGCCTTTAATAACAGCCTCACAAACACGAGGCATTCAGTTAACAAGTTTCAGCAGGAAATCACCCGACATGTCTTTCTAACTCTTCTGCAGCAATTCCCAGAGATGTAGGGCACTTGTGGGTAGCTTTGCTTTGACTCTTCTGTCCAGTTCGTCCCATACAAGTTCTATGGGATTGACGTCTGGAGACTGGGCAGGCCAGGTCATTAGATTGAGTTGTCCTTCACTTTTCCTTCTTCGCCAGATAGTTCTTGCACAACTTTTGAGGTGTGTTTCGGTCATTATCTTGCTGAAGAATGAAGGACTGCCCAACTAGCCGTAACCCTGATGGAATGGCATGCCTGTGAAGTATGCTATGATAGCCATGCTGGTTGAGCTTGCCATGGACTTGGTAAAGATCACCAACTCTGTCACCAGCAAAGCAACCCCAGACCACGACACTGTCTCCTCCATGCTTGACAGTGGGAACCACACATGCAGAACTCATGCGCTTACCCTCTCTGCGTCTTACAAATACTCGGCGGTTGGACCCAAGTATTTCAAATTTTGACTCCTCGATCCATAAGACCAACTTCCACTCCTCAAACGTCCAGTTTCTGTGTTTTTTGGCCCAAGTCTCTTCCTGTTATTCTGCACTCTTAACAATGGTTTCTTTGCCGCAATTCTTTCAGTTAGGCCAGCTTCATGCAATCTCCTTTGGACAGTTGATGTTGAAATCTGTACTTCTAGTAGCATTTAGCTGAGCTTGTATTTCAGGGGCAGTTAATCGCTGGTTTCGCAGACTTGTGACTCGAATGAACTTGTTCTGTGATTCTGAGGTCACCCTTGGCCTGCCTGACCTTGTTCGGTCCTCATGAGTGCCAGTTTCTTCAAATCGTTTGATGGTCTTGGCCACAGCAGTTACAGACACTTGCAAAGTTTTTGCGATTTGTCTTAAAGATTGACCTTCATTTCTTAAAGTAATTACAGACTCTCTTCTTTGCTCTTTGCTTAACTGAGCGTATTTTGCCATTTTCTGCTCCCTTACATTCAGGAATGACAAACGTGTGCCTATGCTACCTATATTTATAGTAATCATGGACCCTCACTTGTTAACAATAATTGGTGACAAAAGGTTAATTAGGTAACATGCTAGTTAACTCGGAGAACATCTAACAAAGACACTTTTATGCTTAGGCCGGTGTTTTAACACTGTTATACACATTTCAGACTTTTAACTGACTTGGGCTTCAGACTGAAATTCCCTTGCTTTGGGTGACCATTTCATTGAAATTTACATTTTCATTTAAAAATAAAATTTTTGAATGCAATTCACTTATGATTATCAGCTTATATAAGTACACGTATCATGTAATGAAATATTAAGTGTTTATGGACAAGTTTATACAGTTAAAAGCATAGATAATCATGAAAAACCTGGTTTCAAGCAGGTGTACTCAGACTTTTGACTGGTACTGTGTATGTGTGTGTATATATGTGGCGTGTGTGTGATTGATAGATATACACTACCGGTCAAAAGTTTTAGAACACCTCCATTTTTCCAGTTTTTATTGAAATTTACGCAGTTTAATGTCTCAATGTACTCTGAAATTAAAGCATAGAACAAATAAACAATTGGAGATAAAGAAATCATGGAATCGTTTTGTTTAACAAAATTAAATCTAAATTTTTGACTCGTCAAAGTAGCCACCTTTTGCAGATATAACAGCCGGACACACTCGTGGCATTCTTTCTACAATGGAAATCAAATATTATTCGGAAAGTTCTTCCCAACACTGTTACAGAAGTTCCCACAAATGTGTTGCACTTGTAGGTTGCTTTGCTTTCACCCTTCTGTCCAGTTCATCCCAAACCAGCTTGAATGGGGTTTAAGTCTGGAGACTGTGCTGGCCATTCCATGATTTGAAGCCTACCGTCTTGTTCTTTTCTTCTAAGGTAGTTCTGACATAGCCTGGAGGTATGTTTTGGGTCATTATCTTGCTGTAGGATGAACCCCTGACCAACTAGGCGTATACCAGAGGTGGCAGTTTACCGCTTACCTTTTGTACCATTTCAGGTTATTCACTGGACTTTAACTGCTTAAATTTCAATAAAAACTGGAAAAATGGGGGTGTTCTAAAACTTTTGACCGGTAGTTTATTTAGCAGACACCTTTATCCAAGGTGACTTACAGAGACTAGGGTGTGTGAACTATGCATCAGCTGCAGAGTCACTTACAATTACGTCTCACCTGAAAGATGGAGCACAAGCAGGTTAAGTGACTTGCTCAGGGTCACACAATGAGTCAGTGGCTGAGGTGGGATTTGAACCGGGGACCTCCTGGTTACAAGCCCTTTTCTTCAACCACTGGACCACACAGCCTCCTTAAATAAAACATAAAAATCGCTCCAGCTCTATAAACACCAAAGAAAAACTCCTACTAGTTTTATATAACAGCAGTCATTACTATTACAAATGCAATTACCATATTCCTTCAAACTTTAGATGCACCTTTTAAACCAATTTTCCTTCTAAAATGGCCTGCATCTTAAATTTGAGATTGATGTGTCTTAAATTCAGTAGCTTTGAAAAGGTATTGATGTTACTCTGCTGGTCTAGTGCTGCCTTTTTATATAGAATTGCTGTTTGTTTTGTCAATTTTATTATACACTGTACTCCACCCCTACTCAAGCAGTGGAAACTATATGCTGTGCTTCACCCCTACCAGACCTGCTCGCTCAGCTCAAATGTGCAGTAGAAACTAGCTATAGTTGACTTGTGGTAGCACTGCATAAAGAGAGAAAAGGTGAAATTGCTAAAATATCTTTTAAAAACAGTTTGTGCTCATGAGAGAAATCAAGGCTACTAGTCTAAACCCCTGCGGTATTGGGATCAATTATTTCTGCAGGTGATACAAATTGTATCTAAATAGGCATTGAAATCTGCAGTGCTTTCCTGTGCACGTACAGTAAACACATTTGGGACATTGTTAACTAAGATTTGCTAGTGCTAGCATGACCTTTTTATTTTTTATTTTGCAGGCCAATAGTGTATATACAAACATCAGTGTGACACATGTTTGTTCGGATGGAACCATATACTGCCAGTTGCTTTCAAAGGGTCAGGCAAGACTGAATGAAATCTTGGACAAAACAGAAAGCTACTTCCATTCCCGGGTAAGTGTGTGCCGTAGGGATTAAACGAATGCCAGCTGGCTTGAGAGATGATTAATTGGATAGTATGTAACAAGGTTTCAGGGGATAATGTGGCATTATCCTGGAAGTGACATTGAGTTGACATAGTAGCTAATAGTGTACAGTGCTTTCAACAGTTCTAATTTTTTAGATCCAAAGTACAGCACAATTTTCTGAATCGTGAATGTCAATTAGAGTTGGGTGATAACAAAACTTTGAATCAATACTATCAGTTCCTGTTCAAACACAAATCAGAGACCATGTATTGTACACTACATGCAACACCAAAGTTAAGGTTCAATTACAAAAAAAATAAAAATTCAGTGCAGACTCCATCCGATTTTAGCAAACAGTTAAGTTTGTAAACACATTTCTGTTCATTCTTAAATGTACAGTAATTTGTACAAGATTCAATGAAGTGCTGTTTACAGATTTTATTGTGTAATGTTTTCAGACTGCCCATCTTGCATAAAATAGAGACTGAAACCCAACTTTAATATTTAGGGTACTCCCAATTTACAAGCCACTGCATCAATATACAATACATGCAAATTCAAATTTACAGGGAAAAAACAAATGCTGAGCAATAATTAGTGTATCTAAGCACTTTACAGACCAGTGCTATAAAAATACACGCCATGGACCACTTCATTTTAAATGTGCATTACTACAGTACTAAATAAATACTACTTTGAATTACAATGGATATAATTACATTACAATGGAGAAGCTTGCCTGTAAAATATACAGAAATCAACAATAAAAAGGTCAATATATTTGTTCAATATATTTATTGCAGAAGGGAACATTCTCTATATATGTGAAACCTCTCTATTTCGCAAAACCACTTTATTTTACAAATATTTAACAACTAGGGCAAATTTATCTAATTTCCAAGCATTCCTAAAAGATATATATATATATATATATATATATATATATATATATATATATGTATGTGTGTGTGTATATAGTATGTGTGTGTATATATATATATATATATATATATATATATATATATATATATATATATATATATATATATATATATATATATATATATATATATATATATATATATATATATATATATATATATATATATATATATATATATATATATATATATATATATATATATATATATATATATATATATATATATATATAATATATATATATATATATATGTGTGTGTGTATATATATATATATATATATATATATATATATATATATGTATATATATATATATATATATATATATATATATATATATATATATATATATATATATATATATATACACACACAATGAATGTATGTATGACACTAGTCAATTATCCGATCATTGATCAACCGTACTGTCTAATCAAACGAACGCACCTGTAATCGTGGTCACCTTGTTCCTGAGAAATCGAAAAATCAAGAAGGGTGGGAGATCCTGTCTTATTGCGCAGCTAAACTATTTTATTCAATTCAATGGCATATTATTACAATGCCTTAACAGCAAGTATCAGTATAGAAACATTTTACTGAATTTTTGAAGTTTGATTCCTAAAGTTCTGTAATTTGTCAGTCGTACTGAATTATATTCTTTGATTTTTTCCAAGTTTGGTACATGGTATGTTTTTTAATTACAGTATTTCACTACCTTAACTGTAGGTGTTTGACTGAATTGCATTAATTAAATGATGTTGTAAAGCTTTGTCATTTTTGTATGCTTTAATGTGATAAAATAGGTTACTAGCTGTATATCAGTAGATATGTGTCTGAACTTTATTCTATACATTATTAAAGGTACAGTAATTGTTAATGTATTGGATTTATCCATACAAATAGATTGTGTGAACTAGTATCGGTCCCATTTAGTTCAGATAATTAACTTTTATTTATAATGTGTGTGTCATTATTATTATTATTATTATTATTATTATTATTATTATTATTATTATTATTATTATTATTATTATTATTATTATTTTATATATATATATATATATATATATATATATATATATATATATATATATATATATATATATATAAATAAATAAATTAGTGTATGTGTGGTATGCATCTTGCTGCTGAAAAGGGTTCATTTACAAGAGCTGACATTTGTTTTGAATAATTTTAGTTCTGTTAGTATATAAGTGAAGTCTTCAGATCACACTGTTTGCATATACATTGTAGATCATGAGCTAGAGTTACTGACTGTTATTGAATGAGGTTTAACTTGTTTTTGTTTGGCTGTACACGTCTGCAATTTTTAAAGCACGCACATGTCAAATCAAGGTGCTACCATCTCGATAATATCGTGGCCCAATCAATGGCCTGATCAATGGCTGTTATTGATATATCATGGGTACTGGTATATCACTGACCACCAATGTCAATTAACCTGAATTTGTTTATTTAAATAACTTTCATACCATATTCTGTATAGGATATTTTTAAATGGATACATGACTTCTAAGGAAATATGCTTTTTGACAGGTTACCTCTGAATTCTTGGTCTCCCAGCCATTTTGTGGCAAATGTTGCGTGGCTCGCTATAAAGGAAAATGGTCTCGGGTGGAGGTGAGTTGAATAATGCATTGTTGTATTCAGCTATGTTGGCCACATCAGATTATCAGGATCATCCATAATTTTAGAGAAGTAGTCCTACATAAACTTGGTTATAAAATTAGGCAGAATTTTATCTGCATTTTTGTTTGTTTTTTATTGCAATGTTATCGAATACTGGCTCATTGATATTGTCTCTATTGGCTACCGTGCAAGTTCTCGTATATCTGTTTCTTCTGGAACTACAGCCTTCGCAGTGAACCCCGTTCCAGGTACTTCCTGCCAGATGAATATTTGGATTTGCGTATTTATTGTAAATATGGGGATTGTTTCAAGTCATGACGATATAACATACACCCGTGATACAATGATTTACTATTTAAAAATCTATCCTATCTATCTGTCGCCTAAATAGTGTTCAACAATTCATTGTATTGTTAGTTTGCTTGAATTTACCTTTACATTCCTTAAATGTCAGATAAGCATAATTCTGCAATATGGAAGTACTTATGTAAGTAAACAGAACAGTTGATGTGCTTAACATTGTGTTGTATTAAGATTTGCTACATGTGTTTCCAAATGCTTTTACTGCACTACAGAAGAACATGTGGAAACGACTTTCTTTAAGTTTTTGTTCAACCTGACCTTGTGTTTTTGTATTTTGTTTCTGCTTAAAGTAAGTGAAGTACTGTTTTAATCCCCAATTGGGTAATGGTTGTTTATTTTAATTGGTGTTGCTCTTTTTACTGCAAAAATGTGAACTGGACAGTCTTTGTACAGAGCATGACCAAGACCTCTTGTTTAATTGTGTGTTTAATTTTATTACTTTTTTTAATGTATTAATTGCTAAAACAAGTCAGCACTGTATGCAAACAGGCAAGACATACAGTGACTAAAATCATAACTGAAGCTAAAATATTTTTGGAATTGTCACGTGCTTTTATATACAATTCTCAGGAGACTTGATATATAATTTCATTTGATTTGTTCATTTTAGATTACAAACCTGCATGGCAGTCGCGTGGTGGACATCCTGTTCATTGACATCGGTGTACCAGCATCTGTGGAGGTGGTAGAACTCCGGAGATCCCACCTCCATACCTCCAGGAGCTGCTCTCCGTTCCACCACAGGTAATGTCACTTAATGGCCTTACAATGTTGTTGGTCTAACCTGTTTTATTTGTTTTAAACTTAATTACTGTAATGTAGCCATTATGATTTTTATTTATTTATTTTTTCCCCTACCTACCCTTAGGCAATAAAGTGCTGCCTGGCAGATCTGCCAGTCAGTGTTGGTTCATGGACCCCAGATGCAGTGCTCTGGCTGAGAGATGCTGTGTTGAACTGCAGTGATTGCAGCATGAAGGTAATGTATGGGTGTGTGTATCTATATCGGCACTCGCATATCCGACGCTATGAAAATGTTGACTTCAGTGACGGTTAAAGTGTGGCGATATGATTTTCATTTTGGCCCGTTCCAACCCTTGTCTGTTTTTTCAAGGAACACAGATACAATGTTAAATACATAGCTGAAAGGACTGTTTTAAAATAAGTAGGCTTCCATGTAGATGTACTGTAGTTGGTTTTGTTAGTACAGTACTATTTTCAACAAGAAGTATTAATTCAGAACGGTATGATTCTGAAAATAGCGTGCCAAAAGACGACTGTGGACACGTGGATTGTAATCACTTGATTTAAATATTATTATTATTATTATTATTATTATTATTATTATTATTAATAATAATTTTTCATTTACTACCTAATCACGCTTGCTTGCCCCCGATTCTGTGGCGCATAAATGGTATTCTGAAGACATGTATTGCCCTGTTCTAGTGCGCCTGCCCCATTATTCACATGACATTGCAATGGAGTCCCAAATAGACAGTTGAGCACTGTGTTAAGACCAGGTTTTATTTAGTGGTGCAATCAGGAACTTTAACAATTGAACACACTATAAAAAACAAAGTAGTCCTAAGTAACAACTGTGTGTGTTTGGACTGACACAGAAAGAGGAAATCAAAGTAAGAAAAGTAAAAGAATGACTAGGATGAGGTGAGGGTTTTTTCTCTGGCGTACTCCAATCACTAAATTCTTGTAGTTCACATTTAGGATGCGGAATGATATAAATTGCTTTTATTAATGTATTCATTTAAGATTGAGTAATTTTCAGTTTGGTATGTAACTATTCACAGACCACCATTTCCAACATCCTTAAATTTAGTTTGGAGGTACTGTAGAGCTACTAGCGGTACTACAAAAAAAATCCATAATTTTTAGAGAAGAAATAAAGAAGAAAAAAACAAAACTGATTTGACTCCAATCCAGAGAGAGAGAGAGATAGATATAAATAATAAATAAATAAATAAATATACTTGATGCAGTTGAAACGGGGCCATTTTTTAAATATAGCTTAACAAATTTGGATGTATGTGATACGTTTGGGGATATGGGGGAAGCACTTTGAAGACGTACCCGGTACATGTAGTGGCACAAATAGCTTGAACCGCAATTTGTTTAATAGTTTTGTTTTTTCATTCCTCTCCAGATAGTCAAATGGGATGAAGCCAAGAGACAGGTGCACATTTACCTGTTTACGTCCAAGAATTTCTATGACCATGAACGCAGCATTAATTTCCAGATTGCTGACTCTGACTTATGGAAGCACCAGAAAGATGTCTTCTTGAGCAGTAGTTCTGTGAGTCCGAGAAAAGAAAGCAGCCCAATCTCTCAGCCCAAGACCGCAGTGCCTGAAGCTGGTGATTGCCAAATTGCTGAAATTTCCCAGCTCCCCCCACTACTGGCTTTGCCACAGCCAGGTCAGAACCTGGATATTTATGTTTCCGTTGCTTGCCATCCTGGATATTTTGTCCTGCAGCCCTGGCAGGATCTGTATAAACTGGAGGTTCTGATGGGAGAAATGATCCTGTATTACAATAAAATGGATGGAAAGCCTATTCACATTGAAAAGAACCAAATATATGCTGCCAAAGTGGAAAACAAGTAGGTTGTCTTTCAAATTTCTGAAATTCAAAAATGTTATAGTACAGAATGGAATCCTCATGTCTGGTTAAGCATCCAGGAAAGGTATTCAATTGTGCATCAAGGGCCATTTTAAATGTATGTTCTTAGAAGTATTTAGCATTTTTGGGGATCTGCAGTTCCATTAATGTTCAATGGATGGTGCTGTTGTGTAAATTATGGTACGCAAACCCATTTTCATGGTCTTGACCAAGCTGCTCAAGGGAATTTATTTATGTGCGTGTCAAAAGCATAAATCCTTTTAAGGAGGGGGAACAACCTCTCTTTACACTCTGGCTTTTGAGTGTCCTAAAGCCAACTCAAACTGGTTGTAACCTATCACAAGGCCAGAAAAAACAAGTGTGTTAAGTAAGGGATAAACACGACAGACGTGGGTTGTGTTGCATTAACATACGGCTGTGGTTGGGATGGAGGCACGAGCGAAGCAGAGTGCCTTCATACCAACAAAACTGTATGTTAATGCAACACAACCCACAAGCCCTGGAGTGTGTTATCCCGCTTATAAAACTGACACAATAATACATAGAAAAACAACTATTCTGCTTTGGAGAAAAAAGTCCATCAGACACGGTTAAACTGGAGGTTTTCAACATTTCAAACAATACAGTAGAATACTATTTTATCCCAGCCGTGATAAATAAGAAATTGTAGCCCTGTCCAGCTACTTACCTCAAATGCCTGAAGCTAGTTTTAAAATGAGTGTACGCAGCTGAGAACGTGCGATGGGAGATAACTAGCTAAAATAACATTTAAAACATGGCTAAACTTGGCGACCTGTAAATATATACTGCTTTTAGCGAAAAATGATTGAGAAAAACAAGCAATGCACAACAGAGTAGTAATAAAAAATACTCTCCGTTGCGAGTTCAATACATTGTGTATTGATTAATTAAAACACACTTTAGAATCTGAAGATTTAATGGAAGGCATTTTTAATAATTTGAAATCTGACACACTAGGTAATATAACCAGTATAATCCTTTGTTTTAGCTTAATGTGTTGAGGCTTGCCTTTAAGTGCACTTACTACAGGGCTCAGTCACTTGTGTGTGTGTGTGTGGGTTTTTTTTTTTTTTGTGAATGCTGAGCCTTTCATAAAGAATTGTAGTACTGCTGGTAGCACAACAGCAGCATGTGTCATCAGCACTGATAGTATTTTTTTTAAACATTGTTTGCTAAACCATGGTACATGCAGAAAGTTACATTTAATATGACTTGCAGATTCAATGCTGAATTTTGTTTTCTAGCTGGCATCGTGTACTTGTGAAAGGGAAACTAATTAATGGCCTGGTATCTGTATATCAGCTGGACTATGGCCGGCATGAGTTGGTGAACTGTACGAAGGTACAGCCCCTGATTGAGGAGTTCAGGCAGTTGCCTTTCCAGGGAGTCGCAGCTCAACTTGCTGGTAAGTGATTGCACATCCATTTGGTATTTCCTGAGGTTGCTACACCAAATTCCTTAAATTAGATGTTAAGTTGTGTGTAACTGGTCACTTAAATATTGAGATGTAATCTTGTGCAGTTTGGGCAAGATCTGGAGGCTCAAGCTGTGAAATTGTGTCTCTTCTAAAGATGCCATACTCAGTCGTACAACAGCTATTAAACAGACTCAAAGGTTTGTCAGGGGTGGGGGTCAAAGGTAGATGTGGTGATAAAGCATACAGCTAAAATGTAGTAAACACGTGTAAAGAAATGGCATACTGATCATTTAAAATTAAATATGGGTTAAAATAAAACAATCCTTGACAATGCAGATAGTTGAGTCACCTCCTGTAGAACAATAATTCAGTGTGTTGTGTTTTTAATCCTACCTCCCCAATACCAGTGAAACATTCATATTAAATTAACAGTACAACAACGCTCACCACATCGGTACAGCACACAACAAAATAAAACCAACACACTGCAGAACTAGGTCTAACTTCCTCCAGGGAATGCATTTATTCAATTCTACCTAGAATTACAAAGAGATTTGGCCTGTGCTTCATGCAAATTCTTTTCCGTGGGCCAATCTGGGTAACTTTACTAGGACCAATAGCATAAAATGACTTTAGACTTCCAGTCTAAAAATTGACCATGAGATATCTACATAGGATAAGCGGAGGATAAATGGACAAATCCAGAATTCTTATATATAATATACAGTGCCTATAGAAAGTCTATGCCGACTTTTCAAAATGTTCACCTTTTGTTGCCTTATAGCCTGGAATTAAAATGCATTAGTTTTTTTGTTTTTTGTTTTTTTGTTTTTTGTTTTTTTTTTCATTTATCTACACATCCTACCCCACAACTTCCAAGTGAAAAAAATATTCTAGAAATTTGTAGAAAATTAATTAAAAACTGAGAGAGCTTGGTTGGATAAGTGTCTACCCTCCTTGTAATAGCAATCCTAAATTAGCTTAGGTGTAACCAATCGCCTTCAAAATCACACAACAAGTTAAGTGGCCTCCACCTGTGTTAAATTGTAGTGATTCACATGATTTCAGGATAAATTCAGCAGTTCCTGTAGGTTCCCTCTGCTGGGTAGTGTATTTCAAAGCAAAGACTCAACCATGAGCACCAAGGCACTTTCAATAGAACTCTGGGACAAAGTTGTTGAAAGGCACAGATCAGGGGTTGGGTAATAAAAAATATCAAAGGCCTTGAATATCCCTTGGAGCACGGTCAAGGCGATTATTACAAGGTGGAAGGTGTATGGCACCATCAAGACCCTGCCTAAATCAGGCCGTCCCTCCAAACTGGATGACCCGAGCAAGAAGGAGACTGATCAGAGAGGCTACCAAGAGGCCAATGGCAACTTTGCAAGAGCTACAGGCTTTTATGGCCAAGACTGGTCTGTGTACATGTGACAACATTATCCCAAGCACTCCACAAATCTGGCCTGTATAGTAGGGTGGCAAGAAGGAAGCCATTACTCAAGAAAGCCCACCTTGAATCCCGTTTTGAAGTATGCCAAACACTCAGGAGATTCTGTAGCCATGTGGCAAAGTTCTGTGGTCTGATGAAACTAAAATTGAACTTTTGGCCTAAATGCAAAGCGTTATGTTTGGCGCAAACCCAACACAGCCCATCACCCAAAGAACACCATCCCTACTATGACGCATGGTAGTGGCAGTATCATGTTATGGGGATGTTTCTCGTCGGCAGGGACTGGGGCACTTTGTCAGGATAGAAGGGAAAATGAATGGAGCAAAGTAAAGAAGTCCTTGAGGAAAACCTGCTGCCCTCTGCAAGAATGGTGAAACTGGGACGGAAGTTCACCTTTCAGCATGACAATGACCCAAAGCACACAGCCAAAGCTACACTGGAGTGGCTAAGGAACAAAAAGGTAAATGTCCTTCAGTGGCCCAGTCAGAGCCCGACCTCAATCCAATTGAAAATTTGTGGCATGACTTGCACATTGCTGTCCATCAACGCTTGCCAAGGAACTTGACAGAGCTTGAACAGTTTTATAAAGAACAATGGTCAAATATTGCCAAATCTAGGTGTGCAAAGTTGGTAGAGACCTATCCCAACAGACTCGCAGCTATAATTGCTGCCAAAGTGCTTCCACCAAGTTAACTCAGGGCGATGGAGACTTCCAATTATGATCGTTCAGTTTTGTATTTAATATATAATTTTTCTCAAACTTTTTCCCTTAACAGTGAGTATAGTGTGTAGATAAGTGGGGTGGGGGGTGGGAATCCTCATTTAAATGCATGAAACTCTGAAGCACTGACGCAACAAAATGTGAATATTCAAGGGGCGAGAATTATATATGTGTGTGTGTGTGTGTATATATATATATATATATATATATATATATATATATATATATATATATATATATATATATATATATATATATATATATATATATATATATAATATAATATATAAAAAACAAACAAAAGAAAGTGTTTGTTTGGGCTTATGCTCACTTCTCAAATCGATCCACCAACTTTGGTTTTATAAATTGAAGTCCAAAAGACCAATTGGACGCACACTCAAAATCAGGACAAGATTTATTGTAGTCTTTTAAAAGATTTTCTTTTTTATTAGTTAAAACATGTTTACTAAACCGAGCAAACAAACAAAAGGGTAGTAGAACTGTCGTTGTTGCTATAAGCTTTCCAGTTTTTAAACATATATAAAATTGTATCAACTAATGTTAGAGATGCAAAAGTGTATGCTATTATTGCTCTGGTAATATGAATTTGTAGTTTTTATCGAATAAACTAAACTACAGATATTAAGAGCTATTGTTTGTGGAATCAGCACTGGATGGTATAGCAGTCATTCATCATCCTTTTATTTGGGCAAATAGCCATTCCATGATTTGTAGTTGTGCATACTATTTAAAAGTAGGTGGTTGGATGGTTATACTGCTTCAGTACACATTCCTAATAACTAACCGTGTAGTTTTTGCATAAAGTAATGATCCAAGTCCGGCATACTGTAAAATGCTAGTCTGTTCTGTTCTGAGGATTCCATTTTGTTTTTTGTTTGTTTTTATTTTTTTAAGGAGTGAAACAGAAGCAGTGGTCGGAAGAGGCCTCAATAGTGTTCCGTAACCATGTGGAGAAGAAACCACTTGTGGCACAACTGGATACTGTACACGAAAGTACACACCCCTGGGAGAGGAAAGTGGTGGTGTATTTGGTGGATACTTCACATGAAGAAGCTGACATTTGGATTCATGACATAATGTATGAGTTTATTGAGGAACTTTCCAAAGCTGCATAATGCTGTGCAACAGTTGATGTGAAAAAAAAACCTTTGGTACATTTATCTAGCACGTGTTTAAAAAAAAAAAAAGAAAAAAAAAGCCCAGAAATATACTTTTGTTTTGGAGCACTGCTGTTAATGTTTAAAAATAGATACAAATACAAAAAAGATTTCAGATGTTTAATGACAGCAGATGCTGGAAATTGGTGAAAATTCATGTTATAAATATAGAAATTTAAATGGTTGTAGTTATTTTGTATGGAGGCATATAATTTATAAATCCATTGCATACATACAATCCAATTGACACTAGTTTACTAAATTACTTGTATAAAGCGTTAACTGATTTATCACAAGCAATAAAAAATGTTTACAAGGTTCAGCATATTTAAAAAAAAAAAAAAGACTGAAAAGCACTTTGTTTTGTTTACAGAGTATTGTTTACTTAAGTTGGATGCACTGTTAAATGTGCCAATTATAAATATATAGTTTATTTAGAAATAAAGTTTGTTAAATAAGCGTGTTGCATATTTTTTTAATGTTCACTGATGCATTGGGGCAATAACATGTCGACCTGTTCCTATCCAGTTTTAAATAACTAGCATGAGGCGGAAGTGTTAAAGGGACTAGGAGCTCTTAAAATAAACAAATCCCCTGGGCTGGATGAGATCCTCCCAATAGTACTCAAGAAATGAAAAGTTATTTACAAACTGCTAACCAAGATCATGCAACAGTCTCTTGAGACGGGTTGTACAGACAGACTGGAGAATTGCAAATGTAATACCGATGCACAAAAAACAGAACCAGGTAGCTACAGACCAATAAGCCTGACTTCCTACAGTGTCCATATATTTACATATAATAGAAGATCCAAAATGGAAAATTACCTATATGGTAACAGTATCCTGGGAGTCAGTCAGCATGGTTTTAGGAAAGGGAGATCGTGTCTAAATCTTTTTTTTTTTTTGAGGATGCAACATTGAAAATGGATAATTGCAAAGCATATGACATGGTTTATTTAGATTTCCAGAAAGCTTTTGACAAAGTCCCGCATAAAAGATTAATTCTCAAATTGAATGCATTAGGGATTCAAGGAAATGCATGCACATGGATTAGGGAGTGGTTAACATGTAGAAAACAAAGTACTGATTAGAGGAGAAACCTCAAAATGTAGCGAGGTAACCAGTGGTGTACCAGAGAGATCAGTATTGGGTCCTCCTGCTATTCCTAATCTACATTTAATGATTTAGATTCTGGTATAGTAAGCAAACTTGTTAAATTTGCAGATGACACAAAAATAGGAGGAGTGGTAAACACTTGTTGCAGCAGCAAAGGTCATTCAAAATGATGTAGACAGCATTCAGAACTGGGCAAACACATGGCAAATGACATTTAATAGAGAAAAGTGTAAGGTACTGCTCACAGGCAATAAAAATGTGCATTTTAGATATCATATGGGAGATACTGAAATTGAAGGAATCTATGGAAAAGACCTAGGAGTTTGTTGACTCAGAAATGTCTTCATCTAGACAATGTGGGGAAGCTATAGAAAAGGCCAACAAGATGCTTGGATATATTGTGAGAAGTGTTGAATTTAAATCAAGGAAAGTAAGGTTAAAACTTTACAATGCATCAGTAAGACCTCATTTAGAATATTGTGTTCAGTTCTGGTCACCTCGTTACAAAAAGGATATTGCTGCTGTAGAAAGAGTGCATGTTGTATGCAGATAGGCTAAAATAATTGAACCTATTCAGTCTTGAACAAAGAAGACTACGCGGCGATCTGATTCAAGCATTCAAAATTCTAAAAGGTATTGACAATGTCGACCCAGGAGACTTTTTCGACCTGAAAAAAGAAACAAGGACCAGGGGTCACAAATGGAGATTAGATAAAGGAGCATTCAGAACAGAAAATAGGAGTCACTTTTTTACACAGAATTGTGAGGATCTGGAACCAACTCCCCAGTAATATTGTTGAAGCTGACACCCTGGGATCCTTCAAGAAGCTGCTTGATGAGATTCTGGGATCAATAAGCTACTAACAACCAAACAAGCAAGATGGGCCGAATGGCCTGCTCTCGTTTGTAAACTTTATGTTCTTATTACAGTGGATGAAATAATTGTGGAGTCTGCATTTAATCTTTTGATACAGATTTGCCTGTTCATACATTTTTTGTGTGTGATCGAGCCAGTGATTTATTTTAAGTAAATCGTTTAATGCTTTGCAAGATGATGCAAATTGGAGTCTCATGGTAATTTTAAAAGGGTAAATATGCCATTTAGGCATCCCCATGAGAATTTGGTTCTACAAATTGGTGATGTTTTGTTGCTTCAAAAGTTATTTGGATTACTTGTTTTATACCCGTGTTCTATGCTGAATTTGAATTGTCTGTCTATTGTTTCTTTTTATCCCCTTGTGAAAAAGCGGGCATTCCAGGTTCCCCAGGATGCTTAGAACACATCAATGTGACCTGGCAACAAATTCAATCAGCTAAAAAGGAGAGGAAGGAGCTCCATGTGACATTCCTGGATTTGGCTAATGCATATGGTTCAGTGCCACATGAACTTCTTTGGGCAGCATTTGATTTTTTCAGTGTACCAATGACAATAACAAATCTAGTCAAAGCCTACTTTGGAGATTTGCAATTTAGTTTTTCAACTTCAGAATTCAGCACTACATGGCAATGCCTAGAAGTTGGAATAATGGCAGGATGCACCATTTCTCCACTGGCTTTTACCATGGCAATGGAAGTAATCATTAGGGCATCAAAATGGGTAGTGGGAGGAGAGCTTGGCTTCTGGAATCGACTACCACCAATTCGAGCATACATGGATGACATGACAACCATGACTACAACAGTAGCCTGCACTAATCGGTTATTGGGCAAATTAACCAATAACATTGAATGGGCATGAATGCAATTCAAGCCCACTAAATCAAGGAGCATCTCTATAAAGGTAAAGTAGTAGATAAAACGTTCTTCATTAATGGTGAGGCAATACCAACAGTGTCTGAGAAGCCAGTGAAGAGCCTTGGGAGATGGTACGACGGGGATCTAAAGGACACAGTTCGTGTGGGAGAAGTTAGACAACAAGCTGTGGAAGGGTTGAAGAGCATAGACAGCAGCGCTTTACCAGGCAAACTAAAACTTTGGTGCTTTCAGTTTGGTCTACTGCCAAGGTTGCTGTGGCCACTGACTGTGTACGAGGTTTCTTTGACAACAGTAGAGAAGCTGGAAGCTTTAATCAGTTCACACATCAAGAAATGGTTGGGAGTTCCACGCTGCCTCAGCAGAGTGGGACTTTATGGTAAGGAATACTGCAGCTACCAGTCTCCGCTCTAACCGAGGAGTTTAAGTGCGCCAAGGTCCGACTGGAAATGACATTAGTAGAGTCATGCGACAAATGCGTAAGGGAGGCAGCACCTGTGTTGAAAACTGGAAGAAAGTGGGTGGCAAAGAAAGCTGTGGAGGATGCAAAGGCTGCCCTTCGAATTGGTGATATCATGGGACAAGTTCAGCATGGAAGAGGGGGTCTTGGTCTCAGTTCAGCTCCTCCTACAAGGTACAAGGCAGCCCCAGCTCAACGGAGGAAGCTGGTAGTCAACGAGGTGCAAAAGCAGGAGGAGAGGATGAGGTGTATAAAGGCCATTTCCCAGGGCAAGCAGGGAGAATGGATGAGATGGGAGAGTGTGGAACAACGCAAGATTGGCTGGCAAGACCTATGGTCAATGGAACAGCAGGATCAGTTTCCTTATAAAGGTCAACATATGATGTTCTCCCATCACCACAGAACCTAAACCTCTGGGTAGGAGAGGATCCCTCATGTCCTTTGTGTTCATCACCTGCAACATTAAGGCACATTTTGACAGGATGTAAGGTGGCTCTTAGCCAAGGACGGTTTACTTGGCGCCATGACCAGGTGCTGCGATGTTTGGCCTTAGCATTGGAAGACAAGCGTAACATGACCAATAAGTTGCCACCTGTTCCATCAAAACATTACACACAAAAGACAACATTCCTCCGCCCAGGAGAGGAACCACCAAGAAAAGGTGTTAAAACCAATCCTCGCCCAGGACAACTGGAAGCTGCTAGAGACTGGAAAATGCTGGCAGATGTTGGTCAACGGCTTATTTCTCAGAGATGTCGGATTCAATGGCCAAGAGTTGCGTCGCACAGTGAAGAACTTATCTGAAGCAGCAGAGAGGAGCAGCAACTGGCTGTGGTTGAGACGGAAAGATTCTGGTTGGGGATCTCAAGCACAATAGAAAGAAAAGCGCTGATGTACAGGTAAGTAAGCTGGGCTGAGTTGAGTGGGGGACGGAGGGGGTGATGCTGGGACGCCAGAATCACCGTCGAGCCCTCTTGAGGTGTCGTGGGCTGGTCGGCGAAACACCGAGGATGGAAGGTGCCCACTTGAAGACCCCAGAGATGTACCCTACTTCGCTCAATCCAGACGGTTGTCATGCTGATGCGCTGGGAGACCGCACTATGGTTGATCCCGGAGCCAGCATCGCAGCCGTTGTGTGTGCTGATGCGCTAGGGAGGCAATAAGCTGATCCCTGGAGCCAGCATTACACTTCAGCCATCAACACCAGACAGGAGGATATCTACATCATCATATGGAAGGAAGCGCAAATGGATGGAGACACATATGGATCACATTAGTTTACTGTGAAGCTACGTCTTAGTTGGTGCTTATCTTGGCGAGAGCCAAGTTCAAATCAGCATGAAGTTTTAACATCTACTCTCATGTAATGGAAATCATTTTTTGTGTGTCTTGTGTGGATTACTTGTTTTATACCCGTGTTCTATGCTGAATTTGAATTCTCTGTCTATTGTTTTTTTTTATCCCCTTGTGAAGGATTTACGTATGTCACGCTTCACATTTTGAATGGCTAGAGAACTATCAAATGGTAGTGTTGACATAATCTATCTAAATGTTTTTGCATAAATTATATCTTACATTGAAATCCTCATATCTGTTACCCAATATGATATGTTTGTGGGTAACCGTAGCTCTGCATTGAATCCGTAAGCTGCCTGTGTGAGACGTAAATGTCCTTTCGCAGGCAGCGCTTTGCATCAAAGTGAGCGTTAATTTCTTTTATAACTACATCTTGTGCAGGGTTACACACCGGTCGTGTGGCAATAAGACACTTGGATTGTGAATGGTTGTTTTGAGAAGGCTACAGCACTGCCCCTTTTTCAAATAAATAAACAAACCAGAGCTGAAAGGTCACAGCACAGAGGTGAGGGCCCCCCTAGTCCAAGAAACAGGTTTCAGAAAGACAGAATACCAGAGGGGGATGGGGAATAAGACATGTTACAAGAAATGTGCTATTTTTTTATTCGGCTGATTAATCATGATTATTGTGATAACTTACAGCCAATAATCTAATCTAACAATGTCATTATCATTTAGTTTAATTATTGACCTATCAGATTCTCGGGATGAGGGGAGGGCTTTCTGTCCGTCACCCTTGCATGTATCTGGAGACCCCCTTATCCAATGTTATTGAAACCTTGAATTGCTAATTCTTGTGCTATACAGTTGATACATGTACTGTAAATGTAAATCAACTTTTTCATCATCATGGTTCATTTAATTTACAGCTGTGGTGGAGAATGTACTGTATGTTACCAACGGCTAGTTTCACAGATCCTGACTAGTCTTGGACTAGTTTACCTAAAATAACATTAGTTAGTGCAAGATTAGTGCTAGACAGGGTCTGTGAAACCAGCCATATGTCTGTTCTTTGGCAGGCTTTTTTAAGTGCCCTCGTATCCTTTTGATTTCATTTCTGCTTCTCTCACTTTGATGCATTAATTCAATGCTACACTTGCCTTATGCAGTACAATTAAAAGGCCTGTGGATTCATGTTCAAGCACAGTTACATTATCACATGAATGGAAAACATAACAGTAGTACCTTAAACCTCACTTTGTATACTAGCTTTATACATGTTGTGGGAATAAATAAGGAATAAAAAAAATAGGGTCAACATTTCAAGGACAGAATCCAAGCCTTAGTTACATCCATTGTGGCTAAGTGGAGCCTGGGGAGTAGAGTGGACGCCAGCTCTGGCACCTAGTGTACCAATGTTTCGGCTTCTATAATTTCATGGAGAATGTAATGTGGCAGCTGGGAAACAAAAACAAAGTTCTCTGCTGTTGGCAAAAAAAAAAAATGCTCAACTTATTGGTATGTGTGCCAGGTACTGGTGTTTTGAGACTAAACAACAGCTCTGTCTTTGATTTCCTGTTATTAGGAATTCTAACTGGCTGTGTTAAACATCACACAATCTGCTTGAGCTTGTTTATTCGCATTAAAAGAAGTGCCAACTACCTTGGAGTATTGTTTTCTGTCTGATGCTTTTCTAAGGAAATATCTATTGCTATATATGTGCAACTGCTGTTACTTAACCTCAAGTTAAGTTTATTATTACATGTATTTATTATTACATGTTGAAGCTGACACCCTGGGATCCTTCAAGAAGCTGCTTGATGAGATTCTGGGATCAATAAGCTACTAACAACCAAACGAGCAAGATGGGCTGAATGGCCTCCTCTTGTTTTGTAAACTTCCTTATGTTCTTATCCACTCATTTTCAGAAACTCCATCCTGCTGTTTACAAGGATTGGGGAATAAGTCAGGTCAGAATTCAACTCCCTGATTGGAATGTATCTATCAAAGTGAGGGTTTACACCACTGATTTTCTTCAGAAGATGTCAATGGGATTTGTAATGAATTATGTCTGGTTGGCAGGTCCTTAGTTTAACATCTCATTAGAAGGACAGCACCTTAAACCCTGATGGAGCATTGCTTAAGCTCTAGCTCAGACAAAGAGGGTTCCTTAATGAGCTACTGTATCAACACCATTCTTGGCATCACCTGGTTTTCGGTAGAGGATGCCAGTGTTACGATCAGTGTAATGTTTTCCTTGCCAATGGAACCTGATCTGAATTGATTTCATAAGGCCTGCCCAGCTCTAAATTGTGATGTGAGATGTGTTGACATCTAAAACAGGAAATACAAACTGAAGTGTGTGATGTGTGGTTGGGGTATTTGCCTATTGGACTATTTTGCTTAAATTTCGCTGACCTCTACTTGCTTTGAGATGCGTCTGAGAATCCTGAAGCATTTCGTTTCTAGATACGGTTTTCAAAAAGATGACGTTCCATTTGCAGTTTATTTTAGTTTACTAAATTTTAGAGACAGCTTTTTTCCTCTGCTGAGAATAAATCTTAGCGCTTGTGCTTGCTGCGTCTAAGCAAAATAAAGATAAGATAGAAAAATGTCTTCAGATGAGGGCCTTGGTGGTTATTCTTTCTTATTTAATGGTCCATTAAACTCCAACTATGTGTTGCAAAAAAGGTTAAAAAAAAGATTGACATGGCAGATCTAGCCTACAATACATAACATTTTTTATGGAAGCAAGTAGACCTGAAAAGAAGCTCCTGAACTTGAAGTCAAAGGTCATAAAACTAAATATATTCTCCACTAGAGGTACAGTATAAGAAAAGAAAGCATTGACATGATGGCTTTGAGTTTATTTACGCATTTACAATCTTAAAAGCAGATAAACTACCTTTGAGACCATATAGGGGCATTGCAGCACATGAATCATGCACAGAAAAGTATGCATATATTGCTTGCTGCGTTTTAAATTCTAAACTGTGCCTCAATTTTTGTGTGTCAAACGCACTACTACCCACTTTTTACAGCACCTTGTGAGAATGACATCACTTGAGTGACAGCAAAGTCAGGAGGAGGGCTGTTGAGGTTCCAGCTGAGTTTCATCAAGGACCAACCCCCCCACCAAGTTAAACTTTAGTGGGGAATACAGCAACTTCTTCCACAGCAACAAGTACGCCGTGCTTTTCGGCGCTAAATTGCGATTCTTCTTGACATCTTTTTCAGTAGAGGTAAGAACTTCACTCTCATTTTAACCAGAACATTAATTTTGTGTATGCCCCTTTCATCAGTGCTGCAAAAGAAGCCATATGTGGGCAAAATATTCAGCAGTCACAAAGTGAGACTTGCTCGCTATAAATAGACTATTGTAGGGGAATACTCATTCGTCGGGAATAAGTTAAAGGCGCATACAACATCTTTGACAGAATGCATCCAAAAAATTGAAAAGATATTGGAAGCGTGGGTATACATTTTGACAAGTACAAATCGATGTCTCATAATATCAGAGAGGATATGCACAGTCATTGAAATGGCAGTGTAGGGTTGTGTTTTTTTAAATGCTCTTGTTGGGAAATGGAATAGTAATAGTATTAATACAATAGTAACACAGTAAATTGATATAATAATAAAATACAAAGCAGGGTTCAGAGTTCATCAGAATTCTAAATTCTTATTCATTTACGTAGGCATGAGCCACAAACACGCATATTCGTAATTATTATTATTATTATTATTATTATTATTATTATTATTATTATTATTATTGGTTAGTTTGATCTCAGTAGTTTCAGTAAGTTTTAAATGCAGTATTAGGAACGTGTGCATCTACTTTAATGTTCTCTAAAGGAACATTTACATAATTTTAAAGGTTTGTTTTTTTGTAATGTATGTAAGTTTGTTAACTACTTTTATGTTAGTATGCCAACATGTTTGGGTGCAATGCAATATGCCTATATTCATTAACCTTGCCTAATTACGTGTATGGCTTTATTAAGTGGAAAAGGCAACGGTAAAGTTACATTCTGGGTTCAATTCTTTTAAAACGCCTTGAGGGTTTTGAGGTCATTCCAGTCAAATCCAATTGGCCCCACATGCATAATTACTAGTTCCACTAGCGTTTGTTCAACTGGGGTGCATGTCTCCGGCGAAAGGAATATTTAGTCCGTTATAAGTGTATACATATCGAGACAACCGTTTATCATGTGATGAAACTTGGTTTTGCCATTCTTTGTTACTGAGAGAATCAGCATCTGGGGATAGAGATATGCACAGGTCTGTCTCTCCTATATATCACATTTAGATTTTCTAGATAAAATTGTCATACAATTTGAAAATGCTATTCTTTGAAGTAAATAGAAACCTGGCATATGCTGAGGAATCTGTTGGTCCATACATACATTTTTATATGTATATGCAGTGGATATAGGTCAACTTTATCTTGATACTGATGGCTCTAATGTTGTATTCACAGCTGTGGTGGAGGATGTATGTTACTGAAATGCAATGCCTTCTTTAGTAACTGGTGCACCTGTTGCTCCCTTTCACGTGGTTATCTATAGATTTCTATTTGTACATACTGTTTTTCCTTAGTTTTATGGTTGGGTGTTTAACATGATGCAAACAATTCTATAGTTTAAATTTTTTCAGATACTGCAAGATATTTTGGAAACTTCTGAAAAAATGGTGCAAGCTGCAAAGTGACAAAGCTTTTACTCAAGTGCAGTTTGCAACACTTTCATTTCAGAAAACTAGTAGCAAACCGCTTTGGTACCATTAAATGGGCATTTTAAGCATTGCCTGTTATATTTATTTTTTTATTAAAACATAATGAGAACATTGTGTAAGAGTCGCATTGCTTGGATAATTGCAAAATACTAATTCTAATCAAACAAGTACTTCAGGAAAGGCAATGATTTGTGTAAGTAGATGTAGTAAATGTTTTCAAAAGGTCTTTTTAAACCTCCACCTCTATAAGAAATCATTTTTGTAACCTTTGACCTGCGCCAGTCAAGAGGAAGGAGTGTCTTGCGCTTTAACTGGGACACACAGATTCGTTTTAAAACGATGCATTTTTTAAAGAATGCTTCTTATCTGAATATAGTGTATTTATCACTTATTGTTTTCACATTAAACAAACACAAAACAACCTGTGGCTGCTGCAGAACCACTGCACTTTTCATTATTGGATTTTGCATACTTTTAGTATAGCAACCTGCATGAAAAAATAGCATTCTGTAACCATTCATATGGTTGCGATTAACGCAAGGAGTGCTATCTGTTGCAAGCCATGACTTTCTAAAGGTTGGGGGACACTGGGACAGTTGGTGGGAATGGTCACCCTGCATAGACCTTTTTAGGTCTGCAACGTTGAAAGTGATAAACTAACAGTAAACTGCTCTGTATAATGTTCTAATATCCACCAGTCATTGGACACTGCCGCCTTCAAATTCTAAAAAGAAAATCCCAAAACAAAGGATTAGTGTTGCCATCCAGACTTCGCATCTGTCGGCCAGCGTTCAGCAAGATGTAGAAATACTCCAGCCTTGATTGCTTGGGATCAGTTGTGTGGCGGGTTGGAACATCAGAGATAATCCGGGTAAAGCAAAACAAACAAGGTCCGTACCCCAACCTTTGACCTTTTGTGATCCCGTGTAATCTAGAATGATATCCTGCTACAGTTACTCCCTATCCAGAATAGTTATGGGTCAACTTTTTTTTTTTTTTTTTATGCGGTTGAATTATAAACTACAGTATAACTGACATTTATTTATTATTACTTGCAATACTGATGTTTTCAGGACATTTCCAGCAATACATAAGATATAACTCTTAAGGACAGCATGTGAGGTCGAAGAGGTCAGGCTAATGAGTATAAATAAGTCCGATATTTTCAGTTAGGCCGTGGCATATTAGATTTATACAACGCTTCTATTGAGTTGCTTTATGTATTTTTTTTATTTGTACTTTTCTTTAAGTTTCTTTAGTTGAGACTGTGCTGTGTCCTTCCGCAGTCTGAAGTGATCTATTGGCAAGTCAGTGTCTTACTATTGGTTGTATGACCGAAGGACCTCACACGTTGTGTATGTGTGAATATACTTATCCTTTTATCATCCTTGTGCCCTTTTACACATGTTATCCATAAATATTAAAAGCTCAACAGTGCTAAATTTAGAAATACTAAAAGAAACTTAATAAATGTTTCCACATGTTTAAATAAATAAATAAATAAATACTACATCGCCTACCTATACAACCATTGAGTGCTTTACAGAATTGTACTAGAAGAGGTCACGTGAAGAGTGCATGGATATTGAAAACATGTGATTTATTGGAAAAGCAGCAATTGGTTACTTCTGGGAGTTGCACAAAAACTCAAACTCACAGAAGCCTCCTGTTTGACTCCTCTGTTAAATAACCAATCCCAGCTTTCATGGCAGTGTAGCATTGAGATACCTGCAATGAGTGGTCAGTACATTATGCTCATTAATACTTTAAAAAGTATGAATGAGTATTAAAAAACAAGACCTGTTTGAGACCGAAGGAAAATATTGAGCGGAATTTACCTAACCTTGCATTCAGTCTCAGATCCTATTTGTTTTAAAACGTGCCCTAAATTTCAACAAACCCACTCCCATCTCATCCTTTAAAACAAATCATTCACTTTGCCTAAAAAACAACCCAGTGTCACTTTAAACAGAGACTTTTTGTTTCAGGTATTCTTTGGGCTTGCCTAGCGAGAAAGGGAACTTTTCTTTCCAGCCATGTCGTATAGAAGGGAACTGGAGAAGTACAGAGATGTGGACGAGGATGAGATTCTTAAGCAGCTCTCGGTGGAGGAGCTGAAGAGTCTGGAGGATGAGCTGGAGGAGCTGGACCCTGATGTAAGTCTCTACTTCCCACTGCTAACCACAGGGGACAGCTGCAGGAAGGCTCCTGCTTTTCTTAAACCTGTTTAACAGTCCTGGTTTAAACATTTTAATAATATCATGTTCAGACTATATGGGAACCCTAATTAAATGTGTTTGAAACATCCCTTATAAAATTCACCACAGTATTTTTGCAGTTTTCCCATATAGTAGTTTTACTATACATTTGCCATACCCTGGTTTGCCATGTTTTTTTTTTTTTTTTTAAATTATGCTTTACCATACCTTGCTGGTCTTTACAATGCTTACCTATGCTTCACCATGCTTTCACTATGCTTTCACTATGGGACACTTTTTAATAAGGGATGCCTTTAAGCAGGAGTGTTCACATGCAAGAAATAGTCCTGAATCATCCTTTTTTAAAAGTGAATGTGATCAAATGTACTATTCCGACCATGATTTGTCTATAATGAAAACATATACATTTCAAATTCATAGTCGTATTGCCACACTGGAAGATAAAACCCAATTCGCACAACCTAACTGATGCTCAATCGGCTCATTTTGATAATAGGATAGACATTATTTATTGTAAAATAACAGATAAGTCATCATACTTCCACTGACCTTTTACTGACATCAGTGTGCTGGGGCTACAGTGCATATACTGTTTTTTTTACCTATGAATATCCTAGTGATGCCATACCACACACAAAAAAAAAATCTATAACTTCAAATATTCAATAGTAAACTGTGAGGTAAAAGTATAAGAAGCCACATCTTGAGTTGCTCTCTTGTGGTTTCATCATTAAAATGTAGAAATTAAAAACGACAATTCCTCCACTGGCTGTTACATTTGTTATTTGTCTCATTTTTATTGAACAATAATTTATTGCATAGAGTACGAGTGTTTGTTTTTTTTTTTTTTTACTACAACAAAGGTTAATTACAATTCGTAAATACAATTCGTCTATATACATTTTAAAAAGGTAAAATTAACCGAATAATGTTTTTGCAATAACAGAAATTTGTGAAACACTGTGATATAAACGTATAGAGAGAGTTCATAAACAATGCAATATATGATACAAAAAAACCCCGCTTCTCAGATTTCAGCACAGCAAAAGGTATTTTCTAGTGTGAGACCTGTCATCGCATTGCATTCTGGAGATTGCAGTCACTTGTGATGTGCAGCGTGTTGCGTATCAGCTTGTTCTTCAGGCTGCCTTTGACACTAAAGCCCTTGCTGCCTGGGACGTATAGCTGGGATGCCTTGTCAATGCAGTTTGATACTGCGAGACTCCCTGGGGAGCGGAAGGGGGGCAGTGACAGAAATAAAAAGCACAGGATCAGATCAAGCAGAGGTCAAAACGTATTGAATAATTCAGCCTGTGTTAGCCACACTCGGTCAATTAAAAAAAGAAATACACTCCATGGCAGAAACTAAAGAAGTCTTCTACTCAAAACTTTTGTCAAATAATTTGATGTTTGTTTCAGTATTACTACAATTAAGTCATATTTAACAGTTTCCTAATCAATGGCTGTGACCAGACCTGTGAATTAGGACTGGGGCAGCAGTGTGAAATAGTGGTTAGGGCTCTGGACTCTTGACCGGAGGGTCGTGGGTTCAATCCCAGATGGGGGATATTGCTGCTGCTGGGATTGTACCCTGGAGCAAGGTACTTTACCTAGATTGCTCCAGTAAAAACCCAACTGTATAAATGGGTAATTGTATGTAAAAAATAATGTGATATCTGTATAATGTGAAATAATGTGATATCTTGTAACAATTGTAAGTCGCTCTGGATAAGGGCGACTGCTAAGAAATAAAATAATAATAATAATAATAATAATAATAATTGAATGACAAAATACCCTCTTCACACTGCATTTTAACAATCTAAATTCCATTTTATTTTATTTATTTATATAGCACCTATAATACCACAGTATCTCAAAGCACTTTATATGTCAGTTAAAACAGAGAGTCTGCAGTATCAAGAAATAGTAAAAATACCATTACATAATTATAACTATCAGTAAATAATACGTAATTATAATAACAATATCAATAAATAACAATAAAAAAACACATTTTAAAAAATAAAAACAGTTGAAGAAATTAATGAATACGAATGAGAAGAATGATGGATAATAAAACACTAGATTACAAAAATAAGCAAGTAAAATAGATAAACATTATTTGTAAGCCAGATTAAAAAGGCGACCTGAACTCTGAACAGTTTTAACCATACTACAACATTCTTTACTCGCATTCACTTGTTTTTGATTACACCTCTGTAGTTTCTGATGACCAGCCTGGTCCTATTCAACTGTCATTATGTAGTGCTCTCCTTACTATTATAATATCTGTAATGTTATCAGAACCAGCCTAGACATGACCAAAAAACTCCTACTTCACAGCCTGGTGTGACTTCTTCTATTTATAATACCCTCCTCACTAATTGTGGTGCTGTGCTTTTAGTGCCAAGCATTGCTGTGTTCATGTGTGGATAATGAAGTTTGGTTGAACATGTTTTTGTGTAAATTAGGGCCTTGTTGTGTAGAGGTTCACAAAACAATGTTTGGTAGGAATATTAGTAGCACTGTATCAAGTACAACACCTTGCAGTATATTTGTGGTAGGATTTATTATTATTATTATTATTATTATTTATTTCTTAGCAGACGCCCTTATCCAGGGCGACTTACAATCGTAAGCAAATATAGTTCAAGTGTTACAGTACAGGTAATAATACAATAAGAGCAAGATAAATACAATGACAAGTTCAAGCAAGTACAAGTGTGACCAAATACAATTCAATAATACAGCAGATAAAAGTGACAGTGATAGTTACATCAAGATATGATTAAATACCAAATATTACAGTTTAAACACTTGGCAGATTACAGTACTCTGAAGTACAGGATTAAATGCAGTAAAATAGGGGCAGATAAGAGTAAGTAAAGCAAATTTAAGGAAGGGTGAAAGTGTCCCAGGGGAGAAACAGAGGAGTTCTACAGGTGCTGTCTGAAGAGGTGAGTCTTGAGGAGGCGCGGAATGTGGTCAGGGACTGGGCGGTCCTGACATCTGTAGGTAGGTCATTCCACCACTGCGGAGCGAGGGTGGAGAAGGAGCGGGCTCTGGAGGCAGGGGAGCGAGAGGAGGTAGAGCCAGTCTTCTAGTGCAGGCGGAGCGGAGAGGTCGAGTGGGGGTGTAGGGAGAGATGAGGGTCTGGAGGTAGCTGGGTGCAGTCTGGTCAAGGCATCTGTAGGCTAGTACAAGAGTCTTGAACTGGATGCGAGCGGTGATCGGTAGCCAGTGGAGTGAGCGGAGTAGTGGAGTTGCGTGGGAGAAGCGAGGCAGAGAGAACACCAGGCGGGCAGCAGAGTTCTGGATGAGCTGGAGCGGACGGGTGGCGGACGCAGGGAGGCCAGCCAGGAGGGAGTTGCAGTAGTCTAGGCGGGAGAGTACCAAGGCCTGGACCAGGAGCTGGGTGGCGTAGTTGGTGAGGAAGGGTCGGATTCTTCGGATGTTGCTCAGGAAGAATCGGCAAGTGCGTGCCAGAGTGGAGATGTGCTGGGAATAAGAGAGGCAGGGGTCCAGGGTGACTCTGAGGTTCTTAGCGGAGGAAGAGGGAGAGAGTGTGGTAGATTCCAGAGGAACAGAGATAGAGAGATCAGAGGAGGGGAGGAGGAGGGAAAGAAAAGGAGGTCAGATTTAGAGAGGTTGAGTTTGAGGTGATGCGAGTGCATCCAGGAGGAAATAGCAGACAGACAGGTAGAGATACGGGAGGAGATGGTGGAGTCAGAGGTGGGGAAGGAGAGGAAAATCTGAGCATCATCAGCATAGAAATGGTATGAGAAACCATAGGATGCGATGAGGGGCCCAGGGAGCGGGTGTAGAGAGAGAACAGGAGAGGACCCAAGACTGACCCTTGGGGACTCCTGTTAAGAGAGGGTGAGGTGTGGAGGTTGCTCCACGCCAGGTTACCTGGTAAGTGCGGTTGGAGAGGTAGGAGGAGAACCAGGCCAGAGCAGTGCCAGAGATCCCCAGGTCAGCAAGAGATGATAGTAGAATAGAGTGATCAACAGTGTCAAAGGCAGCAGAGAGGTCGAGGAGAATTAGGACAGAGGAGAGAGAGGCAGCTCGGGCAGACTTAAGTGAGTTGGTGACAGACAGGAGGGCGGTTTCAGTGGAGTGAGCAGAGCGGAAGCCAGATTGGAGAGGGTCGAGCAGAGAGTGGTTGGACAGGAAAGCAGAGAGCTGGCGGTGTACAGTCCGCTCGAGGGTTTTGGAGAGGAAGGGTAGGAGGGAGACAGGACGGTAGCTCTGGAGGGAGGTGGGGTCGAGGGTAGGTTTTTGAGGATGGGAGTGATAGAGGCTTTTTGAAGGCAGAGGGAAAGAGACCAGAAAGTAGAGAGGTGTTGAGAAGGGAGGAGATGAAGGGAAGTAGAGCAGGAGCAGCAGCTTGAAAGAGGTGAGTGGGGAGGGGGTCCAGGGCACACGTGGTGGGTTTGTGACCCTGGAGCAGGGAGGAGAGGTCAGAGTCTGAGAGGGGCAAGAAGGTGGAGAAGGAGGGTGAGTTAGTAGGGGATGCAGTGGGTGTAGGGGTTGGAGCAGGAGGAGGTGCGGGGAGGGAGAGGTGTTAAAGAGTTTATGGATATCTGAGATTTTAGAAGAGAAGAAGGAGGCAAAGTCATCAGGGAGATAGAGGAGGGAGGAGGAGGGGGGAGGGTTTAGGAGGGAGGAGAAGGTAGAGAATAGTTTACGTGGGTTGTTAGTGGAGGCTTGGATTACAGATTGGAAATAAGTACATTTAGCAGAGGAGAGAGTAGAGGAGAAGGAGGAGAGGAGAGTGCGGTAAAGGTCTAGGGCAGCAGGGAGTTTGGTTCTCTTCCATTTCTTTTCAGCAGATCGCAGTGTGATTCTTGCCGAGCGGAGCGCAGAAGAGAGCCAGGGATGGGGAGGGGAGGGGCGAGCAGGTCGGGAGGTGAGGGACAGAGGGAGTCGAGGGAGGAGGTGAGGGAGGAGAAGAGGGTGGAGGTAGCAGAGTCTACGGAGAGTTGTGAAAAGGAGTCGATAGGAGGGAGGTGAGAGAGAGCAGTGGAGGCAAGGACAGAGGGGAGAGAGAGCGGAGGTTACGGCGAGAGGTGACAGTGGGGGTAGGAGGAGCAGGGAGAGGGGGAGAGACAGAGAAAAAGAGATGAAATAGTGATCGGAGAGGTCCAGGGGGTGACAGAGAGGGTGGAGGGGCAGCAGGCCCTGGAGAAGATGAGGTCCAGTTGACGGCCAGCTTTGTGGGTAGGAGGGGATGGAGAGAGACAGAAGTCGAAGGAGTGAAGGAGAGGGAGGAATCCAGCAGAGTGGCTGGGGTTGGAGAGATGGATGTTGAAGTCACCTAACAGGACAGTTGGGGTAGACAGAGAGGGAGGGAGGAGAGTAGATAGTCGAGTTCATCCAGAAAGTGAGCGAGAGGCCCAGGGGGCGGTACAGTACAATGAGCAGGAGTTGACAGGGAGAGGTTAGTTGGACTGCATGAAATTCAAAGGTATTGACAGAGAGTGAGGAGAGATCGGAGGGGACAGAAAAGAGTAAGGAGGGAGAGAGGAGAAGACCAGTCCCACCTCCCCGCCCAGTGAGACGCTGGGTATGGGACAGGACATAGAGAGAGGACAGGGCAGCAGGAGTTACAGTGTTATCAGGGGACAGCCAGGTTTCAGTGAGAGCAAGGAAATCGAGAGAGAGGTGGGAGGCAAAGGCAGAGATGAAATCAGCTTTGTTAGCAGAAGAGTTACAGTTCCAGAGTGCACCAGAGAGTGTGCAGGAGGGGGGGAGAGGCAGAGGGATGAGGTTAGAGGGGTTGGAGGAGCAGCAGCGGAGAGAGGGCAGAGGACGGGGGCGAGAGGACAGAACAGGGATGTGAGAGACAGTCATAGCAGGACAGGCAAGACAAAAGGCACAGTAGGAGCAGTGGGGTGGAGGGTACAGACCTGACTAGTAGATGGCTTCTTCCAGAGCGCTGTTCGGTTCGGATCTATTCCAACAGCGTCTCGGCGCAGGCCTCCCTGCGCTGGACTCCCACAGCTAGACTCCCGGCTCTTTTGTTGAGGCTCTTCGGTTTGCCTGCCTTTGCTGCTGTTCATGTGTTATATAATTGTGCTGTGGATCTAATGCAAATGGTGTAAGCCAAATAATAATGCTCAACTTTCCATTACAACGTGTGACAGCTATGTACAATGGATAAACTAACAGATCTGACCAGTCAGTTTGTGGTCTCTGATATACCTGATATCTTGTTGTAACAGTGTGTGATGTAAAAATGTGCCAGTGAGTACTGATCTCGGATAATGACTCTGATTACATTTTCCATGTTTACAACAGTTGCGTGCATCCAAATAAAGTTCTCCCAATTAATTTCAATCCCGAAATGAAGGACCACCCTTGGTAATTGTGTAAAACAGCATTGCTATTGTGATAAACTGAAAAGACAGAAGGGCTTGGCAGACATTGCCCTGGCATAATGAAGCTGCACAGGCCTTAATTCTTGTCAGTCCCAGTTGTGGTGTTCTATAATTAGCCGTGGGTGGCTATTTTCAAAGCTTGTTAACTCGTATTTAAATAAACAGCGTAACACAGAACAGCATTTACTCCTTGAGGTACACAAGGAATTGAGTGGTTGTTGAAACGGTTTCTTCTTAATATACATTTGAGAGTTGACTCAAGTATCACGAGCAAACTGACAATTTGCATGACCAGATCTAACCTGGCCGTACGTTTTAAACCCTGTTTCATGTAACTCATTGCAAAAATAAGAAAGTTAGCATCCATCTCAGTTACATATGTGAGCAGGAGGATGATGGGAAATGTAGTTCTGAGAGGCCCATGCAGGTACATGTGAAGCCATCTTGAGGCAGGGAATGCAATTTAAAAGTGGTCAAAATGTAAAAAATAAAAATTAAAACAATACACACACCGTACGTAAACAGCTGTAGCAACACATGGGAACATGTAACACAATAAAATAAAGGTCCTTATGTACCCGTTAACTTTGAATTATTGTCTTAATGTTTGGTACACAGTTGTATGCTTTGATGTTCTTGAATTAGAAATGGTGTCCAGTAGAAATTAACCATTTCACAGCCACATTTTGTTTCAGTTTCTGGATATATCAGTGATCTTTTCCACATCCCCAATCTACTCCATTCTATCTGACATGACATTCCCTTGTGATCATGCCTCCTGGGATGTGAATGGAGCGACAATTTTCCTGCGTTCCTTTTTCTTTTAATGATGTCAGTGAAAATTGTAGATAATCTTTCATGTTTAACTTTTTTCTCCCATGGTATTTTGTCAAGCTGCCATGTAAACGAAAACCAGACGCATTCCTTCTAGTCTGTAGCTATTATCAGTATAAGCAAATAAATCAAAATGTGTTAAAATTCAATAATAAAGTTTCTCTTTATCTTTGTTGTACAGAAGCCTGTAAACATTGATTACATTTTATTCAAACTGACTGTAGCATCGGCATCACAGATAATACTAAATGCATTAAAAAGGTTTTCATAGTTAATATAGTTGTAAGGCATTTATATCAACTATTGATCTCTATATAGTCCATGTGTAACGCTGCAATCGTGCAATTATCCACAAAACTATATTTGTACAAATTCAGTTAAAATCTAAAATAGTAAGTTTTATTGGCAATTAATTGATGCACAAATAAAAATATACCCACAGTCAACTTAAGTGGTCTGTATTTGGTTTACAAACAAAAGAGTAATACACATTAAAAAATCATAGTTTATGTCTATGTGATAAACTAGAAAAAAATACACAACCTTTGCTTAGCCAGGCGGGTAAAAGGCTTACTCCAGCTGTACTACAGCAGGGAAAGGGATCAAATACCAGAGTAATCCTGGGGTACATAAACTGAGGGAAAGTGGCTTATCCCTGTTGGGATAGGAAGTTTATCAAATCCCTGCGTACGTCTCTGCACATTTGGTCAATGTTCAATCCTATTAACCTATTAGAAAGCTTAGTTTTTTCTACATTATGCTGTCATGGCCCTCTGCTCATTTTCTTTCTTTTGTCTCTGATGTTAAGAATGCCCTCCTGCCTGCAGGACTGAGACAGAAGGACCAGACCAAGAAGACTCCCACCGGCACCTTTAAACGGGACGACCTGCTGGCTCACTTAGAGAAGCAGGCTATAGAGCACCCAGACCAGGAGGACACAGTACCCTACACTGGCGAGAAGAGAGGTAGGGCATTTAAACCTGATATGTTCCATAAACCAGTGTTCCACAGCAGTGAGCGCCACTGTACAACAATCCCCACTTAAGAAACACTGATTGGCTACGCTTGATATCATTTTACAAGTGTTAGAAGTGGATGTGCTGTTGTTTATCCAGGAAACTTGGTCCTTCTTAACACATCTTATTACTGGGAATTAAATCCTGCCCTGTACAGTGCACAGTTTGCACAGTTCTCCCAGTGGTCACTGCTTCCTGTGCAGAGATGCATTCAGAGTTTAGCTCCAATGCTTTGCCAACTGGGTCCTTCCCTCCCTAGTGTGAGAGGCTATATCTGCTCAGTCATCAAACCAGTCTATCATCTATCTATACAAGCACTCTCTGTTCACAACTTCCTCCTCTTCCTCAGTCGGCACTTTAACCTCCCTTGAGCCCTTCAGAACTGCCCTTATCGCTGCCCTCTTACCCAGTCTTAGCAGTGAACCGTTGTCACCTCTACTGCCACTTTTTAACCCCCTGCTTGGCACTTTTAACCCCCGTTGCTTCAGAGCATTCTTTTCAAGGACCTTCTCAAGGCCTCCACCCCAGAAAACAATGTGGAGTGTGGTCACTAAAATGTCCTGATCAATCACCTGCAGCTCCTAGTCCCTCAAAACTACTTGGAAAGGAGTACAAACGGTTCAGCTTCTATTTGCAAAGAAAATTAGTCAGTTACCTAATTTCCAAATGGCTTTCTCACAAATACGTTCTGTGGTGGAGCTCTGTTTCCTAATTACTTGAAGTAATGCCTTGCATTGCCCGAAAAGTCACGTCTTGTGCTGTATTAAGTTCAGCAGGTCCCAGGGATGCAGATGGACAAGAAAGGTCTATCAGTTTGATAGAGCATTATTGGGTACAATTGCTCGGATGAAAGAAGACAAGGGAGAAGTCTAATCCCTGAGGAGGTGGCTTAGCAGCTGTAACCTGAACTCGGTAATCAATAGCAATACAAATAAATACATAAATCCAAGGTGGAAAGGAAACAATAATTGAGTGACACAATCTCCGTGTTTCCTAACCCGAGGGGGGGTTGGGGGACAGCTAAAAATGTCAGGGATACTTTTTGTGTAACCCAAGATGGTCTGGTAGATTGCTTTTCTATTATTAACATAGAGTTTAAAAAATGACAAGCAGCCTTTTAATTTTAGCTGTAGGACAACTACCAGAGATTAATAGCCAACGGCTGGTGTCTTTATTCTCATATTGTCAATGACAGGGGGAAGAATGTAAATGGTGTCCCAGGGGAAATGCCCTGCCCTAAGCTTTTCATTTAGACAGTTACCAAGAGCAAAATATGCATCACTATATTGATCTGCCTTGAGCCACTCTGAGGTACAGCTATAAGAGACGTAAGTATTCAAAATCCTAAAAGGTGTCGACCAAGGGGACTTTTTGACCTGAAAAAAGAAACAAGGACCAGGGGTCACAAATGGAGATTAGATAAAGGAGCATTCAGAACAGAAAATAGGAGGCACTTTTTTACACAGAGAATTGTGAGGGTCTGGAACCAACTCCCCAGTAATGTTATTGAAGCTGACACCCTGGGATCCTTCAAGAAGCTGCTTGATGAGATTCTGGGATCAATAAGCTACTAACAACCAAACGAGCAAGATGGGCCGAATGGCCTCCTCTCGTTTGTAAACTTTCTTATGTTCTTATGTAAGTAGACAAGCCTTATTAAGGCATTTGCTGAAACACTGATGTACAAACTTTTTTGTATGTGTTAACTACTGTATGCCCTGTTCCGCAACCCGACTTGGGACATTTTGCGACGTACAGATTGAGAACATGTTCATTATTTCTGTTTCTCCTTCATCACATCGACTGTCAATAGTGATTTTAGTGCATTTTATAATATACAAATCTATAGTATTTATAGTTTATATTTATATGGTACAATGAGACTTGCATATAGATTACAATCCCATGAAAACACAACTTAAAAGAAAATGATACAGGAATATTGAACTTCATTTTTGCCCCTTGCAATGCATTTGTGTTGTAAAAAGTGGAGGGAAATGCATTTGCTCACCTCTTGTAATCCTGCCTGTGGCTGAAAACTTTGTCTAATTTAAGTAGTTTATACAGTAGTTTAAGTAGCTGTCCGGGGTGGTGCTGGCCTCTAGCGACAGCTCCCGGTGCGTGTTAGCCATCTAACAAGAACAAACGAGTACAATTAGATCGACAAAACACTAAACACTCACGGTTACTCTATAGTCCTTCAGCGGTTCTCTCGCAACCATAACAAAGGAAATGTTAACTCGGCTACATCCCCTTTTGCACCTTCAGCCACACCCCCTTGGTTAGCGAGTGCAATCGTTTTTCCTCCAAGCCGCGATTGCCACATAGCCTCCCGTCTGGGGCGATGACTTGGTGTACTGTGGCTCCGTCCCCTTTTTAGATGGCCGACTTCCACTATTCCCTGGAATGAATTGCCAAACCATCCTGTCCGGGGCACACTGTTCCCTTTACACAGAGCCCTCACAGGTCGGGAGGGAGATTTCTAACCAAGATTCATTCTTTCTCTATCACATAAATGTTTAGATTACTTAAAGTTACTGCAGACAACTGTACATCCTGTATCCTTTAAGCAGTGTCTTTTGCAACCATTACTCACTTAAGCACAATAGGGATAATCTAACCTTCCAGCAGTAAATCCAGTGTGTGCTATAAACCAGATCCATAAAAAAATTACATTTGTTTAACTTTTAGGATGTCTTCCCATATATATATATATATATATATATATATATATATATATATATATATATATACACACACACACTGCTGTCTTAGACATGTTGCTTTTTTCTACTCTGACGCATTATGAGCATCAGCAATAAACTCAAAGCCTCCACTAGTGTTTTCTACTATTATAACAACCTTGACTTGCATAAAGAAGGAAAAACATTGAGTGAGCAGTTTGCATCACTTGATTTTCAAGGTGTGGTATCCGAAGCATAATCAAGAAGTACAGAGAAACATCATCTGTAATTGACAAACCCAGGACTGGAAGACCCAAAAAGCTGTCTAACAAGGATGAGCAATACTTGAAGATAATATTCTTAAAGAATAGAAAAAAGACAAGCGTTGAATTAACACAGAACTGGCAGAAGGCACAGGTGTCGTTGTCCATCAAATCAACAGTCCAAAGCACCTTTGACCATTGTTCCATAGTCCAATTTGTGTTCTTGAGCATATTTCAGCCTTTTAGTTCCCCTTTAACAGAGGTTTTCTTACTGCAACATGTCCTTTAAGTACTAATTTCAAGAGTGACCTTCGTACTGTTGATTTTATATTTGAGTATTTTACTTTCAGAACTACCACTGCATTTAACCATTTGTGGCTTGCTTTTTTTCAGTTGCGATGCAAATCTCACAGTTTTTCACTAAGCTCTGCAACCCCCCTCAACGTGCCGCTACGCAATCCCCCTTCTTATAAATGCATATCACACAATAACAGTGCTCTACTTGGTATGTATTCAATGAATGTGTATTCACTTTATTAAAACACATTTTCTCTAACAAAGAACAGAAAAAATACCTGTACAATGCAGTCGCGCATCTTTCTTTTTCCTGCCATGTTGACACACATAAACTGCACACACACTGTGGCCTAATCACACGAGATGTGATCAAATTCAAAAACAGCTCTATTGGTTGTACACGTCATTGAACTTGATACAGTACCGTATTACATATAGTCAGTTTGCCCCGAAATTATTCTTAAAAGCGGACTGCTTGATTCTTGCAAGCAGAGTATTTTAGCATGGTTCGTATAGGAATGATTTTGTCCCAGTGGTTTTGATCACTATATGCGGTTGATTCTTATATCCGTAGTTATTATAAACGGAGTGCACTGTAAGTATGTGTATATATATATATATATATATATATATATATATATATATATATATATATATATATATATATATATATATATACACACACAAAGGCGGGTCCCAAGGCGAGCTGATGAGATGGGTGGGGGCGACGTGCTGACTGCTTGTTAACAACCCGGAAGATTGCACCCCGTGGGTCGGGGGCGTGGTCAGCACACTGGAGTGAACGATGAGCGGGAGAACTGAGCCTGTACTTTTCCATCCAGTGAGGTTACCCGCGGTCAGGCTGGGGCCCCGCCCCCTTTCACCTGGAGTGTCTACTCCGGCCCCAGAGCCTCCGGGAGGCCGTGGAGCTAGCGCATGAGATGGAGGTGGTCTGGGCTACGGAGCGACAGGGCTCGGCAGGACGAAGCTGACCAGCAGGCCGGACGACACATCTTGAGACAGGGCCGTTCGCCCCCAATGAGGCGCCAATGGCATGGCTCCCAGAGCTCATCGCTCTTCTCAGAGCGGTAGAGGCCCATGACCTGGGAACCAGTGCACGGCAGCCTCTCATTTGCTGGGGCTGTGGATGGCCTGGTCATCGCTGTGCCTAATGCCTGATAAGGCGCCGTCCTGAGGGAGCTGAGGGCCCCCGCCCGACGCCAGAAAATTCCCAGGGATCCGCTTGAACAGGGGAAGGCGGACCCTACCACATACCCCTGTCGTGGTAGAGCCGGTCAACATGGTGATGGTGGTCGGGGGGACTTTGTATCGAAGGGGTGTGCTGCTCCGCCCTGGTTGATACAGGCTCGACGGTCACTCTTGCTGCCGGACATTCTACAACAAAGCCAGTGGTGGCCGGCGCCAGTGGTGGCCGGCTCCAGTGGAGGCGACCACTGCCCAGTTGCGGACAGTGACGGGGGAGCTGGCGCTGATGTGGGGGGGGGGGGAAGGGGACATTGACCATCCACATCAGGGGACAGGTGTTGCAACACTCAGTGTGGATTGCCCCAGTCCTAGACCCATGCATTCTTGGGCTGGATTTCCTACACCGTATCAGTGGCCAGCTCGACCTGTCTGGGGGCGTACTCCGTATCCCTGGAGAACCAGCTATTGCCCTGGTCGGACCCAGGGCACCGGTGTCGGCCCTGGGGAGACAGAAAGTACAGAAACTCCCTTCCCCAGGTCACCCAGTCAGTCATCAACTGCAGCAGAACACCACTCCTGTTCCGTGTGGGCGGAAGAGGAGGACTCGGCCGTCAGGTCGGTCTCGTCGGAAATGGGGAGGCCGTATCCATCCACCTCAACCAGAGGAGCTGCCTGAATAGTGCTCTCTGCCAATCACCACCTCTTCCTCCAGGTCCCCAAGCCAGCGGCCAAGGGTCTCTCCTCGACAACGAAGTGTGGAGGAAACTGCTCATGACACAACAATCAAGACCCCGCCGTGTTCCACTGGCTCATCAGCTGGAGGATGGTCCCTAAAAAGAATGGAGAATGGAGGTTTTGCGTGGACTACTGGTGGTTGAACGAGGTTACTAGAAAGGACTCTTACCCACTTCCCTACATAGACGAATCCCTGGACTTGGTGGCTGGTTCCTCATGGTTCACGTCCTTGGACCTAAGGAGTGGCTACTGGCAGGTAGCCCTCGTCCCTGAAACTCGACCAAAGACCGCCTTTTCCACCAGGCAGGGTCTATGGCATTTCAGGGTGATGCCGTTTGGACTTTTCAATGCTCCTGCTACTTTCGAGCGGCTTATGGAGCGAGCCCTAACTGGCATCCCTCGGCAGCGCTGCCTTGTCTACCTGGACGACCTGCTGGTGCATGGACCTAGCTTTGAAGAGGCCCTCGCCTCCCTTCAACAGGTGCTGCCACGCCTGGTGGCAGCGGGTGTGAAGCTAAACCCAGACAAGTGTCGGTTCAGGAGAAAGGGGGTCACCTTTCTCGGACACTGGGTGGGGGGTCAGGGCATCGGCACTAAGGCAGACAAGATCAGCGCTGGACACTGATGCAAGCAACTTGGCGATCGGGGCGGTCCTCTCCTAACAGGAACCAGAAGGGGAGCGGGTACTGGCCTACTACAGTTGGGGTTTAACCAAGGCGGAAACCCGCTACTGTGTGACTCGCTGGGAGTTGTTGGCTATGGTGGCAGGGGTGCATCAGTTCCGCCACTACTTCTGCAGTCTTCAATTCACTCTCCAGACCGACCTCGCCTCTCTGCAGTGGCTACTGACTTTCTGGGAGCTGGAGGGACAAGTTGCTCGATGGATCAAGCAGCTGCAGCCCTTTCAACTTCACGGTACAACATCAGGCCGGTGTCCGCCACACCAACGCGGATGCCTTGTCCCGGCGGCCGTGTGCTGAAGAGGGCTGTGACCACTGCCAGAGAAAGGAGGACCGGGAGCAGGAGCTGAATGAATGTTAAGGGCTACATGTATTACAAAAGTAAGTATCCGGACCCCGCTGAGCTTACTAGCGATGTGCCTGCTCCAAATCAATACATATATATACAGTACTGTGCAAAAGTTTTAGGCAGGTGTGAAAAAATGCTGTAAAGTAAGAATGCTTTCAAAAATAGACATGTTAATAGATTATATTTATCAATTAACTAAATGCAAAGTGAGTGAACAGAAGAAAAATCTAAATCAAATCCATATTTGGTGTGACCACCCTTTGCCTTCAAAACAGCATCAAGCATCAATTCTTCTAGGTACACTTGCACACAGTTTTTGAAGGAACTCGGCAGGTAGGTTGGCCCAAACATCTTGGGAGAACTAACCACAGTTCTTTCTGTGGATTTAGGCAGCCTCAGTTGCTTCTCTCTCTTCATGTAATCCCAGACAGACTCGATGATGTTGAGATCAGGGCTCTGTGGGGCCATCCACCATCACTTCCAGGACTCCTTGTTCTTCTTTACGCTGAAGATAGTTCTTAATGACTTTCGCTGTATGTTTGGGGTCGTTGTCATGCTGCAGAATAAATTTAGGGCCAATCGGATGCCTCCCTGATGGTATTGCATGATGGATAAGTATCTGCCTGTACTTCTCAGCATTGAGGAGACCATTAATTCTGACCAAATCCCCAACTCCATTTGCAGAAATGCAGCCCCAAACTTGCAAGGAACCTCCACCATGCTTCACTGTTGCCTGCAGACACTCATCATCTGTACGCTCTCCAGCCCTTCGCTAACAAACTGCCTTCTCTACAGCCAAATATTTCAAATTTTGACTCATCAGTCCAGAGCACCTGCTGCCATTTTTCTGCACCCCAGTTCCTGTGTTTTCGTGGCATAGTTGAGTCAGCTTGGCCTTGTTTCCACGCCAGAGGTATGGCTTTTTGGTCAGAAGTCTTCCATGAAGGCCACTTCTGACCAGACTTCTCTGACAGTAGATGGGTGTACCAGGGTCCCACTGTTTTCTGCCAATTCTGAGCTGATGGCACTGCTGGACATCTTCCGATTACGAGGGAAGTAAGCATGATGTGTCTTTCATCTGCTGCAGTAAGTTTCCTTGGTCGACCACTGCGCCTACAGTCCTCAACGCTGTCTGCTTTTGTGCTTCTTCAAAGAGCTTGGACAGCACATCTGGAAACCCCTGTCTGCCTTCTTTGTACATTTTCATTTACAAGTGAACTGTGACATTAGGACCTTATCGAAAGCACTATATTCTGCAATTTAGAATACTGACTGGATACTGTTTTAATTCTGGAAACTGGTGTTGTGTTTTTAAAGGTGATAGGCAAACAATTCAGAAGTTTTACTGACATTAGAACAGATGTTACTAATAAGGTCTGTGCGAAAATTAAGTAATTCAGATCACTCCCATTATATATAGTGTAGTGTGCACAGGGGAAGGCAGCAGCAGGGCTGGTAGGTGATGTAATCACACAAGGAGACATAAGCCCGATATACCTCCTTTGCAATAAACAACAGAGATATTGGTTTTTTCTGAGCTTCATGGGTAACCGCCAACAGAAATTTAGACTTCAAAAGTTCGGAATTTTCCGGTGTGTGACGTCAACTTTGCCGTTCAGGGCAAGCAAGTATATTGTAAACATATGAAACATTGTTGTTTAGCAGAGATTTTACAAAGAAAAAATGGTTTATTCAGAAGTAAGAAGTAATTTGTGAACATGGGAATTGTGAAAGTATGAAAATAATTTCCTTGAGCAGACCCGTATTTGTTTTCGTATGGGGGTCATACACATCATACATGGGAGAGCCATCAGTAGTCACTCTTGTTGTGTTAACAACTGCGAATTGCAGTTTGTTTTCAGAACTTTGGGTGATTCTGTTTCTCGGCTAAAAAATGGGTAGGGTAATGTATGTATGTATGTATGTATGTATATATATGTGTGTGTGTGGATAGAGAGATATATACAGTACTGTGCAAAAGTTTTAGGCAGGTGTGAAAAAATGCTGTAAAGTACGAATGCTTTCAAAAATAGACATGTTAATAGATTATATTTATCAATTAACTAAATGCAAAGTGAGTGAACAGAAGAAAAATCTAAATCAAATCCATATTTGGTGTGACCACCCTTTGCCTTCAAAACAGCATCAAGCATCAATTCTTCTAGGTACACTTGCACACAGTTTTTGAAGGAACTCGGCAGGTAGGTTGGCCCAAACATCTTGGAGAACTAACCACAGTTCTTCTGTGGATTTAGGCAGCCTCAGTTGCTTCTCTCTCTTCATGTAATCCCAGACAGACTCGATGATGTTGAGATCAGGGCTCTGTGGGGCCATACCATCACTTCCAGGACTCCTTGTTCTTCTTTACGCTGAAGATAGTTCTTAATGACTTTCGCTGTATGTTTGGGGTCGTTGTCATGCTGCAGAATAAATTTGGGGCCAATCAGATGCCTCCCTGATGGTATTGCATGATGGATAAGTATCTGCCTGTACTTCTCAGCATTGAGGAGACCATTAATTCTGACCAAATCCCCAACTCCATTTGCAGAAATGCAGCCCCAAACTTGTAAGGAACCTCCACCATGCTTCACTGTTGCCTGCAGACACTCATTCGTGCACGCCTCCAGCCCTTCGGCTTAACAAACTGCCTTCTGCTACAGCCAAATATTTCAAATTTTGACTCATCAGTCCAGAGCACCTGCTGCCATTTTTCTGCACCCCAGTTCCTGTGTTTTCGCATAGTTGAGTCGCTTGGCCTTGTTTCCACGCCGGAGGTATGGCTTTTTGGCCGCAAGTCTTCCATGAAGGCCACTTCTGACCAGACTTCTCCGGACAGTAGATGGGTGTACCAGGGTCCCACTGTTTTCTGCCAGTTCTGAGCTGATGGCACTGCTGGACATCTTCCGACATGAAGGGAAGTAAGCATGATGTGTCTTTCATCTGCTGCAGTAAGTTTCCTTGGCCGACCACTGCGCCTACGGTCCTCAACGCTGCCTGCTTCTTTGTGCTTCTTCAAAGAGCTTGGACAGCACATCTGGAAACCCCTGTCTGCCTTGAAATTTCTGCCTGGGAGAGACCTTGCTGATGCAGTATAACTACCTTGTGTCTTGTTGCTGTGCTCAGTCTTGCCATGGTGTATGACTTTTGACAGTAAACTGTCTTCAGCAACCTCACCTTGTTAGCTGAGTTTGGCTGTTCCTCACCCAGTTTTATTCCTCCCACACAGCTGTTTCTGTTTCAGTTAATGATTGTGTTTCAACCTACATATTGAATTGATGATCATTAGCACCTGTTTGGTATAATTGTTTAATCATACACCTGACTATATGCCTACAAAATCCCTGACTTTGTGCAAGTGTACCTAGAAGAATTGATGCTGTTTTGAAGGCAAGGGTTGTCACACCAAATATGGATTTGATTTAGATTTTTCTTCTGTTCACTCACTTTGCATTTAGTTAATTGATAAATATAATCTATTAACATGTCTATTTTGAAAGCATTCTTACTTTACAGCATTTTTTCACACCTGCCTAAAACTTTTGCACAGTACTGTATATCAAACATTGATGTGTATATACACTGAGTTTACAAAACATTAGGAACACCTTCCTAATATTGAGTTCCACCCCTTTGCCCTCAGAACATCCTCAATTCGTCGGGGCAAGGTGTCGAAAGCTGCTCCACAGGGATGCTGGCCCATGTTGACTCCAATGCTTCCCACAGTTGTGTCGAGTTGGCTGGTAGTGGATCTCTACTCCGAATAGCTTGTTCCATCTCATCCCACAGATGCTCAGTTGGATTGAGATCTGGTGACTGGGCAGGTCACTGCAGTAAGATGAATTCGCTGTCATGTTCGGTGGAACCATTCCTGGACAATCCTAGCCTTGTGGCATGGGGCATTATCCTGCTGAAAAAATCCATTAGCAGATGGATACACTGCTGTCCCCAGTTCAAATCCCACCTCAGCCACTGACTTGTTGTGTGACCCTGAGCAAGTCACTTAACCTCCTTGTGCTCCGTCTTTCGGGTGAGACGTAATTGTATGCAGCTGATGCATAGTTCACACACCCTAGTCTCTGTAAGTCGCCTTGGATGAAGGCGTCTGTTAAATAAACAAATAATAATGTATGTGGTCATTCAGGGCCGGTCATATAAATTGCAGCGTAAGGTATCATAAAGATGCGACTGCATAAATAAACTAGTAGCAAATTAAGTTTTGAGTAGCAAAATGCTACCAAATATACGTTAGCTTCAATCCTTGTCAGTAATCAGTAATTTGAACTAAGTTTGTTGAAGGGAAAAAAAAAAGCATTCACAGTAGTGTGACTCGGCGTTCAGTGCAAATCTGATTATTAAAACACGCTCAGAATTCCAGGGGTGACTCACTGGAGCGCTAGTATCAATACGCAGCAAGCCCTCTAAATGTGTATTGCTATTAGTAATATTTGTGAAAGAGAATTACATTTTAATTACTTCTTAGTTTGCTTAGGAAACAGCAGCCTAACTTCTGGGAGTAACAGGGAAGTATTTGGCATGTTCAGTACACCTTTTGAACTTGTTGAGTGTTCTTGTCTTTCCAGTAAATGTTTTTTTTATATCTTACAGCTGTAGTGCTGGCAATTGTGATGACTAAACAGTGAGAGGAAGCAAGTTGCCCAAAGTGGTGATGCACCAGCCGAATGTTCTTGATTCAGTGCTTTTAATATTCACTTTATTTACATGAATAAACATAAAAATCAACTGGACTTTTTTTAAACAGAACTTTTTTAAAACCCTATTAAACATATTATTACTCCGGTTTCCTCCCACAGTCCAAAGACACGCTGTCCAGGTTGATTGGTCACTCTAAATTGCCCTCTGTGTGAGGTAGTGTGTGTGTGGTGCCCTGCGATGGACTGGCGTCCCCATCCAGGGTGTAGTCTCGCCTTGCGCCCTGTGTATGCCGGGTTAGGCTCCGGCTCACCGCGACCCTGTAAAGGAGTAAGCGGTTAATGATAATGGATGGATGGAAACATGTTATTGCTCTTTGCTACCCTTATGACAGAAGTAGGAATAGAATGTCTTTTTCAAGGAACTCTGTAACCTTCTAGAAAGTAATCGCCTCTGCTCGGTCAGTGTCATAACCTTTTTCCTTGGTTGGGTGTCAACATAAATAGCCTTTGTCACAGTCCATTGTCGGCTGTGCTTCTGCCTGGTGGAAGTCACAGCCAGCTCTGTGTGTGTGCAAGTCTGAAGCAGGCCTCACTCCCGAGAGAGTTAACTCCCTCAAGCAGCACCAGCCAATAAAATTATTTTTACAGGGTAAACTTTGTCATACTGCATTACAATTATAAACAAGAAGAAACACAAACAGAATTTACTGAAAAGGCCAGAACACTCAACCAGTACATCACACCCTTGGTGTCCGACCACAAATGCTGTCATTGAGTGGTTTTGGGTTCTGTTGCTACAGAGTTGTTATCATTTTGAGGTGCTCCACAACCATGTATATAGACAGCGAGATGATTTCTCCAAGCTAGGTAAACCATTACAGTAACTCAATAAGGGAGCAGCAGAACCTGGAACCAGCATAGAAATGCAAAAAATATTGAACTACATTTGTAGAAACATTCCTGCAAAGAAAGCCTTAACTGTTTCAATCTTGTCCTTTATAAGTAACTCCTGATAACAGGTGAGGTTCATAGGGCTTTAAAATGGGAACTCTTCCTTGATACATTTTTTTTTTCCTGAATTCTTTTGCACATATATAGCAATATGAATTTCCTGCAGTCTTTTGAGGCAGTGTCCTGTTTTTCTGTGCCTGTCTCTATCATTTCCCTAAACATCTACAGCGATATGTTCCCCCCCCTCGAGTGGTGTCAGAAATACTGGCATGCTTGGCAAACAAGTAACCCAAGTGACGCCTCGGTACATAGCGGGGTCCCTTGTGTCTTGTCAAAAGGTATGTCTGTTGCCGTACTTTGCTGAGGAGTCACAGCGAGCATTATCCTTTGTGCTCCCCCTGTGTTAAGTCATTGAAATTAGGACCAATTCATTCTTTTTTTTTCCTGCTCAAGACCACCCCTATGGGAATAGCAGAGGTACCAGAATGTCTGTTGCTCACAACCGTTGATTATCTGAAGTTATATAAAATGGTGTTTAAGAAAGACAAACAAAAGGTACAAATATTGAAAATATGAATGAATATTGTAGGGGGAATCGGCACCATGCCAGTTAAATAACTTGGTAACAGCACTAATTGTAACAAGATGCTGTATCTCGGTAATAAATACATGCATACATAAATACATAAATAAATGCAAAGATAAGGCCCAATTCTGTGCTTAAAATACCAGTGATTCCCAGATGCCACTGAGAAAATGCATTCTAGATGTAAAGGCCTACTGTGGGTCCCTTAAGAAAAACTGGGACAACACAAACGACTCTAAAAAGACATTTCTGCTACTAAAAAAAAAACATGTCCTGTGGCTAACACAAAAAATGTAAACTTTAAAATAAGGATTTAAATGTGCTCAACATTCCCTGTGTAGAACATTACCTGTACCAGTACAAACATGACCAACACAGTAAGCAATGCAGGGTATTGGATGGTGAACAACTGTGTCATATTGGCACAAGCCGAAGTGAGCTGTCTGTCAACCATATCGGTATTGAGAATAAAGTACAGTAGAAACTCAATGTTACAGTAAAAGTCGTGAATAGAGTTTGTTTTTAATGTGTTGTGGCATACAACAAGTGGAACAGACACTCTGATTGGCTAAAAGAGCGTCAGCGGTCTAAAATGGGCATTATACAGTATGCAGTTTAGTATTGTGGGGGTCATGTGCCATATAAATATAATGCCCGTGGATGCCCCCAATACTGACTCGCATTCTGTGTTTACTTGCATGCTAATATTTTAGAAATAATAAAGTCCAGTGTGTTTAAACACTGCTATACAGCATCTACACATGCAAGCAGATACAGTGCTATTTTCATTTCAGGGAAAGCGTGGGTGCCCAAAAAGAAGCCTGCTGATCCTATAATGGAGAATGTCACTCTAGAACCAGAACTGGAGGAGGCACTCGCCAACGCTACTGATGCAGAGCTGTGTGACATTGCAGGTGAGAAGAAACGACTGTCCTGCAGGATCTCAATATAAAATGACATTCATCATAATAACAGATGTAGAGATAACCAGAGGGTGTGAATACAAGTTTAGTAATGGCTGTATTCTCACAACTTTGCCATCATGTGAGGGTATCTCTACTGCCTGTTACTCTATTTGTATTGCATCATTTACCAGCCTCATTAGGTCCTTTTTAAATAAAAAAGTTGCCAAATTAAAACATTACATTAAGTAGCTTCAAATGTCTTTCTTAATGCTTTTTATTGTCCCCTTACCTTCTTATGATGTTTGTACTCATTCTGAATGGTGCCTTGTGATGGGTCCAGAGTTCAGGAGCTGGTCTTCATATCTAGTTTCCTGCCTTTAGACATACTGTATGTAATGTAGGCTAGATCAGCCAAAGTTTCTTTATAGAAATAGGAGCCAGCACTATCTAGTGATCAGCTGCCTGGGCTCAATTTTCTTTTGGTTTTTCTGGGAGTGCATTAGATGAAGTCACCTGATAGAGAACTTTGCTTAAACACTTCAGAAAACACTTTGATCCTGACGGATGAAAACTGTATGTGTCTGTTCATTCGTATCAACAGACTACAACACAAGAGCTGATGTAGCTGCTCTTACTACTGCAAGTTCAAATGCTGTAGCCTCCATTACATACACTATGTCTATGGCAAGTGACTAGAACAGAAGAGCAACTCCTGAACTCTTAGTCAAAGCACCTTAATACAGACATGTTGAAATTAATATATATATATATATATATATATATATATATATATATATATATATATATATATATATATATATATATATATATATATATATATATATATATATATATACATACACAGTACTGTGCAAAAGTTTTAGGCAGGTGTGAAAAATGCTGTAAAGTAAGAATGCTTTTCAAAAATAGACATGTTAATAGATTATATTTATCAATTAACTAAATGCAAAGTGAGTGAACAGAAGAAAAATCTAAATCAAATCCATATTTGGTGTGACCACCCTTTGCCTTCAAAACAGCATCAAGCATCAATTCTTCTAGGTACACTTGCACACAGTTTTTGAAGGAACTCGGCAGGTAGGTTGGCCCAAACATCTTGGAGAACTAACCACAGTTCTTCTGTGGATTTAGGCAGCCTCAGTTGCTTCTCTCTCTCATGTAATCCCAGACAGAATTGATGATGTTGAGATCAGGGCTCTGTGGGGGCCATACCATCACTTCCAGGACTCCTTGTTCTTCTTACGCTGAAGATAGTTGTTAATGACTTTCGCTGTATGTTTGGGGTCGTTGTCATGCTGCAGAATAAATTTGGGGCCAATCAGATGCCTCCTGATGGTATTGCATGATGGATAAGTATCTGCCTGTACTTCTCAGCATTGAGGAGACCATTAATTCTGACCAAATCCCCAACTCCATTTGCAGAAATGCAGCCCCAAACTTGCAAAGGAACCTCCACCATGCTTCACTGTTGCCTGCAGACACTCATTCGGTATGCTCTCCAGCCCTCGCCAACAAACTGCCTTCTGCTACAGCCAAATATTTCAAATTTTGACTCATCAGTCCAGAGCACCTGCTGCCATTTTTCTGCACCCCAGTTCCTGTGTTTTCGCGGCATAGTTGAGTCGCTGGCCTTGTTTCCACGTCCGGAGGTATGGCTTTTTGGCCAAGTCTTCCATGAAGGTCACTTCTGACCAGACTTCTCCGGACAGTAGATGGGTGTACCAGGGTCCCACTGTTTTCTGCCAATTCTGAGCTGATGGCACTGCTGGACATCTTCTGATTGCGAAGGGAAGTAAGCATGATGTGTCTTTCATCTGCTGCAGTAAGTTTCCTTGGCGACCACTCGCGACTCACGGTCCTCAACGTTGCCCGTTTCTTTGTGCTTCTTCAAAAGAGCTTGGACAGCACATCTGGAAACCCCTGTCTGCCTTGAAATTTCTGCCTGGGAGAGACCTTGCTGATGCAGTATAACTACCTTGTGTCTTGTTGCTGTGCTCAGTCTTGCCATGGTGTATGACTTTTGACAGTAAACTGTCTTCAGCAACCTCACCTTGTTAGCTGAGTTTGGCTGTTCCTCACCTTGGTTTTATTCCTCCTACACAGCTGTTTCTGTTTCAGTTAATGATTGTATTTCAACCTACATATTGAATTGATGATCATTAGCACCTGTTTTAGTATAATTGTTTAATCATACACCTGACTATATGCCTACAAAATCCCTGACTTTGTGCAAGTGTACCTAGAAGAATTGATGCTGTTTTGAAGGCAAAGGGTGGTCACACCAAATATGGATTTGATTTAGATTTTTCTTCTGTTCACTCACTTTGCATTTAGTTAATTGATAAATATAATCTATTAACATGTCTATTTTGAAAGCTTTCTTACTTTACAGCATTTTTTCACACCTGCCTAAAACTTTTGCACAGTACTGTATATATATATATATATATATATATATATATATATATATGAATAATTGCATTAAGAACAACTCAAAATGATTGAAAACCGCATACAAAGATGTACAAACCACAAATGTAATATCTCCCACAAATGTTACATCCATGATAATGCCCATGATTTACTTGGTACATATTTATTTGTGTATTTAAGTAAGTTTAACTTATATTTAATAATATTCATTAGTGCCAGTTTTGGATATAAAGATTATTTTCAAAAGCCATTCGCATACCCCAATAATGATTGCCCAATGATTAAAGTATATACTCTTCTTGTTAATTATGACAAATGTTTTTTTTTTGTAATAAATAATAACAAAGTTGGAAGATGAGTGAAATTTTTGGGAGAGATTATAACATTCGTGGGTACATATTACATTTGTAGGAGATATTACATTTGTGGTTTGTACAAAGGTAAGGGGGCATTGAAAGAAAATGTAATTTGAAGCTGCTTCAAAAAAAAATGAACAAAATGTGCTTGTGCTTCTTTTAAACTAAGTGATTTATAATGAGTGAATGAAAATAAGAAATAGTATTGTATAGCATTATATAAAATAGGGTTATAGCACAGCAAATGTCTGTGTATGGCGGAATATTGGCACAAGTAGAAGAGAACAGACCGAGACGGAAAGCCGATGTCCATTTAAGGGCTACAAGGGTCAATATAACCCATACACAGATATTCATCGACTTATAACTCTATTATTTACTGCTTTATTATTTAAGCACAAGTAAGAAATCCAGGTATATTTGTTTTCTAATCACTACCAACTTATTTAGTAGATTAGAGGGAAAACGCTGATGAAGAGGGTGCCTCAGGTATGACTTTTTTTTTTTTAAAGTGATGTCAACCGTGCAGATAGGGAGAATACAGCACGCTAAAAACTGAAAGTGGCACAGTTGATGTCGTGAATAGGGATTCTCTGGTTTCTTCGTCATGTAGAAGGCGACACGTGTGCTCTGATAGGCTGAAAGATCCTGAGCAGTCTATAATCATATTTATCCAGATTGTTGTTGTTTGTTTTTTTTTTTTTTACCAACTAACTATACAGGACAGTGAAGCCTGAATTAACCAATGCTACATGGTTCTTAGAACATGTTCTTAGCTCAGGGAATTTTTTTTAAATAAACAATTTCAGTCTGTGAAACCAATGGCTTGAATTTATATGCCTACCCTTTATGCCACTTACAGTACTGCCTTTGATAACCAGAGATGATGGCTTCAACCTAGCCTTCGTAAAATTATACAGTCACCTCAGACCATATATTACCATCCCTGCAAGGAGAGGCAGGGCTGAAGCTTCTCCTGGCTCTTACAGCTACTGATTATCAATGACCACTCCAGATTTAGAAACATATGCTCATCAATGGGGAAGGATATGTCATGGTCCTCAAATTGTCTACAGGGCTTGTTGGTTTCTTTTTTGCTATTCTTGTAAACTACTAAATTACTTTCTTGGTAAGATTCAACTGCTCAAAAAACTAAATAAAGGTACTGTAGGATAAAAACAATTGAAGGGTTTTGCAGTACATGGAACATTTTATGCTCTATATGGGAGAGGGAGAAGTGCTCACTGGGGGACTTCATCTTGACACAGGTCCTATGATTACAGTTGAGGATGCTTGTGGAGGAAACCGCAATATTGGGAAACATACATCTAAAATCCAAATATACATTGTAAAAGATCATACCAATTAAACAAAAGTATGTAGAAAGCAAGGCCTTTTCCCATTTTAGACATATTCACCTGTGATATCTATAAAACCATACTTTGTTGTTGTTATTATATAAGTATTTTAAAGTTCATTCTTTAATTTATTTAATTTCAAAAGTCACTAGACATCCTGTCTAGAAACAAACATTGTAGAAACTATGTAGAGCTATTTAATTGATCAAAACAGTAGTGGATCTAAATACCTCCAAGGTTATGAAAATCTGACATCACCCAATGTGCATGTGAGTCACTTTAGCACATTTCTGTCTGTAAGAATATGTAAAATGCCAAGAGAGGGTCCTATTTAGTGATTTAAAGGAAGGTGGATCCGCCACCGTTTACATCAATGGCATGCATGCCTTATTATGAGACATCAAAAAGCTATTAGGAGTGATAGTCTGGAAAACAGATTTGAAAGCCATGGTTTAACTCCTATTAAGCCATATTCGTCTCCAGCCTGTCTTCACCCTCCTAACCTCATCTGTTTGTTTTACAGCAAAGCATTCATCACCTTTCTAACTTCATGATGTCACCCATTTCAGTAGACGTCACTGGGGGATTGTAAGGTCTCTTGCTTTGTTATTCAGTCAGATTCTTATTCTTCCTAGGGGAGGTGGTGGTGGCGGTGGTGGCGATGGGGTGTGTGTGTGTGTGTGTGTGTGTGGGGGGGGGGGGGGGTTAAGATGTAATTAACATCTTTAAGACCCTGAAGTTTGCTTAGCATGTCATAGGAAACTTGCTGTAGTGGTGAATTAATACATTAAGAAAAACAAATACCTATAAACAAACACCACTATTACAATCAATCTCTTAGGTTATGCTTGGTATCTTAAAGGGTTAACCTAAGTTAAAAGTCACTCGTGATCTTGAAGCGTCGTCCTTCCCAGTAAAGCATTTAGGAAATGTGTTGGGCTGATTGAAAATCAAGCACATTGAACTGCCAAAAACCCCAGGGTCTAAAAGGTTAATTTGTGTGTTCTGGTCATGTGGTTTTGTTTTGCGTCTTGTTGGCTGTCCAGCTGAAGTCAAGACTAGTGTTTGCTTGACTGGGAAGTATTAGAAAATTCTTTCTTTTTCTTTGGCGTCAGATGTGATTGCTATGGAAAAGATCGTATTAGTTATCATAATAATCTAAGGGCTAGAAAAATAAACCTAGAAATATAGATTTACAATGAGGTAAGATGTTGGAATTATTTCTTTTTTTGGTGTGTTCTGTACTCTGCCCATGCAATGTATGTTTTGAGCTTGAATGTGAAGTCAATGTCTATTAAAAACAAAGTCTGCATTTTAAAAAGGTGTGTTCCAATTGTGTGTCTACAAATGTGTCTTGGGATCATACCACAATTTTAACCCACACAAGCTGGAGTTGTAAAGGTGTTTCATGTCCAGTAAAAAGCATTGTTATTTATGTTTTACAAAGAAACATCTAGATAAACTAATTCCAATGCTTTAAAAAAAAAAAAAAAACTAAAAGCACCACCATTAAAGTCTCTGAGTGAAAAATAATGTGTTTCTGCACTTCTGACGCTGTTTTTTTCTCAGTGGAAAGACCCACAATTCTTAATGGTCTGTGAGGACAAACATTCACAGATCGAAATACTCTTTCGACTCTATATGCTTCTGGGGTATTCCCCCATCTCATTAACATTGTATATAATTAACTAGATACAATAAATAACTACATACAATAAAATACAGTGAAATCATGTCTGCAGATAAAATGGGTTTAGACGTTTTAGGGTGGGGGTATTATTTTCTGCTGTTCAGTGCCTGCTGAAGGAAAAGGCTGTGATCCGTGTGAAGATGTGCAACAGAGCTTGTTTAGAAATTCTTGGCATCGCTTTACTGTTCTGTCCTTTTTGTTTATCCCTTCTAGAAGCTTCACCATTGTTCACATCTTTTTCTCTCAATAGCCATCCTCGGCATGCACACGCTGATGAGTAACCAGCAGTATTATGAAGCACTTGCCAGCAGCACCATAGTCAACAAAGAAGGCTTGAACAGTAAGTGAAAATTGCAGGATTTTAAGATACAGTATAATTAAGGCTTCTGATTTTTGGTGTTTTTCCCCAGCCTTTTATATTCTCCTTTTAAGAATTCAATTTGATACCTGTTAAGCCACTCTGAGAAACATGTTAGTAGTAAAATTGATTTAATTTACATTTTTTTCGGTGAAACAAGTAAATGGGCTTTTAAATTGGCCAAGCCTTAATTTTTCATTTACAAGCAGACCGTATACACGAGATTGCAACATGTTAATAAGCGACTAATCTTTTTATTAAAGCTAGAATGAAAAATACAGTCGTGTGCTGGACACACTTTATTACAATATTCAATATTCAATATTTTTCAAAGAACTGTTTAACCAAAGAAAATGGGCTCAAATCCTGAACATTTTTCTACTAGACCAGTTCTTTGGTGGCATCTCCGTTGTTCTTATTCTTAAGTTGTTTTTTTTCTTCTTTTTTTTAAATATACGATTGTGGACAACCATTCAACAGATCATCATACATCAGGCAGGGATTTGAACATGAGAATTGAGAGTAGATTTATTTGCTTGCTTTTACTCCTTTACACATTTAACGGTAAAAAGTATTTTTGCTTATAAATCTGAACTCCCTTTTTTTAAAAATCTGAGCTCCTTTTCTTGTGAAAGTGAACCATTTTTGTGTTTCTGTGTACCTGTCTAAAGGCATTTGAGTTCCAAGTTCCAAATGAATTGGATCCTAATGGTACAAGCAAATGGAACCAAACTAGCAAATGCCAAACGTTCAATTCCAACAAGACTTTGAGACCAAGTATGGATTTTTGTTGGAAAACCAAGTGCAACTAATTACTCTACGCTTAGATTAAAATATATTTTAAGTGAAACCCTAAATAGTTAAATAAACTACAGCAGACAATTGAAGTAAAGTTATAAAAAATCTAGAAAGCAGCCAGATATTTGACAAATGTATTTACTTGATTTAATGTTTCACCCTTGATCAGGTGTAATTCAGTCTCCTCGGTACAAAACGGTCCCTGATGAAGATCCAAACTCAACCGATGTAGAAGAAACCCTTGAAAGGATGAAAAACAACGACCCGGACCTTCTGGAGGTCAACCTTAACAACATTAAGGTAGCTTTCCAGTGTTGCCTTTTCAGTCACATACAGAACAGCAGGGATGTCCAATCACAGGCCTTGAGGGTCATTCCACTCCAGGTTTAACACGTACAATAAAATGATATAATAAACTACTACAGGGTCTGAATGGAGGTTTCATTGGTTGAATTAAACAATTAAGAACAGGGTTGGAACAAAGACCAGGAGTGGAAAAGCCCACTTTGGGCACCCTTGCAGTACAGTTAAAGCAGTGTTTTACTGCGTATTATATTTCAAGTTGCAGTGTCTCACAATCGTGATCGAGTTAAACTGAAGCGTAATTCCTGGACGGTGGACCAGCTTCATCTCTCCTTGGTGTTTTCTTGCTATCCTCTTGCTACCAGCTGCAACAATCGGTTTGAAATCCATGTGTAAGCTCTGTATGAGTGCAAGGAAACAACATGCAAATAAAACAATAACTATATATGCATAAACAAATGTGTAAGAATAAATATGCACCTTGATCATAAATATCCAGAGTGGCCAAGTCGGCCTGATAATTGACCAAGCTGCGGGCAGAAGTTTTGTGTATTTTGTTCTATTATAGGATTGCATTCCACTTCTTGAAACTAAGCTTACAGTGAGCACTTCAAACTGTAAAACAGCAATGTCAATGGCAGTACAATATTGACCTCACCTACATTACAATGTGTCTTTTTATTTGTTTTCCAACATACTTCTTCCTGTGTGTACAGCACAAGCGTGTTTATAAAATATTTTTGCTCTTTGCTAACAGAACATTCCTGTGCCGACATTAAAAGCCTACGCCGAAGCTCTGAAAAGCAACAGTTACGTTCAAAAGCTGAGCATAGTAGGAACCAGGAGTAATGACCCTATAGCATTTGTAAGTACCCTGTGTCAATATTCATGCTGGAAATGTGTGTTTGTATGCCCAATCAGCCTTAATGTAACACGTTTATTGTACCTGTACAGGTAGTTTTCCATTTGGTAAATGTACCCCACATACGCTGAGAACATGGGGACATTTATTAGCATCTCTAGTTAACTTCACTATTTTTTAAAGAAATACATTCTGCACTGATGTTACAAAATTAGAAAAAAAAACAACCTGAGGGTGCTTAAGAGACTTAAGTTTCTTTTTCTCCTGTCAAAAAATAGGCATTAAATAAAGACTATGGCCCATGTTGTACTGTATATTGTACGAAATTGCTTGTGAAGCAAGCTGGATCTGATTTTACTCTGTTTTTTTGGCTGGGCATTTTTAAGATGTACTTCCACTTGCTGTGGATGCATTGTGTTCTTCATATTTATAGTTTATACTTCAAACTTATTTAACCAAAATACTTCCATTATCTTATCTAAGCATTGTCTTAATATACACAGTTCCCTTCAACCTGAGAGAGATTGATAAGGGATTTAATGCTGCCTTTCTCCAGTGTGTAAACTTTCAATGAATTACAGTTTTATATATTTTTTTCCTCAAATTGCTGCTGTTTAAAACTGCTGTGTGCCTTTTTTCTAAGTTAGTTCTTCGTGTACAGGTGTACATGGTGTCTCTTACTGTATTTTTTTAAAAACATACATTTTATCGCCCACTCTCCCGGTCAGTCCAACTTGCATAGACCCTGAATAATGCATGTAGACCTACAGGTGCTGTGTCGTAGTGAGACTATTTATTAAAAACAAAAGTTCAGCCACAGAAACGTGTGTTTTAAACATTTGTAGTGATTTTAGGTAATATTTCATCAAAGAAAAAGTGAAGTTAATAGGACAATCCATTTTTTTTTACTGTTATTTTATTTATCCAGAGCGACTTACAGAAAATTAAACAAAATATATAAATTACAGGCAATACAAATGCAAAACATTTTACAAAAGGTATCAGCTCTCTGTGTTTTTGTTGTTTTGATTTATTTATTTATTTTAGATTTTTGAACATCAGAATAAGGTGTGGTGGTGTATGCATGGAATGCCACTAAGCAGGATGAGATGTACTGTGATTTTGGCAAATGCTGTGATTGGTTGATTTTTGATATGTGATTTAGAATTCTGCTTTTATCTATCCATGTTTTTTTTTTATATGAAAATAATCTGATTTGTCTTTTACCTTCCAGGCTCTGGCTGAAATGTTAAAAGTTAACAACACTCTAAAATGTCTCAACGTGGAGTCAAACTTCATCACAGGAAATGGAATTATTTCTTTAGTAGAAGCTCTCCAATTCAACACATCTCTTATTGAATTAAAAATTGACAATCAGGTAAGAACAGGACTGTTGCTTTTTATGTTGAGATCATGTTTGCACATATCTCAGCACCAGGGGTGGCACGGGGTGCTGGCCTGACCCCTCATTGCATCAGTCTCGTAAGATCCGAATGAACTGCTAGGATATGGAACAAGGTGTGTAAATGTGGTAGTTCTCATGTGGTCATTTATACTAATAATGTAATATGTATGTGTGTTATACTTTTGCCTTTTGTAGAGTCAGCAGCTTGGTAACAAGGTGGAAATGGAGATTGCAAGCATGCTGGAGAAAAACACCACACTGCTGAAATTTGGCTACCATTTTACCCAGCAAGGGCCTCGGCTTCGGGGGTCCAACGCCATGATGAACAATAACGACCTTGGTAAAGCGTATTACTGCTAGTAGGATCTCATTTAACTGTGTTACCTGACAGGGTAGTCTCAGCATTTTTCTGTTTTACACTTGCTTGGACTGGGATGGAAATACGACTCTTCTTGCATTGCGGTTTCACCCATTCCAGGTTTTACTACAAGTTTGATTAGCCACAGTGTACCTGTAACAAGGTCAGGTGTGTTCTATTAAACACATAGTAAAACCTGGAATGAATCAAACTGCTATAATAGTATTCTGGTAATAGTATTCTGGTACAGGCTGAAATTAGATACATGACTGGTACACATCAGAAATGCATGACTGTATAGAATGCACAGAAAGACAAGCTGCAGATAATAAAACATATTCTTTTGTGCCTGATGACTTGAATGTTCTGTGAATGGTAGCAGTAATTAGTGTTAGCACCCTATGATGGGCAGCAGATCTGACAGCGTTTGATAGAGGGCTGATAGCAGGCGCTCGGTTGGCTGATGCTTTTGTATCCAGCATCGCACCGATTTTACTGGTGAGTCACAAGGAGAAGTGAGGACTCAAAGGGTTATTCTGGAAAACAGACCTGGCTGCAGATTGGAGGCAACAATCAATGATGAATGGTGTCCCGTCTGAACTATTAACAACTTGCAGAAACACTATGATTCTGTGCCAGCCTGGCTGCCCATTGTGGTTTTATACCCTATTAGCAGGCTGCTGGATCTGCTTTTTTTTCACAATCTCTGATCTGTGACAGATCTAGAAGTTTAAACTTGGGGTATGGTTTATTTTCCTGAGCTGGGAATAAACAGTGACATCAGATCTAATTTATGTAGAGCTGTCATTGAAATGTAATTGAAAGTACATGATGTTCCAATTTACTGCAGTGATGTAGCTTATTTGGTTTCACTTTACGGCAATTCTAAGACAATGAGATCAGAAATAGCTAGAAGAAAAAAAACATCTAGTTATCTCTGACGTTGGGTTTAGTGTCACATAGAGTTGAAATTAGTTTTGACATGTTTTATGAAGGCTGTTTTGAGAACATGTTCAATATAGGATTAATAGTAAGTGTGCATTTAAAAAAAAAAAAAATAGAATATTATGCACAAGCTAACAAGTTCTGCACATGCAGTTATGAAATGATTTGATGACTATATGCAATACTACAGCTACATTTAAAAGTAAGAAATGCTTGTTTAATCTCATAGCTTTTATGTACAGTATGTAAGCAGCATACCAACTCTGCTGTCATGAGCTAAACATCATTTGGCCAAGGGGAAGCGGAGCTGGAGTCTTGGTAGAGGCACTTATCACTCAGTCCCTCTACAGAACGTAACCATGCTTTTTGTTTTAAAACACAAAATGAAGCACTCCACTGTGAGTGTGATTTTAACATTATATTGTTATGAACTATTACTGAATGCTGTTGATAATGTTTATAGATACCTATTTACAGCATTGCCTTCTAAAACTGAAGAATGGGTGACCATTTTATTTCTTCAAGAAAAATATTTTTGGCATTTTTGTGTTGCAGATACCTTCCCCTAATTAGCTTTTTTTTGCAGCTCGTATGAATCGATGTGATGGTCCCTGGCATAACTTTTCAGCTGTGGAACTAGAAGTGGATGTACTGTATAAGTATAGATAATCATGTTTTTTTTTGTTTTTTTTTGTATTGCTGTTCAGCACACTGGCTCTTGTGCTCTTTGCTACCATCTCCTGGTTCAATATACACTTTTTTTATATCCTGCTCTTCATGTTGTTTTTTACTCTTTTTCTCTGGCTTCCTCCTCTGTATCTCGCTGCTTTTTTTGCTTCAGAGGCTGGCACAAAATGTTTTTTTTCTATGTTTATTGAGTGGTTTCTTTTCTCCAGTCACTCAGCAGGCAATGCACCATTTTGCCATTGACTTCTTTTTTTCATCTTTGGCATTTTTCTGTTGGAATGAGCCTCACCCCAGTAATTTATATATAAATAAACCTTTAATGATATGAATACACCAGTTCCACTTTTGACAGTTCTCCTGGCCATGCAATGGGTTGTGATCAAAGTGGGAGAGGACTGGAGAGGGTTTAGAATAAGTTAAAATGTACTGTCAATGATCTTTACATTTGATGACTTTAAACTCCTCCTGTTTCAAAGTCAGTGAAATATAAAAAAATAAAGAACCAAATTATATGAACTCCAGCTTAATTATTTTAACAGATAAACCTTAAAGTAGATTTCACAAAGTATCCCTAAATGAGCTTTCGTACTAATTTAACCTTTTTTTAAATTATTATTATTGAAAGATTTACCAGACAATAAGGTCCATTGTGACCAGGGTTTTGTTTCCAGTGGTGTCTTAGATACAAAACAAAACAAACATTACAACTATTACAAATACAAACAGTCTACCAGTTTCTATGCAACCGTAAATGCTGTTAGGTAGAAGCATAATCCATATGTAGTAATACAAAAAGAAACTTCATGAAATTCAAAGAATCTAGTTTTTGGTAGCACTACATATTATGAATAACAAGAGAAAAACCTGCAAACAATTGACTGGATACGATTCAAAAGGGGGCATTGGCATGATTGGACCTGGTATAACACGCAGAACTGAAAATGTTTTTGTATGAAACAAGAATGTCACGTTTCAAGTGAGAAACAAATATGAAAACCTGGTATATGTTTTGTGTAAATTAGTACATTTGGGTTAACATACACAACATGTAAACCTTGCATTAATAACTCACATTTCATCTTTGTTTTTTCTGCAGTGCGGAAGAGAAGACTCGAAGGAATAAATGGTCCCATCTTCCCTAAGTGCCGGATAAACATGTAAACTTTGTGGAAGTAGAGAGCTTGGCTTCATAGACAAAATATTGCATCCTAACTGACTGTGCTCTACTGTGGAAATCCAAAGGAAGAGTTGCCTTCACAAAATACTCATGGCGCTCCTTGTGTTTTGCAGTATTATGCACGGATTTAAATTTGTAGCAGAAGGTTCCTTTTCTAAAAGATTGTGTAATGCCTGATTTTTCATATCACATACAAGTAAATCCAAATCAAACCAGGTATCCCTTTTTGGAAAACATGCACCTGGAACCTTTCCACCAGTCAGTATTTGACAGGTAACTCTTTTATGATGAAGCCATAAAGTTATGGTTAGATTATTGTGTGAATTAAGAAGTTTGTGATATGCATGAGCAAACAACTATTGTGGAGATATAAAACACTTTGAACCTGGTTCCCCTCACAAACTGTTGTTTGAATAACATAAACTATATATACTAGATAGAAAATACACTTGATTTATTATGTTCAATCACAAACCCTGTGAAAACGTGTAGGCCATTTTGCTTAACAAAACACCTGGTATAATTTTAGTGCATACTTCAGTATATGTACCCTGGTGCCAAACCCAAAGTGATATGGCTATGCATACAAAAGCGTTTTCATGCAACTGTCAACAATGTAATGTTGTGTATTGAATCGGATATATGTGAAATAACACTGAGCTTTGGCCCCATGTTTCAAATGTTTTGAAGCAGGTTGTGTTTTTAATGAACTGATCAATTGTCCAACATAATTGAATATAAACAGCAAGTTCTGCAAAAGCAACGCCAAGCAAACTTTTTATATTTAGATTATTTTAACCAAAACAGGTATTTTAAATAAGATTTTGTTACTTATCAAGAAAGGGAAAAAAGAGTTATACTTGCCAAGTGCCAAATAATTACATTTTACTATTGAAGGGGAAAAAAATCTCTATTTGCTGAAGTAGGAAGTGTTAATAATGGGTCACATATTCAAATGTGATGCAAGTTTTGCCTGGGGCAGTTGCTGTGATTGTTTGTGACACCCTTTCCCTGTTGAATAATTAGCTCTGAAGCAGGTCCTCCACCAGTGGATCTGGCAGATTTTTCAATCGGAGAATTATTAACTAAAATTTCAAATCATTTTTTTTTTTTTTTTTTTTTTGAAATATCAACTATATCCTGTGGAACAGTTGAAACAGCATTAGTCAGAGGAATACATTTAATAAGTTGTGCATTGTTTAGTGGCAAATATTATTTTATTCACCCTTGGATTTGTTTTTCCCTTTCCAAACAATTTGTCTTCAGTTTCTAAGACTGTCTGCTAGTATTAAATCTCCCCAGTAAAGCAGCCCGTTCTATACTTTTAAACACTTTGAGCCATTGTCTCTCCTCATACACAAATACACCTACATCAGTTGGGTGTAGTCTTAGTTGTGATGCATTTCCTGTTTAGATTCATATAAATGTATTCATTTCCGCTGCCTTAGGATATTCACATTTTCCAGGGAACGCTTTTGAAGTTCACAGGCTTGCAAATATATGTAAGATATTCGCAATGCAGTTCCATAAGATAGCAAAATCTTTGAATATCTGACCCATATCGCCCAACTGTAGTCCTTGGGTAGCCCTATATAATATATATATATATATATATATATATATATATATATATATATATAATACACAGTACTGTGCAAAAGTTTTAGGCAGGTGTGAAAAATGCTGTAAAGTAAGAATGCTTTCAAAATAGACATGTTAATAGATTATATTTATCAATTAACTAAATGCAAAGTGAGTGAACAGAAGAAAAATCTAAATCAAATCCATATTTGGTGTGACCACCCTTTGCCTTCAAAACAGCATCAAGCATCAATTCTTCTAGGCACACTTGCACACAGTTTTTGAAGGAACTCGGCAGGTAGGTTGGCCCAAACATCTTGGAGAACTAACCACAGTTCTTCTGTGGATTTAGGCAGCCTCAGTTGCTTCTCTCTCTTCATGTAATCCCAGACAGACTCGATGATGTTGAGATCAGGGCTCTGTGGGGCCATACCATCACTTCCAGGACTCCTTCTTCTTCTTTACGCTGAAGATAGTTCTTAATGACTTTCGCTGTATGTTTGGGGTCGTTGTCATGCTGCAGAATAAATTTGGGGCCAATCAGATGCCTCCCTGATGGTATTGCATGATGGATAAGTATCTGCCTGTACTTCTCAGCATTGAGGAGACCATTAATTCTGACCAAATCCCCAACTCCATTTGCAGAAATGCAGCCCCAAACTTGCAAGAAACCTCCACCATGCTTCACTGTTGCCTGCAGACACTCATTCGTGTACGCTCTCCAGCCCTTCGCGAACAAACTGCCTTCTGCTACAGCCAAATATTTCAAATTTTGACTCATCAGTCCAGAGCACCTGCTGCCATTTTTCTGCACCCCAGTTCCTGTGTCTTCGTGCATAGTTGAGTCGCTTGGCCTTGTTTCCACGCCGGAGGTATGGCTTTTTGGCGCAAGTCTTCCATGAAGGCCACTTCTGACCAGACTTCTCCGGACAGTAGATGGGTGTACCAGGGTCCCACTGTTTTCTGCCAGTTCTGAGCTGATGGCACTGCTGGACATCTTCCGATTGCAAAGAGAAGTAAGCATGATGTGTCTTTCATCTGCTGCAGTAAGTTTCCTTGGCCGACCACTGCGTCTATGGTCCTCAACGTTGCCCGTTTCTTTGTGCGTCTTCAAAAGAGCTTGGACAGCACATCTGGAAACCCCTGTCTGCCTTGAAATTTCTGCCTGGGAGAGACCTTGCTGATACAGTATAACTACCTTGTGTCTTGTTGCTGTGCTCAGTCTTGCCATGGTGTATGACTTTTGACAGTAAACTGTCTTCAGCAACCTCACCTTGTTAGCTGAGTTTGGCTGTTCCTCGCCCAGTTTTATTCCTCCTACACAGCTGTTTCTGTTTCAGTTCATGATTGTGTTTCAACCTACATATTGAATTGATGATCATTAGCACCTGTTTGGTATAATTGTTTAATCATACACCTGACTATATGCCTTCAAATTCCCTGACTTTGTGCAAGTGTACCTAGAAGAATTGATGCAGTTTTGAAGGCAAAGGGTTGTCACACCAAATATGGATTTGATTTAGATTTTTCTTCTGTTCACTCACTTTGCATTTAGTTAATTGATAAATATAATCTATTAACATGTCTATTTTGAAAGCATTCTTACTTTACAGCATTTTTTCACACCTGCCTAAAACTTTTGCACAGTACTGTGTATATATATATATATATATATATATATATATATATATATATATATATATATATATATATATATATATATATATATATAAACCAGGTCATATTAGTATTTATTATTTTAATAATTGTTCATATAGAGCAATCGCTGTAGATATATAGACTATTTAAAGTGGCTAAGTGCTGTGTCAAAATGTGCATTGGAAAACAATGCAGTTAAAACAAATATTTAGTTATTGGTTGAAAAACCTGGACTCATGGATGTACCCAAGAAAAAAGTTTGGAAAAGTTGTAAGAAGTTTAAAAAAGTTCTACCGTTTTGTTCTGTATCGTCTTGTGTATGAATTTTGTATTGTACAGTATACTGCAGGGAGAGATTGAATCTGGTTTCTGGTCTGTACGCCATCTGGTGGATATCAGCCATCACTGCACCTACAGCAAGATGATTCAGAAGACAGAAGCTTTTTCTTGTTGTTTAAAACTACTTACAAGTGCACAAACAGTCTTCAAGTGATACTGTCCTTCACAATTCTATATAAAGTTGCATGAAACCTCGAGTTGTACTACTGAGAAACATTTGGCACTGAAATAAAGAATTGTTTTAAGTTACTCCAGTGTTGACGCCTAAAATGGTTTCTGTTATATTGTAATCTGTGCATTTTTGCTTGAACAATAAAAAATAAAAAGTATTATGTTTTTGAATTTTAATTTTGTTATGGTCTTTGATAATGTATAGTCTGCAAGTTTAGGAAGTGGTCTTAAAACCATCTTCCTGGTGCTAGTGATGTCAGGTGCCTGGGTAGTTCTTTAATGTATTGCAAGACATTACACATATTAAACCTGTTTAGTTCAAGTAGAATCTATATACAACCTCCATACGAGTTCTCTCATTTGAGATCCCATCTGTCTTTTCATTATTATATCATCCAAACAATGATTAACTGTGGGTCAGTTTGTGGAAGTTGTAATCCATTTACACATCACTAAGAAAACAAGAAATATAACTACTTTTTTTTCAAGAACTCTCCTATCATCTACATATAAATACAGTGGCAGTGATAAAATGCAGGGAAACAGATAACATCAACGTTTTGTAGTGCTGCGATTTTAGAGGATGAAAGGGATTAATATACAGTTGTAGTCAAATGTGTACATACCCCAAAGGAAATATATCATTTCTAGAAATTTCTCAAAAACAAATAATTATTGGAAAAGTCTTTTGTAACAAAAGTTTTGCTTTTGTGGATGAGGAAAAAGTTACAAGAAATAGATGTCTACAATTATTTATTTCAGCAATTTTTTGGCAAAACTCCAAAAATGCTAATTCAAAAGTATTCATACCCTGACAAGGAAGATTAAATTAATAGCTAGTTGAGGCACCTTTAGCAATTATAATGATTAGGATATTTGTCAATGAGCTTTTGGCATGATTCTTTAGCGATTTTTTGACCGTTTTTCAATGCAAAATTGTTCCAGTTCATTTAAATTCAGAGGACTTCTCTTGAGCACAGCCTTATTCAACTCATACCAAAGATTCTCAACTGGATTTAGATTGGGACTTTGACTAGGCCATTCCAGAACCTTGATTATTTTATTCTTTAACCATTCTGAAGTAGATTTTGATGTGTGCTTTGTACTTTGTATCGTTGTTGTGTTGGAACGTCCAGTTTCGCTTTGTCAAGTTTTGTAGCGGAGGGTTTCAGATGATTGGCCAATATCTTTTGATATGCTATGTAATCCATTTTACCATGTATTGGAACTAAATTTCCTGTGCCATTATAGGTTGAAACAGCCCCATAGAAAGATATTACCACCTCCATGCTTGACAGTAGGTATGGTGTTCTTTTCTTTGTACGCCTCACCAGACATTCTCCAAATGTAACAACTATCAGTATGATCAAATAGCTTGATGTTTATTTCATCACTCCACAAAGCCTTTGACCAGAACTCATATCCATCATTCAAATGCCGTTTTGCAAACTTTAAGCAATTGTCCTTGTGACATTTTCCTAAGAGTGGCTTTTTACTTGGCCTGTGACCATTGAGACCTTCACCATGCAATACTCAACCTATGGTTGAAATGGAAACCCCTGTAACACTTGCAGCCAATTCACTTTGAATATCTTTGGCAGTCAATCTCAGATTGTTATTAACCTTCCTCATGATTCTTCTACTTGCTCTTGGTGAAAGAATCTTCTTTCTTCCAGACCGAGGGAGCGTTGTGATAATAGAAACAATACTTGAAATTGGGATACTCAAATGCTTGGAAATCTTCTTGAATCCTTCACCAGCTTATTCAGATAACGGATGCGACTACATTTTTAACCTCCGCCATTTTTAATGACTGGGTCTGTGCTTGCGTTGTGGTAACAGCTATAGGGAATTGCTTTTCTGTCAGTGAAATTTCACTGGTAAACAAAATCCTAAGCAGAAACAGCTTGTTTATAAAGTAACAGGCACTGTAATATTGGAAACATTACGACATTCTGTCTGTCTACTTGTATATGCATGGTCATAAGAGTTTTAATTCAGAAAACAGTGCACAGTCTCAAATGAAATAAGAAAACAGCAAGGTATTGAAGTATAAACCTACAACCCAACATGACTAATTTATGCAATGTACAATTTATTTAAACGAGGAGTACTTATTAAAAATGAATGTCATCCAAAATACATATTTTTCTCAGGATGTATGATTCGGCCAGTCAAAATCCAATTCTTCAAAACAAATTATTGACATCGTATGTTTTTTAGGTAATAATTTTAAAAATACACATTCAATAAGTGTGCATTTAAAGTACAGTTATCGTACGTATCAGAAAATAAACCCGTTAATTATATTTAACTTTTAATGCATTTAGATTTCTAGTTATCATTTTACAATTAAAAAAAAAAAACACGTCAACCTGACTGTGTTTATCACAGTAACAGCTCCGGGTGAACATAAATATGTGACGGACGCTCTGTGACCGCGGAAACACTTAAAATAAGGGTTACACGACCCGGACATGGTTATATTGAATCTCACCGCCATATTGCGGCGTTTAAGATAGTGTGGACGAGCTGCTGTTTCCAAAACAGGAGGGAGGCTTACACTATATAAACCTTATTTACATCTGTAGCTAAAATAAGAAAATGTCCAGGCGGAGGCACAGTGATGAGAATGATGGTAGGGGTCGATTTCTACTAAATGTTATTAATATTACCTGCATGTTAGCATAGGCACAGCTATCACACCGTGTTGAACTTACTTGACAGTAGTAGACCACAAGAAGGATAGACCAGTTCAAACTAAAAAATACAACAAACTAAAAAATAAAAAAAGTGTTTGATTGCTAGGATATTCATTGTAGGGATTCACGGGTTTCAGAGTTTTTTGTTTTTTTTTAAAACCATGAATAGATTTGCCTCGTAACGATGCTGAAAATCACAATGATTTATGTATTTATTTGAATTAATATTTATAGGTCAATTAAGTTCGATGCACTTATATTTCCACAGAAAAGGCATAACTAAGTTATGTGACCCATTTGCGTAGCTTCATAACATAAACCACTAAACATAATCCAAAATGGTGAATTTGTTACTGGTTAAATAGGGGCACAATTCTGTCTAGGTAAACAAAAGTACCATACGTAGCACCATACGAGGTAAGGCAGTTTAATTTCAGTGCGATTGCATATGTGTAATATACAGCCTTCTGCACTGACATTGTAGAGGGATTCCTTGAATAAACAGTTGTCCCCTATGACAACTATAGAAGACTATTGTGCAGTGACACGTAATGGGATTTGTAACCGCTTCAAAAATGCATTTGATCTAATTGTTTCAGGGATTTCAGATTGCATTGAAAATTCTGTCATCTAGCCTTATAACATTTTATGTGAATGCAAGTGTAAATGTTAGACTCATTTTGGCAGAGTTTGAGATGGTCCTTTCCTAGAAGCTGCACATTATGTTCTTGGTTTACACAGATTGATTTGTCTTTGCCCCTTGTAACACGTTTGAATGTTACTGACATTTCACTAACTGCCTTCCACTCTCAAGGAGGACAGCCTCACAAAAGAAGAAGAACATCAGAACCCATTGAAATTGAAGACCGATTGGAATCCTTGATATGCAGAGTTGGGGAAAAGGTAATGTTGGTTTTAAAATTAATCTCTTTGTTTTATTAGTAAGTTACTAATGCTACAATAATAAAAAATAAAAATAATCAAACTGTCCTTGTGAAATGTACCATAATGTAGAATCTGTCTCCCAGCAAAGATTTTGTTATGGTTATTTAATCAGTTAGCTAAGATTACCTAAATTAGTCATAACTCTTGTTTAAGTAAGGCAGTTACACACTAGAAGCATCTGGAGATAGAGGAAAATTCTATTTGTAGCTTGGTAACATCTTTGTAACAACATCTAATGTATACCCTTTTGTTTATCACCTAGCTTACCATGTACATTATCTCTTTTTAGAGTACTTCATCTTTGGAAAGCAATTTAGAAGGCCTGGCTGGGGTTTTGGAGGCTGACCTTCCGAATTACAAGAATAAAATCCTCCGGATCCTCTGTACTGTGTAAGTGTAAGACACTTGCATATTTAAATCTTATTTTAAGACCCTTGATTAACTTCTGTACCCACTGTTTAATTTGCACAGCTTCCTTAAATAGTTTCTGAAGGTACAACACTATAGCCCTCCTCTCTGTGTTATTTCAGTCCCAGTGCATTCTGTGTCAGACTAGGCCCTTTTCAGTGGAAATTTTAATACCACACAGAAAACCAGGTACCTTACTAACTGAGCAAAAGCAGAATGTAAACCAGCTATTGGAAACAACACTGTGTGCTGTTTCCACAGGGCCCGGCTATTACCTGAGAAGCTCACTGTGTATTCAACGTTGGTGGGGCTGCTGAATGCTAGGAACTATAACTTCGGAGGGGAGTTTGTGGAATCCATGATTCGACAGCTGAAAGAGACCTTGAAATCAAACTTGTATGATGAAGCTTTGTATCTTGTAAGTATAAATGCTGGCAGAGACAAGGTGTCAAGGGCCCTGCAAATTACAGACTTATTATTAGAGTAGGCAGAGCCCAAGAGTGGTCTGGGTGTGAGTAATGTTGTAAATGAGAAGCCCATATGCTTTCGAAGGGGATATGGAGGTGGCATACTGCACAGATCAATGTACTTTGGCCTTGCATGAGGTGGATGTCGGGAATCTGGATTGTTTGCCAGTCCTTCTTAACAGTAACGCAGACACTGAGAGTGCAGGATGTGAGCGATCTGTAGAGCAGTGCGCACTTTTCAGCAAGTACTGCTGGGTTAGCCAGTGTCACTTTATTTATTTTGTTATAGTGTCTGGTAACGTCAAAGTAAGATGGAAGCCACGCCGTACTGGCAATGTGAGATTTATTGGCTAGCATATAAAGATTAGGCTAATTAATGGTTCAGAGACATATGAGACAGAGAGAAGTCAAAGTTAATGATTACTCCTTCTCTCTTACAGGTTCGCTTCCTAAGCGATCTGGTTAATTGTCATGTGATTGCTGCTCCATCAATGGTGGCAATGTTTGAAAACTTTATCAGTGTTGTTCAAGAGCAGGATGGACCCCAGGTAGGTTACATTGAGTTTTCTATTGCTCTCAGGTGAATTTCAATCTGAGGGACTACACAATGAATTGGTTATGAGTTGCTAGGTTTGATTGTAGTGTCAAATATTTTTCTGGGAAGTGCTGGCATTAGTACTGTTCTATTTCAAGAAGCATTTATGTTTCATTATACATGGTGTTTTTTTTTTTAATTAAATTATTTAATGGTGTGTCTTAAATATATCTAGATTTATTCCTAAGGATGGAGCCCAATATTTAAGGAAAGTTGTTGTTTTTTCATTTATTAAATTAAACTGGGGCTATGGATGTACTGTCTCTTAGTCATCCTGGAACACCAATCCCGTTTCTTCCTATAAGTCAGTTGCTTTGGCTCTTAAACTTCTTAACTGCACCTAGAAGGCTAAGTAAGAATATGTTCAGTGATTCCTATGCAACCTATGTAGCACTTGTGTCCAGGCAAGTGCAGCCAGTAAAGGTGTGCCCTTGTATACCAGGTGCGCTGTGACTGGTATGTGTATGCAGTGCTGTCCTCTCTGCCCTGGGTGGGGAAGGAGCTCTACGAGAAGAAGGACGTAGAAATGGAACGGATTCTAAACCAGATTGAAAGTTATCTGAAGTAAGTAACTTTCACTCTCAGTTTTGTTTCCTGTTGTGACTGAGTATGCATTTGCATGTTTACCAGTAGAAGAAACAAGCACGTTTCTTGTCCCATGGTGGGCTATATTCTCAAAGCAGCTAATCCAGTATGCTTTGTATGGTATTTATTTCAATGTTAGGAATACTTGGGAAGAAACTCCAGTTCTAGATTAATTAATCCATTTCAGTTTTTTGTATACAGATCTAAAACTATGGGTCAGTTTAACTCTTATAATTTACTGTTAAGTTTAACTGGGATATTACTCGGACTAGAAAATGTGTAACACATATTGCTGTGTCATGATACAAAACTGCAAGTGATTTCAGTTGTATGAGAAATCACATCTCCCATAGACAGAGTGGCATCATACTGTACGAGTGACCTGAAATTGAGTTACAATATCACACCCTCAGTGCCAGCTGTAAAAAAACAAAGCAATCTTGGACATTTTTGCAGTCCTGAAAAGAACTAATGCACTCTACCTAGTTGATTTATCATAAGAACAGGCAATATTTATCAATGCAGGCCTGTATCAACATGAATATTATTTTTCAGGAGGCGGCAAAAGATACATGTGCCAATGTTGCAGGTCTGGACTGCTGAAAAACCACATCCACAGGAGGAGGTAATAATTGCAACTACTTGCTATATACAGAGCCTTGCAAAAGTATTCAGACCCCTGACCAATTCTCATATTACTGAATTACAAATGGTACATTGAAATTTCGTTCTGTTTGATATTTTATTTTGAAACACAAACTCAAAATCAATTATTGTAAGGTGACATTGGTTTTATGTTGGGAAATATTTTTAAGAAAAATAAAAAACTGAAATATCTTGCTTGCATAAGTATTCAACCCCTGTGCTGTGGAAGCTCCCAGTTTACACCAATGAAAGAAATTGCCCTAACAAGGACACAATTACCTTACCATTGGCCTCCACCTGTGAACCATTAAAGTTGCTGTCACATTTTCTGGATAAAAACCCTACTGTTGAAGGATCATTGGTCAGGCTGTGAATCTGAAGGAAAATGAAGACCAAAGAGCATTCTACAGAAGTTAGAGATAAAGTAATACAAATGCATAGATTAGGGAAAGGGTACAAAATAATATCCAAGTGTTTGGATATCCCAGTGAGCACAGTTGGATCAATAATCAGGAAGTGGAAGCTGCATCACACCACCCAGACACTGCCAAGAAAAGGCCGTCCCTCAAAACTCAGCGCTCAGACAAGAAGGAGACTTGTGAGAGAAGCCATAGAGAGGCCAACAATGACTTTGAAGGAGCTAGAGTTCAGTGGCTGGGAGTGGAGTAATGGTGCACCAGTCAACCATATCAAGAGCTCTGCATAACACGGGCCTGTATGGGAGGGTGGCAAGAAAGAAGCAGTTACTCAAAAAGTACCATCTGAACGCACATCTGGAGTTTGCCAGAAAGCATGAGAGTGACCCAGCTGCGATGTGGGAAAAGGTTTTGTGGTCAGATGAGACCAAGACAGAGCTTTTTGGCCAAAACTCAAAGCGCTATGTGTGGCGCAAACCTAACACTGCCCATGCCTCAAGACACACCATCCCTACAGTGAAGTATGGTGGTGGCAGCATCATGCTGTGGGGATGCTTCTCGTCAGCAGGGACTGGGCATCTTGTTAAAACTGAAGGAAGAATGGATGGAGCAAAATACAGGGAAATACTGCAAGAGAACCTGCTTCAGTCCGCTAAAAAACTGATGCTTGGGAGGAAATTCACCTTTCAGCAGGACAATGATCCCAATGATCCCAAGCACAAAGCCAAAGCAACATTGGAGTGGCTCAAGAACAAAAAGGTGAATGTCCTACAGTGGCCCAGTCAAAGTCCTGATCTCAATCCCATTGAGAATCTGTGGCACTATTTGAAAAGTGCGGTCCACAAGCGTCGTCCAACCAACCTGAACAACCTGGAGCAAATCTGCCAAGAAGAATGGGCCAAAATCACTCTGACACTGTGTGCAAAGCTGGTACATACTTACCCCAAAAGACTTAAAGCTGTTATTGCAGCGAAAGGTGGCTCTACCAAATATTAATGTGTGGGGTTGAATACTTATGCAAGCAAGATATTTCAGTTTTTATTTTTCTTAAAAAATTTCCCAATATAAAACCAATGTCACCTTACAATAATTGATTTTGAGTTTCAGTGTTTTAAAATAAAATATCAAACAGAACAAAATTTCAATGTACCATTTGTAATTCAGTAATATGAGAGAATTGGTCAGGGGTCTGAATACTTTTGCAAGGCACTGTGTGTGTGTGTGTATATATATATATATATATATATATATATATATATATATATATATATATATATATATATATATATATATATATATATAGAGACCAGTGCAAAATTATCAGTTTCTCTGGTTTTACTTTTTATAGGTATGTGTTTGGGTAAAATGAACATTTTTGTTTTATTCTATAAACTACTGACAACATTTCTCCCAAATTCCAAATAAAAATATTGTCATTTAGAGCATTTATTTGCAGAAAATAACAACTGGTCAAAATAACAAAAAGATGCAGTGTTGTCAGACCTCGAATAATGCAAAGAAAATAAGTTCATATTCATTTTTAAACAACACAATACTAATGTTTTAACTTAGGAAGAGTTCAGAAATCAATATTTGGTGGAATAACCCTGATTTTCAAGCACAGCTTTCATGCGTCTTGGCATGCTCTCCACCAGTCTTTCACATTGATGTTGGGTGACTTTATGCCACTCCTGGCGCAAAAATTCAAGCAGCTCGGCTTTGTTTGATGGCTTGTGACCATCCATCTTCCTCTTGATCACATTCCAGAGGTTTTCAATGGGGTTCAGGTCTGGAGATTGGGCTGGCCATGACAGGGTCTTGATCTGGTGGTCCTCCATCTACACCTTGATTGACCTGGCTGTGTGGCATGGAGCATTGTCCTGCTGGAAAAACCAATCCTCAGAGTTGGGGAACATTGTCAGAGCAGAAGGAAGCAAGTTTTCTTCCAGGACAACCTTGTACTTGGCTTGATTCATGCCAAAGCTGCCCGATTGAAGTATCTTTTTTGTTATTTTGACCAGTTGTCATTTTCTGCAAATAAATGCTCTAAATGACAATATTTTTATTTGGAATTTGGGAGAAATGTTGTCAGTAGTTTATAGAATAAAACAAAAATGTTCATTTTACCCAAACACATACCTATAAATAGTAAAACCAGAGAAACTGATAATTTTGCAGTGGTCTCAATTTTTTCCAGAGCTGTGTGTGTGTGTGTATGTATATATATATATATATATATATATATATATATATATATATATATATATATATATATATATATATATATATATATATATATATATATATATATATATAAATAAAATAAAAAAATTTTGTATTGGGTTTTTACTTTTAAAGTTTGCTAAAAGTCAAGGCCATCTCACTTGGCTCTTTCAGTTAATTGCAGAACTATTTTCAAACCAGGTCCTTTTAAATTTTTGTTTGGCCCTGCTGATCAGCTGAATGATTTAAGGACCTGCTTGAACCTCTTGGAAGTCTTATACTTAAATGGACTAAACTGGTTTCTGGAGAACATGTAGACCATGGTGATCTACTTTTAGTTTTTTTTTTATAGTACTGAAGCCTTGTAGTGTGGTGGCTATATCCTTGTTCCTGATTTTCTTGTGTTTTTCCCTGTGCAGTACCTGGACTGCCTGTTTGCGCAGGTACAGAAGATGAAAAAGGATCGCTGGCAGGAGAGGCACATCCTTAGACCATACATCGCTTTCGACAGTGTTCTGTGTGAGGCGCTGCAGCACAACCTGCCCCCGTTTACTCCACCTCCCCACTCCGAGGACGCTGTCTATCCAATGCCCAAGGTCATCTTCAGGATGTTTGACTATACAGATGCACCAGAGGTGAGGAACTAGGGGTGTATACAGGGGATCCAAACCTTTAACGTGTTTGCAGCTGTTTTGTATATCTCAATGTAATACTTCAAACATTTTCTTTTGATTTTAATTACCTTAGCTTTTTTTTTCACTGGCAACGTTAAATTGTCTATAATTAAGGCTACGATTTTGTCACGTGAATTTGAAAAAAAGTCGGTGAAATCTTGGAAATGGATGTAAGAACACTTGATTAGGCGTTTCCTTTATTTCATTTAAAAAATGCAGAATGTCATGCACTGAAAATACAAATCTGCAAGTATATGTAAATTGTTTGGTTTTGTGTGCACGCAGCATTTACGTGTAGCTATGTAGGTCAGCGAATGAGATAGAAGCAAGCATGTAAATCGGTGACAGGTAAAATACAAAAACAAATTGTGAGAGCAGTTTTCTGTCGAGACAGAAGAACAAATGCATCAGAGATGTGGGTATGTGTAAGTGTTGTGTGAGATATTTTTTTTTTAATTTTAATTTGAGAGGCAAGTGGCTTGGGCCGTCGGTTATTTCGCGCCCTGGGTCAGTTTACAGGAACCTGCTATTTTTCCTTTCCTGTCTATATTACACTGGGTCTTTTCCCTTTGCTTTCTTCATAGTGCTGCCACCTTGCAACCAACCATGAAATTGGCAGTATGCTACACTCTAGGTCAGGGGTCTCCAACCCTGGTCCTGGAGAGCTACAGAGTCTTCTGATTTTTGTTTCAACCAAGCTCTCGGTTACTTAATTGAATCAATTATTGGCTTAATTACTCAAGATCTGGATTCTCGAACACATGTTAATTAGCCATTGATGATATAAAGGCACCTGTAAAACCTGCATGATTGGGGCGGTCCAGGACCAGGGTTGGAGATCCCTGCTCTAGGCTCCACTTAAAAGCTTTCTGCTTTGAAAGTGCAAAAAATTAAGTTGTATATTCAAATGGTTTTCTGAATGTCAGGCGTTTACCTTTTTGATGACTTCATGGGAATTGTTAATTTAAGATTTGTATGGCCGAGGAAGGTGGGGGTAGAGGTGATAACTCTGTGACTTAACCATGATGTGAAACACAGATGTCTGCACACAAAGGGTAATTGCTACCTTGTTCCATTACAACATTTTCACAATTCTTTTTAATGAAAATGTTTCTTTAAAGGAGTTCATATTGCATAACTTCAAGTAAGCAAAAAAAAAGGGCAAAAGTTCAGCAAAACTCTTTAAAATGGGGCTTTAGGATTTGGTTTTATGCCTAAATAAATATGATCTTGGAGCAGTATTTGATGTGTGCAAATTCTTGTATTTGGATTTTAATGAGCTAGTGCCTTGACTGAAGAAAGGCAAACAATTTACTAATAATTAGTGTATACAGACATGTGGCAGAGTGGTTGCAGCGATGACATCACGGGCCAGGAAGAAGCAACTCAAAAACAATGAATGGGCGGGTGAAACCGAACTCAACGGTGCTCAGCGTTTTATTAAATAAACAAAACAAACAAAAGATTTAAACAAACAACAAACAAAAAGGCGTGTTGGCCAAACAAATAAGTATCGTGCTGGTGTAAACCAGCACGCTTAGCAGTTATTTTTAAGTTTTGTTTTTCTCTCTCCTCGCTCTTCCGCTCTCACGCCTAATACACTCTCCCTGAGGGTAGAGAGCTGCAGGTTTATATACAGTTACCATCTCCCGATTTAGCAACAATTAATCAATGAATTAACTCAGGAGATGGTCACCGTCTGCACAAGTTTAATAAGGGTGCGTGACTTTCAGCTAGCTAAATAAATAAATCACTAGCTGATCAGTCATGCATCCTCACAAGGTTTTTAAAAACACAAAAACAATAACAAATATGCGGTGCTTTTATCCGCGCCGCAAACAATAATACAAATATATATAGGTGCAGGACACTCTGCCACAAGACACTATCTTGTTTTGATATTAATTACAGTTTGTCAGATATTGACCATTCAGTTTCACTTCTAACTTGCTAAAAACTACAGCAATGGTAACAGTCCAACATTTAAATGGGGCTAAAGCAATTTAATTACCCCTTTAAAAAAGTGCTGACATTTTTAGCTAATTAACTTGCGTAGCGTTAGTTTATCCACTCCAAGTTAGAACTTTTTATTAATTGCCTACATACAGGGCTTGAAATTTGCATTTTGTTCTGCCTGACCAGGCTTCCACTTTACAAAAATACAAGTTTTTTAGTAAAAACATGCCTTTTTTACACCTCTTGGTTTCTGTAAATTATTACAATAGGTTAGACTAAAGGCTGCGGTTCAGCACAAAATAACAGGTACATTTGCTCACATTCCAGCAAGTGCAAGCAATGCTTTGTAAAAGTGATGCATGTTTCCAGGGCTGGATCAACACACAGACAAACTAGGCAGCTGCCTAGGGCCCAAAGTCATGGGGGGGCCCAAAACGAAGTGTGGTGTGTTTTTTTTTTTATTTTTTTATTTTTTTTTTTATATATACTCGTGCTGTATTCATGTCATTTGCTTCGCACCTAGTGTGCATAGCCCTTAAGTCTCGGTCAGTGGCATAGCTGTCAGCCATGTGCAAAAATCTTGACCCGTCACCAGCAACCCCCTGCCCCCCAAAACTAAATCTAGTGGTCTAGGTTAAGGTTTTTCATCAATCCCAAGGTTTTTCTGCAGTGGTCTCACTGGTGTGAACACTGAGGGGTTGACATGTGTGGTTTGTAGACATAAACTCCGGGCTATAGCAACTTCAGATGTAATAGTTTTACCATATTATTGATTTATATACAGGTAGCCAAAGCTGACCTTGCTGTCAGCTGTTGGCTACAAGACTGCTATCGATGCTGCTTCAGAGGTCTCGTCCTGCTTCATTGTTGGTACTGGGAATGGGAGTGGCAGTATTCTGAAATACCACAGTTATTGCGGGCAGATGATTTTTTTTTTTGCGTTTTTGGTTTTTGAACATTGGGCAGATATTACTACATTGATTTATTGTCGCGTGTACTGATATCTGCTCATAATAATAAAGAGAACTGGACTGTCGTGCTGTTGTGCGTTTCCGTCGCATTGCGTTACTCCACCGGCGCGCTGTCTAAAGCAGGCTCTAACATTGCGAGTGGAAGGTGGTGGGGCATTTTGATGAATAGATGGTAAAAATATTCATCAAATGACTCTAAGAATTGTTGCACTATTGGCCAGTGAGCTCCAGAAATGACTGGCTGAATATGTGATAGATATAATCCTGCTTTTCTCCAGGGCCCTGTCATGCCTGGCAGTCACTCAGTCGAAAGGTTTGTAATAGAGGAGAACCTTCATTGCATCATCAAGTCCCACTGGAGGGAAAGGAAAACCTGGTAAGCAAATTCATTGTACTTGGGTTAATTATGGGAATAATGGGTATGTGTTACTCAAATTGCATTCGAAGGCTGCTAGATTAGTTGGTTTGTACATGTCATCCTATTGCATGACACTGAACAAGACAGACTGTTCTAAAAACTCCACTTGCTGTTACACTTGGAGATCTGGAGTAGCATTGTACTTAACTTGTTGCTTTTTAGCTTGGAGTCTAGACATCATGGAATTGCACCGTTGCAACTGGGCCATTGCAAAATCTGGCAGAGCTGGAGGCCACAATAATTGTAGATACTGTTTTTATTATATATGGTTTGATCTGAATTGCACATATTATGTATGACATGCTTATAATACTCTTCAATGTAAACTAGGGCAAGGCATTACTGTTTTAGAAAGCAGCAGTGAGATGTTTAAGAATGGGAGTTCACAAAAACACATCTGGACATGCATTTGCTCTACAAGCACAATACTAATCTATATTGCTACAAATTAACTTAATCTTAAAGTCGCCACTCTCCTACGTAGAGCATCAGTTTGCTCAATGTTGCGGCAGCAACCAGTGACTGTAGAAGCTGAGCTCCATTTCCTGCTCACTTAAACTTATTTAACCAAACTGTACTTGTTTTAAAAACTTGCACACACTCCAATACAAACCTTTAACATTCTGGTTAACTAAGAAATATTTGAATATTAAAAGAAATGAAAAAGCAACATCACACACAATGTCGCAATGATTTTTAGATCAGAAAACAATAGAAATGTCTTTCACATCTGGACAACACTGTTGTAATTGCTCGAAGACAGTTCTTCAAATGCCTATCGCTGAGAAATGGGAAGTTTTGATTTGATCCCCATTGACAAATGCACTCTCGCAGACAAGTTGATCCAAAGCTGGTCAGCATCAGCAGTTAACAACTCTAGAGTAGGACCTCCACAACTTGGTGTTTAACATTCAGAATGTTATTGTGCTGCAGTTCTATCAGTTCTTCCTGGAAGTTAGCTTTGGTTACATCAAAACAGCTTTGACATCAGCATAAAACTGATTCTCGACAAGTCCTAGTACTAGTGCAGGTGGTTTCATGTCAGCCTCCACTGTGGTATTGAGATCCTGTCTTTAACTTGTAGCACAGGTTTTCCTAGGGCATTATGCAGTGGCGTGAAAATAAATGTGGAATCTCCCTTTTAAGCAGGGCAATCAATCCTTTTTCTTTTCCAACCGTGGAAGGTGTTCCTTCAGCAGTCAAACAGGCTTTACCTGTTCCTTCAAAAAACTTCTTTTTGGCCAGTAAGGGGCAGTAATGTAAGCATTTCCTCCACACATTTTTCACCATTGTGAAAACGCACTCTAACAATTAACTGTGCCGTGTCCGAACAATGTGTTGACTTGTCTAGTGCTAGACAGAAATATTCAGCATTTCACAGCTGAGTAAACAAGTTTTCAGACACAGTTTCCTCGTATCCAACAGTTGAGTCTGACACTTGTAACCTAGAGATCTGTTTAACAATCTGTAAACCGTGACTTGCTGCAATCTAGGAAACACTTCTTCATTAGTTCTCCAGCCGTAAAGCTTCGGTAACATTATCACTTGTATGAGCATGAAACTATTTTGTTCATGAAAACTTTCAAGAAGTTTATGCACCTTGTCTTTTCTCTGCTCGATTCCAAATTGGGTATGAATCGCCAAAGTCAAGATGACGGTTTCATAATTGCGTTGCAAGATGACCTTCTTTAACACAGCAATAGTCTTCTGGCACAGCAGACATTGATTTTCCATTAGCCCCACTAAAAACAAATTCCAATTCCCAGTTAGGATTGAATACGTTTGTTCATCCCTGATGTTGTGTTTTGGTTGCCATTTATTTTCTCCTTTTACATCAACTGCATTTTCAGCGTTTACCGTTAGACTATTTTTGTGCACTCTTGATAATGTTGCTTCATCCCGCCCTTGAAGTCAAAGAGCTTGGGGCTGCCAATCAGTGGCCTGTTTTTCCAAGAGCTATCCTCTTCATTGGTAGGAAAATAGTAGGTTTTAGCATACAGTATTTATGAATAACATAGTTTCATGATACATGATTGTTTGTTTACTGCACATGGAAAGACTCGTGTGTCACAGACTAAGGGGGTCGCATGTTGAGTAGGCTGGCTGTAAGAACTGCAAAATCTCAATATACAACGGTTTGTTTTCTTACTAGTACATTGGGTGAACAAAACTTTCATTTGCATTAAACTATTGTGTTGCCCTTGACCCTCAATATGGATCTTAACTGATTTTATATTTGATAATTGTGATTTTCACTGTATTACGTAAAACTGAATTCTGATCCTTTTTGTTTAATTTTAGTGCTGCTCAGCTGCTTAGCTACCCTGGAAAAAACAAGATTCCACTCAACTACCACATCGTGGAGGTATGTAAATTAGAAATTAATCTACAGAATGTCTCTCATACACGGGGGCTGGGGGCTTGTTGCCTTCAAATGACATACTGTTAAATATCTGAGGTGCTGTAGATGCCTGTTTATCAAGCAGACAGGAATGTTGCAACTAACAGTACTGCATGCCCTTGTATAGATGCATCCTCTACTTAATGTGACATTTTTATATGAGCAATTTATTTTTGTGGTGGTAGCAGACATAGAAAGTCTAACTGCTGGGCCTGCACTTCCTGGAATTGCATGTTCCTCATTAAACCGAACATATGAAGATTATTTTCACATGCGATTTTAAATTTAACAGATTATATAGTGATCGCTGTGGTGTGTGTGTGGGGTTGTGTGTTTTATTTTTTTATTTTTTTTAAATAGCTTCAAGTTGCAGGACTAGATAGACCTAGCACTGACCATTGAAATTCAGTTTTGAACTCTAAAACGCACTTTTATAAATGGCCATTTAAATGGTTGTACAGGTGATTTTTGGAGAACTGTTCCAGCTGCCACAGCCTCCGCACATCGATGTCATGTACACCACGCTGCTGATTGAGCTCTGCAAGCTGCAGCCTGGCTCTTTGCCACAAGTCGTATCCTTTTTATGTTTGTACTCTATCTTAATATAAATGAGTGCATTGGTATGGTGTCTTCTGTTTTGTAAGTGTTGTATACTTGAAAATGACCCTTAATTTGAAACTGCCAGCTCGCCCAAGCTACAGAGATGATGTACATGCGTCTGGATACAATGAACACAACTTGTATAGATAGGTATGTTTTTTTATCTTGTATACCATTTTGAAATTAAATCTCAAAAATAATTTGCCAGTAATGTCCCACAAATCTGTTAAAGGGCTTTACCCTGTTTTCAGGCCACACAATATATATATATAGTGTGTTATATAAATTTTACAATAATATGCAGTAAACGGTAAAATTAACAATATGATGTTGCCTGAACATTTGCTGTCTCTTGAATGTGTGTTTATATTAATCCACAGAGGGTGTACTGTATGTATATCCTGTAGATGCCTTCTGTACATATGTTAATTCGATATGGCCATTCCTTGACAAGTTCAGTCGCGTATGTTTGTGCGGTGGGGGGTATAGGTGTGGTTCTCCAAATGTGTTTTTAAAGGGTTTCCAACCTGTACTTAATGGAACCTTTTTTTCTCACCCCTTTCTAGGTTTCTCAACTGGTTTTCCCATCATTTAAGCAACTTCCAATTTCGATGGAGTTGGGATGACTGGTAAGAGCTTTCATAGCCCTTTTTATTGGTGCTTGCCCTAATTCTTGATGCATGTAATGCAGGGTTTTTTTTGTTAGTTTTTTTTTTGTGGAGAAAATGGGGAAACAAGAGCTATATTATCGGTATAAATGTAACTGCGTTCTAAATTTTAAACTTATGTTATGATGTTTCTAGGTCTGACTGCTTGACACAGGACCTTGATAAGCCCAAACCAAAGTTTGTAAAAGAGGTGTTGGAGAAATCTATGAGGTAATTGATCAAGTATAGTTTTGTCAAGTTTGTCATTTTTTAGGGGTTTTTTTTATTAGTAAATGTACTAGAGTAGTTTTAGGTCATTGCAAATGCCCTTGACTAACTTCATTCAAAAAGTCTGAAATAAAAGCTATTCTATGTATCGGCATTAAAAATTTAAATATATGTAATTTTTTGGTCTTTTTACAGGCTTTCTTATCATCAAAGGATTGTGGACATTGTACCGGCTAACTTCTCAGCATTGATACCAGCAAACCCCATTTTCATATATAAATATATGGATGAAAGTAGCAGTAAGTATGATCCTAGTTTTAATTCAAGATTCCAGAAACTGTTTGGGTTTATTTTTTTAATGAAAAAATTCTATTGCACGTAAGTTCATACTGATAAACACATTTTTTTGGAGGTGTGTCCTATGCTAAAACAATTAACCTGGTTCTGTAGCACTGTGCTTGCAGTCTAGCCTCATACGCCAACACCTATGCACCACATTGTGTGCTGCAGGACAGACTTACAAAGTACATGGAGCAGGGTCTAATTACATGAATATAGTAACTTTTCTGATTTTACTTTCCATTCTCCCACGTTTACCTTAGGTTCCCTGCCAGGCTACCCTGTCACGATCGCCATCAGCAATGCAATTATAAACAGATCCTCGAACGACGAGATCTTGACAATCCTGAAAGATGTTCCCAACCCCAACCAGGAGGATGATGATGGTCAGTCTGATTGATTGGATTATTTGTGATTAATTAAATTCTTTCGGCTGGTGTTTTATTTTTATTTTTTTGCAAGCACTAGAGACTGAAGTAGTTGCATTGCCCCACAGTGAAGGGAAAGCACAGGCAATGTGTGTTTTCAAATCTGGAGGGATCGCCCTTTCATGGGGTGGTGGAAAAGTTTACTCCATTCTCCCCGAGAATTCCTGCAGTTGTCCCAGTATCTAGTGTGCTGGAATGGTTTTATAATTCAAGTTAAAAGCGGTCTTGTGTTCCCTGTGATAGATGAAGGCGACAGTTTCAATCCTCTGAAGATTGATGTATTCCTGCAGACGCTGCTTCACATGGCTGCAAAGTCTTTTAGCCACTCCTTCAGTGCTCTGGCCAAGTAAGTGTTTCATGCAATGCAAATGTGTAGCTTAAAAACTATGTTGCTAATATTACTTCATTCATTTAAAAGATAAATTACTAGCAGGTATAACTTTATAAATCTTTCTTTCTCTCCTCCACCCTGCAGATTTCATGAGGTGCTAAAAAGCTTGACTGACAGTGATGAAGGGAAGCTGCACATCCTTAGGGTGGTGTATGAAGCCTGGAGAAATCATCCTCAGGTAACTAAGCTGGGTATTGTTTAAACATTTTGTTTGGAACAGTCCTAATTCTAAATGTTTTAATACATATGTTTCTTGAGCTAAGAGGGGACTCAAAAGACTGAATTGTGAAAACCCTTGATTTTATTTTGAAATTGAAGCCTATTTTGAGTCTCTTCCATATATTTTATATATCTGAACTGGCTGCATAAATGTATGCTTTTTTGCTTTTTTTTTTGTTCCCAAAAACAAGGTGCTTTAGACTGAACTTCATTCTACATACATAGTAAATCAGCTACATACTGTATATTTTGTGACTTGCGCTATAAAAAGCAGATGATATATTCACGTTTGTGAAATGTATATGCAGCACACTATAAAATAAAATTTACGTGGGAAATCATACTTTGTAGCAAAGCATAGCCTACAAGAAATGAGTTATGATCTCAGTTATGATCTTTTTCTCTTCATCAGATGATATCTGTATTGATTGACAAGATGATTAGAACTCAGATTGTTGACTGTGCAGCGGTGGCAAACTGGATCTTCTCTCCAGACATGGCCCACGATTTCACCAGGTAAGTGTAGTAGGGCAATGTATAAGCAAAAGAAGGCTATGTACTTTTTATTTGTTAAAAATAAATAAGATCATTGAATCACAGCTTGGTGTGTGGTTTTTTTTCCCCTGAATTTGTCAATTGATAGTTTGATGATATACCCTTATTATATAATCAAGTTGTTCTCTAATGCTACAGAAAATATCTGTAAACTTAGCCAGTCAACTTTTCTGTAACATTGGTATTATGGGGGAAAAAGTCCGAAATTTACCTCCATGAGCAGTCATTTTATCATTGTATCTGATTGATTGATTTTGTGTATTGCAAGAAACTGAACTTTACAGGACCGTTGCCAACCGTGTTAAAGCCTCTTTTGGGTGAGACACCATTTGAGGTAGTGACTTCATATTTTGTGATCTCACAAAGAGAACGTATTTGTTGGTTATAATTAGGGCATCTGATTTCCGGTTTTAACCAATAACATCCCCAATACCAAAAAAATGAAATTGGTGTATATCCAATAAATGCAGGATAAAGTGCAACTCCTAGAAGAATATGCCCGTGATCATAAGGAATTTGTTGTGGAAGACAGCAAAGGAAAGAAGTGTGCAAGTACTGTCAGATTACTATACATATTGACAGAAAAAAACTCCCAAGAATTTTGGAACGTAACCGAAGAAAATGTCATACAGTATATAAAGTAAAAGCCCCGAAAAAAGATTTACATAAAACTCGAAAAATAGCTAAAAATAAGCACCGCAACATGAAATGAAATGTAATAAAAATAGAAGCCCTAGTTAATGTATTGTATTCTGGAAAGTGTTTGTTAAAAAAAAAAAAAAAAAGTTTTATGTACAGTAGTCCCTCAAGAAACCAGGTTGTCTGAAATATCTATGTGTCTGGTTTTAAATAAAAAAAATAATAAAATGAAAAAAACACACACACTTGTTGAGCTCAGTTTAAATGTATAAATCATTCATTTGAAATAGCATTGTGTTCTCTGTACGCATTACATTATGTAAATCTGTACAGTAGGCATATACAGTAATAAAGTAAATCTCTGCTACATACATAGCCTGTAGGCTACTGGTAACACAAAATAAATCCTGCTGTGTCATTGTACATATTAATGTACAATGCAGAAATAAGCCCATCGGTATTTCTGAAAGCTTCTCTCCCTTTTCCAGCCATTCGATCGCAGTTTAGACTTTGTAGCGAGTTTTATGTGCCCTGTTTTAATCCTGTTCTTAATTGTAGAGATTTAGTAGGATACTTCTATCTTTTACGTTGTTCTCGTCCCGTCTCTGGTGTCAGTATAGCAGTTTTTAGTGTTGTGTGTGTTTTTTGGGGGTTTTTTTGGCCCCCTTTCCTCAAGTGTGTCTGTTTGGATCATGCAATTCACAGTGGCCTAGCGGCACACTAAATTGGTTATTTAGGCGACATGGGTTGTGTCCAGCATAACCAAATGTACAGCATAACAGTGTCTGTATTAGTGAGGGACTACTGTATTGGTAAAAACTGCCAAAAATAATAGGTTCACATTCCCCTTGCCAATTGATTTGAGCACAAACTGTAAAATATGGTACAGTTCTATAATAAACACTATTGTGCTATTTTAATAGATACTAGCCATTGACCCACAAATATGTTTTTTATGCAGGTTTTATGTTTGGGAAATCCTGCACTCCACTGTTCGTAAAATGAACAAACATGTGCAGAAGATACAGAAAGAGCTGGAGACTGCCAAGGAGAAACTGGAAAAACAACACAGCAGAAAGGTAAAAGACAAAAGCCTTATTTATTTTCGTGCGGTTTGCCAAGTGTTTTTTAGTATTGTGTTTGGCAGTTGCTCCTGTCTTTCAGGCGGTTGGTCTTGTGTAGATCACTCCGAATTAAGGGTCAGCTTGTTTCTTCCTTTTCAGAAGGACAGTGGTGACGAGGAAGAGGACAAGAACAGCGATGAAGAGGACGGGCTGTTGGAAGAACAAATTGAACGTCTGCAGGAGAAAGTGGAGTCTGCTCAGAGTGAACAGAAAAACCTTTTCCTGGTCATCTTCCAGGTAGGGTTTGTTTGTTTGGGGGGCTGCATGCATAAACTGCACCTTTTTAACATTAAATCCATCTGTAATCAATCAATATAAGTTGGAGAGGGAAATAATTGACAAGTGTTTTTTTTTTACTGCCAGATTGTTTTGTTTGTGTTAAAGCACTGACAAGCAAGACTGTTGGATGTACTGTTGAGAATTAAATGTCCTTTCTTATTTTTTTTTATTACTTTTTTTAAAATTAGAATCTTGTCTCAAACCTCTTTTGTTTTATTTTCTTTGCATTAAGTAATGTTCAAGAGACAAGTTAGTACCAAGTAGGCTGTGTGTGTGTGTGTGTGTGTGTGTGTGTGTGTGTGTGTGTGTGTGTGTGTGTGTGTGTGTGTATCTTTTCTCCCCGGATAAACCTTGATTTTTTTTTTTTTTTCAAGTTATCCACCTATCATGTGTGGATCATTTGCTGAAATGTCAGTGGCACTTAAATGGGTGCCAAGGTGATCACTTTGTTTTCATTATTCCTTTGCTGAAGTCGTTTTTTTTTTGTTATTTATTTTTTGTTCCCTTCACAGCGCTTTATCATGATGCTCACAGAGCACTTGGTGCGTTGTGAAACCGGAGGGGTTGACTTCAACACACCCTGGTACAAGAACTGCATTGAGAGGCTTCAGCAGATCTTCCTAATGGTACTTCAGCCTTCCTATTCTGTTTGTAATCCAGAGCTTCCAAGCTAGCTTCATCATTTTATAAACATGCAGCTGTTAACAAAATTAAACCATTTAAACTTAGGATTTAATTGTGTTTTGTTTATTAACTATTCTGTGTTAAGACACTGCTCCCCATTTAGTAAAATATATACTTAACCCCAGTAACAAAGCTAACAAGTAACCATCCTATGAATCCAGAGATTGTTTGGGAATGTAAAGCTGAAACATGCGTGCGTGGTTAAATGGAACAGCTTTATTCTATAAACTTGTGGTTCCCCTCCAGACAAAGTTTAATATATAGTATGCTTATAGTTCAGTGTTAATATGTGATTATTGTTTATCTGGATCTATATCTTTGACGGTCACAGAATAGAAAAGTAGGATCGTCTCCCTAACGCACTGAAATGAAACCCTGATGAATTCCTTAGTTCTTGATGGAATCTTTGTTTTCCCTACAGCATCACCAGACTATCCAGCAGTACATGGTCACATTGGAGAACCTGCTGTTTACAGCTGAGCTTGACCACCACATCCTGGCTGTTTACCAGCAGTTTTGCGCTCTGCAGATGTAAAGACCATTTTCACGACGACAGGAGCCTGGAGATTGAAGGGTGTCTTGTGTGAACAGAGACTTGGCATTTCTTGCATCAAGATTCCCATTTGAGAGGAGCCTTTATTTTACTCTCCCTCCCCATTCAGGGTCACTTGTCATTTGCAGACCGCTTTTCTAAAATTTGTTTTGTTTTAAAGAAGAAATTAAATGGCCGGCATAAAACATTTAAATGAGCAAGGCTATGCTTAGAAGGAACAATGTGGACATTTCATTAATTTTTTTTTTTTTTTTTTTTGGGGGTTGATTCTCTACCATTTTTTTTTTAATGGTGAAACACTTCAAGAACTCATCTATTCATGTTTGTTAGACTCCCATAGTTTTAACTTTTGAACTTATTCAACTACAAGAAGTTAATTATTGTCTTGTGAGTTCAAAAATATGTGTTTGCTATGAAGTTGGATATGTTGATGCTAAAAAGAAAATCTAGCCAAACTGGAAGGAATCCAGAACAACCAACTAATATTTTAATAAACAATACACTGTACAATCTGCAGAATGTGCATGTATGACAGTAGTATTAAACGGTGTGAATTGGAAGCATGGCCTACACTTTAACACACACAAACCTGAAAAGAGAGTGAACAATTGGATGAAATACACTGGTATCTAATTACCTTTTTTAGAGTTGTGTGTCTGTTCTATTTCTTTTTTGGTAGTTTTAGGGTGGGTTGGGGGAATTGCATGGGTGTGTGTGTGTGTGTGTGTGTGTGTGTGACTAACAAAGTGGTGTGTACTTCACTGCCTTTCACATATTGTGTATCCTCTACGGCTCCTATGTCAGTCCATTTTTGACTGCACATATTCTGACCCAGCACACCACCTCTACTTTCAACCAAACATTCCAGTGATAGTGGCATATATCTTAGCCAAATTATTATTTAAAAAAATAAATAAATAAACCTTGCGTCTAAAGCCTTTTGAAATACAGACTTTGATATTTGTTAAATACCTTGGGGGCAATATGGTACTGACCTCTAACCTAATATTGCTGTCATTTAATGTTGAGACTTTTGAAGATAATTTCACAGCTCTATTTTATGATTCTCACTGGATTATTATTTTTTTTTAAATATTTAAAAAAAAAAAGTAAAATCTAGACACAAAACATTTTGAGGGACATTTATTTTTATGTCTAGTCAAATCATTAATATTTTTATATGATTTTTCTCTCATATTATAGTCCATATTTCTTATACTATATGTTCCAGCCATATTTTTAAAAAAATGAATACATACTTATCATATGCTGATTTTTAGATAATTTATACTACTTGTATTCCAAATGTACATTTTCTTCAATTTGCAAACCATTATATCGGTAGTCTTTATTTCCCTTTTACAGTGCACGAAACACCAGTGTTTGTTATCTGGAGAGCCACTTATCCAATTATGAAGAAACCTGGTATTAACATTATAAACTAAGAGATTCTGAGGAGATACAGAGCTTTGGAGAGGGGTGTATGTTCATTTTAAAACTCATTTAAAACAAAAGAAACAAAATATTAAATTTCAAGTCAGCAATCGCAAGTTTCTCTGCCTTTTGAAAATCATGTTACATGTGACATAGTGGCAGCCAATTTCTATTACAACATGCACATAATTAAAGGGCATTTCTTACGTGTACAGTACATCACATTCAGTGTGGCTATACTACATCAAAGCCAACATTAATAGCCATATTAAAGAAAGATTTAGAAGTATCAGACACAATAGTGCGTGAAAGAACTCTACAAAGGCACTGGAACACAGAAGAGTTGTGTGCAAATACGTAGACCTCACTGCAAACCACTAAACAAACCTTAAAAAATCTGCCAAGAATTATGAACAGGAATCTGAAGCAATCTTCAGCAAAATTCCCTGGTCAACTTAGACTTCCCCCCATAATGGACCACAGTATGTAATTTGGAGAAAAAAGATAAAGATTTCAGTGAAGAAATATTTTACCTACAGTTAAACATGGAGGTGGTTCGATCATGATATGGGTGGGGTGGGGGTTTAGCAGTTCAGGGACTGAGACATTCATGAGCTTGAAGATCGAATGAATGCAATCATGTATCAAAACATTCTACACAGTACAATGATACCATCTGCTCGAAGGCTGATCAGCAGACTCTTCCAACACGTCAACAACCCAAAGCATATGGAGGTGAAAGTTCTGGAATGGTCTTTGTTTGCAATTGCTAGATCTCAATCCAATAGAAATGCTTTGACCTGATCTGAAAAAAGCTTTAGCCAAGCATTGTGCTTTTATCAAAAAGTGGTTAAAGTTTACTAAATGCTTGTCCTTAATCTGTTACTTTAAATTCTGGTATAAGCGCAGGGTGCCAATACTTTTGTCAATACACCGGTAGTATAAGTGAGTGTTATGTCATATCAGAAGGATTTTTAGGGCTGGGATTAACTGGAACATTTTCTATGTCAGATTGAGAGGTGGTAACAAATCAATTGACATACACACCAGCGCAATTGCTTGGTATTAAAACTAAATGGTTTTAACAGATCTTTATGCTTGGTGTGGCTGGGGAGTGGAATTCAAGCATATCTTTTTTAAAGGTAACTTTAAAAGGTTAAACATTAATTATGTAAAATATTATGATCTTATCTACAAATTAGAAAAATCAATTCCACAACTTCAATGCAATTAAAAACAGATATTAGAATTTAGCATTAATGTAGTTAATTTTGAAAAACGGGGTTATTTCAAATTAAAACCCCTCCAGACAATGATGGAATTCAGTATTTTTAGATTTAATATTTTGCACAATGAGAATATTTTTTTTGGGGGGGGACAGCACTGTTTCCACATTGCCATTAAACCTTAATTAGAACCCATTGGTCTCTTTAAAAAAACATTCTTCCCTTTTCACAAACTGGTTTTGTTTTCAAAAATCGGTTTTGGTTTGCAGTTCATGAAACCCTTTTCAGAGGTTGATATTTTAGTAATTCAAGCAGGTGTTTCTGTTTCTTGTTTCATTATTATTACAGCAGCGTTACCATAATATAAAAAATGAATGCATGAATAAAATGCCTACCAAAATGCCAGAATGATAAGGCGCCTCTGGTTAGAAATTAACCTCCGCTTATCGTTGCATTAGGTATTTTACAAAACATCATGTTTTAATGCCTGAAACCGATAGGTCATTTTGTTCATTCATCCCAGATGACTGCTGCTTTTTTATGCCAGGCAACCTGAGCCCATGTCTGTAAAACTTAGCTCAGGGGAACTCTGATGAGAATAATTGGTGATAATAATTTTTATCACGGTACACCTGTTACTACCTTATTTTCCCTCCTCCCAGTGAATGGGTAGATTTCTCCTGTGTTGTGGCAGGCCTTACTCCCAGTTTTAGACCACAATGTACAGCTATACCACACATACAACTACGGCTCTCGTTGTGCTCGCGCAGCTTCTTTTTTTTTAATCACCCAAACAAAAAAACACAATTAGAAAAACAATCCTTAAACGGTTTAGTCGTTGCCAATTATGATTTGAAGCTCAGCTCACCGCACCTGCTCTGACTCGGGAGGGCGAAGACAAACACACACTGTCCTCCGAAGCGTGTGCCGTCAGCCGACCGCTTTTTTTCACACTGCGGACTCACCATGCAGCCACCCAAGAGCTACAGCGTCAGAGGACAACGCAGCTCTCGGACAGCTTTCAGGCAAGCCTGCAGGCACCCGCCAGACTACAGGGGTCGCTAGCGCGGTGAGCCGAGGACACTCTGGCTGACCTAACCCTCCCTCCCCGCGGACGACGCCCGGCCAATTGTGCGCCGCCCCCTGGGAGCTCCCATCCACGGTCGGCTGTGGAATAGCCTAGACTTGAACTCGTGACGTCCAGACTATAGAGCGCATCCTGCACTCCACGTGAAGCACCTTTACTGTATGCGCCACTCGGAAGCCCCATAATCAGTAAAATTTGTGGAAAATAAATTCCTAAATACATATAGTGATACAAGATACAGCTGTACCGTTGGTCTATTCATTTTTAAACACCATTTATTTGTGCATCTTTTGGCAAACTGAGCTAATTAATAACAATAATCATTAACAACAGTCTGTCTTTGTGTGTGACGTCAGTAGCACGGCTCGGCTCTGCAGTGGAAAAAACAACCCAGGCTCCCCTTAACCGCACCGTGAGGGCTCAGTATGGCCCTGGTGCGGCTTGGTTGTACAGTGGAAAAGAAGCATTATATGATCACTAACTAGCACTGGAATTTACACCACTGGCTGCCTACTGCCCTCTGATCATAAACTATAAGAAACCAAGTATAGACTAGTGTTTCTGGCTATTGTCTCCCTCAGTGTAATGAGTTTGACTGTTTTCTGTAGAAGGCGTTAGATGAGGAGTTTGTCTAGTTGATTAGGGGATAGATTTGGTTTGTAATTAAATAGATTTGGTGTTATGAATAAAAAGACTGTTCCAGTGAACGTTTTGTCTGAGCTCTTTCTTTCTATTCTCCAGACCATGGCCAGAACTAAACCAGTCAGTGCTGCAGCACAGGCCCTGTAAGAGACACCAGAACCAACTGTGCATCTTCTATTTTGGGAGAGGCGAATCTGAATCAGGTGCAGGGTCTGCTGTACTTGTGCTGGAGTCCATTCTTTCTACCTCCCTACTCCCTGAAAATAGAAGAACTGGAACAGCAATGGAGTGACATGCTGTATTTGTATTCATTAAATGAGGTATGCAAATGAGATTCCCAGAGCATAGCATCTACGCTTTCGGTGTGTAACATACGTCATCGACCATTAATCAAATCAGTTGAACTCTATAAAGAACCATTCAGAGCCACGGCTGACACATTTTACGTCTTGCATTTTATTAAAAAAACAAAACAAACCAAAAAAAAACCTACTTGCTAATCCGAGCTATAAAACTAGAAGCATGTTTCTAAATTAAACTTCATGAAACACATCAATAAAACGTAGGCTACCCTGTAATTATATTCATGGTTTCTGCAAAAAAAAATCTCAAAAATATGCAGTTTAATAATGTGAAACACCAACTGTTGGGCATAAACAAATAAATTTAAAAAAAAAAAGTTTTTTGCTTTCTTATAAAACATTAAACCAAGTCCATTGTTTACCTTTTTGGGGTCCCTGCTTTGTTCTCAGCTGGCACATACATCCTTATGACAATAATGCTACATTGTATGCTAAAATAATCCTTTCTGCCTTCATTCTTTAATGGTTTTCTCATGTCCACTCTACTTAGTCAGATATCAGTCTAGATTGTTTACATTCTGCTATAGCAGTTTTAGTATCTCTCCCCGTTTGAAACCTGTTTCCAACTGTGAACCACATCACCTTGTTCCTGCTACTGCTTGCAGCAGTATGAGGTTATACCTCAAAGCTCTATTTAGCAAAGCAAACATTTAAAAATGTTTTTTGTAAAGCAGATAACATTTTACAGGAAACACCTGCAGACCAGATAGTTTCAATTTATAAGCTAGCAAACCACCTTAAACATGTCAAAAAATAAGAAGGTAACAAACACCCATTAAAATTAAATTAAAAAACGAAAACAAATAAACAACTCTTACAAACGTTTACAACAATAAATTGCACAGTAGTCTTCCCATGTTTATATTTTGCATTTACCAGTTTTCCATGTTTTGCTATGTTGTTTAATTGCTTTACCATACCTCTCTGTGCTTTATAGGAGGCTGTGTGGTCCAGTGGTTAAAGACACGGGCTTATAACCAGACGGTCCCTGGTTCAAATCCCACCTCAGCCACTGACTCATTGTGTGACCATGAGCAAGTCACTTAACCTGCTTGTGCTCTGTCTTTCGGGTGAGACGTAATTGTAAGTGACTCTGTAGCTGATGCATAGTTCACACACCCTAGTCTCTGTAAGTTGCCTTGGATAAAGGCATCTGCTAAAATAAACTAATAATACAATGCTTGCCTATGCTTTACCATACCTCTCTGTGCTTTACAAAGCTCGCCTATGCTTTAACATACTTCTCAGTGCTTTATCATGCTTGCCTATGATTCACTCTTCGTTATTATACTTTGCTATGGTTTTACCATGGTAAACTTTTATAGGGACTGTGGAAGGGTGGTGGGCAAATCACTGACACCAGGAGACAGTATTTTATTTGTAACGCCGCTCAGGCGCACTGATTTATTGCGTCCAGGAGATGGCGTTGTTGTCCGTGGACTGGATACTGGCGACAGTAACCAGCACCACGGCTTGTACCACAGGTACACAAGCAAGGGCACAACAGGTGCTCGTAAATAATAATGAAAACCAAAGGCTAAAGAAAAAGGGAAAATAAAACACAGTAATAAAACTACAAATAAAAGTTCTGCTTACGCAGTGCCCCAACTGCCGCTAAGCACGAACCTCCGTCCTACGCTAGCTTGCTTTACACTGGGATGGCCGGAGTTCCCCGTATAACTAAACCCGTCCCCTTGGGTGTGTAGCCACGTATTTTATTTTGATTTCTCTTTTAATTATTTTCAGGCCGGCTGTTATCCCCAGCCCGACTTGCCTCGTTTTCCTCCTTTTTATCACTTGACGTCTGCGGTTTTGTCACCGTTCTTAAGGGCCAAGCAATCTCCCAAGGCCCCCCTCTCTGCCACTCAGAGAGGGAAAGCACACACACCTTCTTCCCCACCTCTCCGTGTCATCGCCATGACTGCCAGGCGGATCATAGGAGACTGCTGCCCTCTACCTGCAGCAATACGCATGTGCCAGATAGTCAGTCCAGGTCTACCTACAGGGACCATACGCAAAGTTTAAATAATCCCTGACAGGGTCCTTTATATAGCACTGTAGGCCCCTTCACATAGCCTTCATATGTCACACTTACATTTTTTATCCAAGTGTGATGAAACTTGGTAAGGACATTCTTAAGCCAACTACAAGTTACTGAGAGTATATGAAACTAGAATATATGCAGACACTTGTCCATTGATCTGTAAGTTTCCCACACTTATATTGTGTATGTGGTTCTTTGTGATTCACTCTTTCATGATATAGATAGCTCTAAATTTGTGGCATGGCATATGCATTCTTCTAATGGATATAAAGTGGTGATTGAGCCTTTGCTAATTCCACCAAGCGTAATAGTGTTAATCAGCAAACCTTTATATAAAAATACCGGAATTAAGTATATTTCTGTTCTGGTCGACAAAGTATTCCCTAGAAAACTCCCTCCATTCAAGCAAAACTGATAACCTGTGGTCAGATTTAGAATTATTAGTTGTAACCCAGCAGCACTTGTGAAGATGGAAAAACATAGTCACTCAACTACACCTAGAGTGAAGAAATGGGAAGAAGATTTGAGGCTAGCTAGTGTTACAGGTTTAAAGGGCATGTGCCTCCTTCTTCCATCCTTTAAAAGGCTTGCCAATGTGTAGTCTGTGTACCAGTCTGTGTGTTTTTGGAGCAGCAGGAGTAAAGCCGGTTTCCTAAGAACATCATTCTAATAACAAAACAACCCTCATGTCCCCTCCCTGTTCCCTGGGTCACCACTGTAAACAAGAACCTGATTCTTAGTTGGTCCTACTTGGTTAATTAAAGGTTTGAAATACAAGCTGACGCTAATACACGGTGTCTTCAAGCTGTGTTTAGCTCAGGAAGTAGCAAAAAAACAAAAAAACGCTTTAACAATGTTAAATAAGTTTTAGCAAATAAAATGAAAATAAAGTCTCACCATCACAGCAAAACAATATTGTGTAAATCATTGAATCAGTTTTAGACCCTCACCTGAATCTCCCTGGCTTGCTGCCCTCCTGCTGTTCGGCCTTGCTGTGCCCCTCTTTCCTCCCTCTGCTCCCAGATCTCCACCCAGTGGGACAGCTCCTGTATGGAGGGGAGGAGGGTTTCCAAAGGTTCCTCCTCCTCCTCATCTTTACTGTGCACTGCAGGCCTTTCCCACTCAGGTCTCCAGTGGCACTGCACCTGCCAGTGGGCAGCCCCCAATGTGGTTCAAGTCTGCCTGCCTCCCGCTGCCTGTTCAGGGCTGCTTCTGTTGGGTAAGTGCTGTAACACATTTAGGGAGCGCCCCTTTCTCCAGCCTTTTCCATTTTTTCTGCCATCCAGTTCAGCTCTCATAAAACATTTTGTAAAACATTATACATTTTTGTACATGACACTTTTAAAAAAAAAAAAAAAAAATTTAGGCAACCCTTCAAAAGACCCTGCATGTTAAGGATTTAGAATCCAAGATAACATATTTGGAAAACAAAATGAAGGAATCAGTGTCAGTAATGTCCACAATATTTGATTTCAGAAAGGATATGTGAATTTCTTATACCGGCTTGCCTTCAGCCAAGGTTTTTCTTGACTTGCTGTCATTCTTACTGACAGTGTGGGTATGCAGCACCACTGCACTGCTGTCTCCAGCAGAGCACTTCCTGATGGCTCTGATGAAGCTGCGTTTGGGACTTACCCATCAGGACTTGGCTTTTAGATTTTATATACGTATTTGTACTGTTGGTAATGTTTTTCATGGTTGGTTAGATGTTATGTCAAGGGAACTTCAATGTCTCATTTGTTGGCCATCAAGAAAGGAAATTAAACAAAATTTGCCTCATTTATTTAAAAACAAGATGTTTGATAGTGTGAGATGCATCATTGATTGTAGTGAAGTATTTATTGAAAGACCAACCAGTCTTCATGCCATACTCTAATTATAAATCTCACAATACCATTGCATTTCTTTTAGTCAGCTAAAACTGTTACTTTTTTGTCCCGAATGTGGGGCGGGTGTGCTAGTGACAAAGTAATAACTAAGAATTCCGGATTAATTAATTTACTTGAGGAAGGAGATGCAATTTTGGCTGATCGTGGATTTAATTTTCCTGAGTATTTTGCTGTTTCACGTCAGATGTCCCTGCTAGGATTCATGTGGAGTGTGCAATTGGAAGGTTAAAAAAATACCACATTCGTCGCAATGTTCAATGATCAGTCACTGTGGTGATAATGATCTAGCGACCGCTGATAAAATTCTTATAATATGTGCTGTTTTGAACCACCTGTGTAAACCTCTTGTGCCCAAATAAATACTGACATGGTTAAAGTTTGTGCTCATTAATTTAATGTACGACATTTACTTGGAACCTTTATAAGGAAACCCTCGCCCTGACAGCTATGACCTCAATTGCACTGTAAGATGAGCTGTAACCCATTACATCATTAATTATTGTATTTTGCCCCTTTTTACATTTCAGGACATGATCGAACAAGTTAGCTGCTAGGCACCCTTTCCTGTGAGCAAACCACATTTCACTGTTGCTTTGCTCTTGAGTGTATTGTTGCAGCTTCTCACAGTTTTGCTCTGTAACTCTTTGTGGTAATGAATCCATCAAGCTATCACATTCTTTATTGAAAGTACGCAGCGGACTTCCTGGACGTCATCGAACTAACAGCTGCCTAAAACTACAGCTCTCTCGGTCTTTGATTATAAAACACCCAATCAAACCGACCAAATATTAATAAAGCACACTTTTAACTAGATGGTGAATGATGGATTACAATGGAGACAAGAGGTGGAGGATGTAAGTCTACAAAGCAACGAGACCGAAACGAATATGAGGAAGAGGAGAGGAGTCGCAGCAACTCTCCTATGTTACAGCGAGAAACGAGACGTTACTCCAACGAAATGGAGGAACACGACTCCCCCGGCGTAAGTCTCGAAAAAATATATGCCGAACTGATTGATTTCAGAAGAGATATAAACAAGAAATTATCCGACACTACTGAGGACTTAACCTGCACCAACAAAAGAATTGACAAAGCTGAGGAGCGCATTGTGCAAACTGAAGCCTGGGGTGAAAACTGGTAACGTACTAATAATACACCTGCTTCAAAAACAGATACAGCTGGAAGCGAAACTGACGACCAAGAAGGAAGATCCGGAAGACAGAACATGAGGGTATATGGTGTACCTGAGGAACTTGAAGGAGACTTGATGACATTATTTGTGGACAAGCTCCTTAAAAAAGAAATCGACCTACCCCAATTGAAAGGGCTCACCGATCCTTAGGCCCTAAGCCCGTGGATCTCCGGTCCAGACCGAGATCTATAGTGATAACATTTCTGTGATACAAAACCAAAGAAGAATTCCTGGTGAAAGCATGGGAAAAAAGGAAATCTTTTGTGAAAAGAAAAGGATATATTTTGACCATGATTATGCACCCAAAGTTCTACAGAAACGGATGGAATACAAAGAAGTGAAGAAAATACTAAAGGAAAACAAAATCAAATTCCAGACACCATTTCCAGTGAAGCTAAGGGTCTTCTTTGAATCTGGCATGCAACTGTACTCGCTAGCGGACGATGTGATAAAGGATCTATCAGACAGAGGTTTTGTTATCAGCGCCCTCAAGAAACCTGAAACAATGATGGACATGATCAGACACAACGCATGGTAGACGGCACGGTGTCAGAGAGGGAAACGCTAGGGACAAAACCCAACAAACGACCAGGAGAGGATTTCCCCTAGATACCCAGGATTTGCACTGGGTCACAAGGGGTCGATAAGATTTTTGACCCCCTCTTTGAAGTCCATACAGCAGCCTGCTGTTTCCCTTGAGGGGGTGATGGCTCTCCTGGAGGAATATGGTAAAGTCTCAGGGTACAGACTGAATGTGGGAAAAAAAAAGTTGTACGTGTATCATCATATAATTTCAATCCAACTGAAAGGAAAATATAATCTGAAGTGGCAATCAGCATCTATTAAATACTTAGGTGTCCACTTGCCAAGAGACCTCTCAGAATTATTTAATCTAAATTATTATTATTTGTTTATTTAGCAAACGCCTTTATCCAAAGCGACTTACAGAGACTAGGGTGTGTGAACTATGCATCAGCTGCAAAGTCACTTACAATTACATCTTACCCAAAAGATGGAGCACAAGGAGGTTAAGTGACTTGCTCACACAATGAGTCAGTGGCTAAGGTGGGATTTAAACTGGGGGACCTCCTGGTTACAAGCCCTTTTCTTTAACCACTGGACCACACAGCCTCCTGTATTATAACCCCTTGACCTCAAGAATCAAAGACGATATTGCAAGGTGGAATTTGCTTCCTTTGTCTGAGTTATAGTGGAGGCTGTTAAAATGAATGTTTTGCCAAGGCTGCTGTACCTATTTCAGACCCTGCCTGTGGAGATCTCTCCAGGACAGTTTAATGATTGGGATAGACTTATTTCAAAATTTATTTGGAATGGCAAAAAGCCAAGAATCAGATTTAAAACACTTCAACTATCCAAGGAAATGGGTGGACTGGCATTGCCCTGTCTTGAGACATATTACTGTGCTGCTCAATTAAGACCTCTGGTGTGTTGGTGTAACCCTGGGTATACTGCAAGATGGAAAGATATAGAAACTTCGATTCTACATATTTCCGATACAGGCAGTTTTGGGGAATAAATCATTGACAAAATTTCTATATAAATCTGAAGTGTCATGGGTCATACTGCCTGTTAAACTGTGGTTTAAACTCTTAAAGACATGCCATATGAAGACAGATGTGGCATTGTTAAAATGGATTGCTTATGACCCAGCTTATGACCCACCCAGCTCAGCTTGATCAGAGGTTCAAATCTTGGGCTACAGAGGGTATTACGGCTGTATGCACAGTGATGTGGCAGGGTCAGTTAGAAAGTTTTGAAGAGTTGATGCACAAGTATAATTTAAAAAGACAGGATTTTTTTAGATACCTCCAAATGCGACATTATATAGTCAAACATATGAAACCTCGAAATACAAGGTGAGATTCTAATGAGATTCTTAAAATATTCATTGATGCCTATCAACAAAGAAATCAGAAGAAAATTGTATCTAAATTATATAACAGCATTCAGGACACTAAACAAGAATCAACATTATATATAAAGGCTAAATGGGAAAAAGAAAATGATACTGTAATTTCTAATGAACAATGGGAAGGCATATGTAAATTTCAGCAGAGTTCCACTAATTCACAGATTTGGAGAGAATTTGGCTGGAAAAACATAACTTGTTTTTTTTATAAGTCCTAAAAAACAATCACACCAAAAAGGCTCTGTGGGGAACTGGTGGCGACTCACACACATATTTTTTGGTCCTGTCCAAAGGTTCAGCAGTTTTGGCATGCCTTGAGCTTAACTCTTAAGAAGTTGGTACATGCTGAAGTACCACTGGAATTGTCATCAATGTATTTGGGAAATCTCCCCTTCGAGTTAATCAAAAATAAAGATAGATACATTTTGGGTATTCCCTTAGTGGCCAGAAAGAAAGCTTTTACAAGAAATTGGCTTCTTCAGGAACCTCCAACATATGTTGTTGGAACTGACACTCTGGGATCATTCAAGAAACTGCTTGATGAGATTCTGGGATCAATAAGCTACTAACAACCAAACGAGCAAGATGGGCTGAATGGCCTCCTCTCATTTGTAAACTTTCTTATGTTCTTATGATCAATGGATTGATATAGTAAACGAAATCTATGTAACAGAAAAATTAACCTTCTCTCAGAGCCAGCAATCAGAAAAATTCATGAGATATTGGACCACGGATTGATTTCGTATCTGCTTTGAGGTGTAATTTTATACCATAAAAATATTTATTTTCAATGTATTTATTTTGATAATTTTCTTTTCTCTCTCAATTTTGCTGACACAGTATAAATAGGAAAAAAGGAAGAGGTTTATGTATGTGTAGACATCTTATGTAATGCTATGTACAGTATATATGCATATCTTTTTTTGTGACACAAGTTATTATTATTATTATTTGTTTATTTAGCAGACGCCTTTATCCAAAGTTTAAAAAAAAGAAAGCAATCTGCAGCAGGGTATTGTAGTTCTGATTAAACATGCTGGTTAGAGGTGGGGGTAAGTCTTCTGATACTTCCCCTAATACTGTTCCAGCAACTATGTTTTCTCCACTGTTGTCTTTTTGTCCTGTGCTTAATTCCCCTTGTATCTCTGAACTTTTTTCTCTTACTCTTTCCTCCCTTTCTTTCCTCTCAGCTGTGCTGCCTATGTCTCTCTCTTGTATAGTCTCACTGCTTGGTGGGCACAATCTGGATTTGATTCCTATATTCGAAAATATACTATATATATATATATATACATACATACATACATACATACACACACATACATTATTATTATTATTATTTATGTATTTATTTGGCAGACAACTTTGTCCAAGGCGACTTACACATGACATACACAAGTAAACTCAGAAAAACTATATGCATGCACATGTATATTACATGTAAATGTAGTTTATGTACCTGTTATTCGAATCACAGCCCCGCTGAAGTTAATATACATTAACATTGTGCACATGTAATAAATGTTCATGGGATATTGTGTTGGATTTTAGGCTTTAAATAATTCTTAGCCTCAGAAAAAACAACCTTATATCACAATGCAAACACTACACTAATAATACAACTTACTTTGAAAAGCTTTTCAGGGGAACCCCTGCCTTTAAAAGAGGGCAAGTGGAAACTGTCAGCTTCTGCGCGGGGTCTGGTACTCTGTTTCTTGTTTTCTAGGCTTTGAAAAATGTATCATGGACACTGGTTTGGGGTCGACCTAAAAAAGCAATAAACTATCAATAAACTGAATTTAAACAATATTTTTAAAGCTATGCAACGATAAAGTGGTAATGTACATTAAACATTTATATGAAAAGTTGATTGATTGTATCTGGTACCCAAAACAAATTATTGGGGAATAAAATGTAGATGGATGATGATCAAACTTATTCTGTGTCATTAAAAAAGGTTATTTTTGAACAAAAGTTCAATTGAATGCCTTTCTGCTATGTATTTATGCATGGTAAAAGTGAAACTGGAAAAATACACCCTCCTTGATTAGTTTGTATAACACTGCACAGCTCTCTCTTCCTTCCTGAGAGACTCTACAAGAAACTAGGACAGTAAATAAGAAGAACTGCAGAATAAGGTCGTGGTTTGTTTTCGCTCTATCTAATTTTGCCCATATTCTATTAACTATGGTATCAATTACAGTACAATGATATATTAATATACTGTGGTAATGGGTTCTGTCAAAACGTCACTGCGTAGGCTATGTAGAAAATGACAGCGTGTACCATTGAATATTGATACCATGTAATCCCTAACGCTACTACAAGCACGTACATTCTGAACAACACGTTTTATTTCAGTGAGACTAAAGGGTTAAAAAAAGAACTATCAACATATGTATCACTGGCTTTTTTTTTTCCTAACGCACACTATTTATTCACCTGCTTTTTATCTCGGGACCACACACTCGTCTCTGATGATGCTGATGGCGTGTGTAAACATTCTTTTACACTTTGCTCAACCGCAACCAGCACTGTTGCAACATAACTGCAAACCTCCAAGCCTAACATGTGATAAAGACTCATGAGAATTATGTTTTCTTGTTGTTGTTACACAGAGTATTATATATTGTAGTTGAAAAAAAACAACATCGCCTAGATTACCATACCCTACCCTGCCATGCAGGTGCAATCACCAGTGCGCACCTCACCGCCAATTAGCCACAATCCAGGCACAGTACTATGACTTGAGCCGGACAACCTGACTTGCTGCTACTTCTCCGTACACTACACACACCACACACACACAGCATTTTCTTCTAATCGATATGTATTCATTTTGTGTACTTTCCTACTAAAAAAAAGTAATTGTATTGCATCGAGGCTTCTATACGCCTTTACAGCTTCTCGGAAATAACAGCACTCCGTATCTACCAAGTAATGATACACGTCCGGGTATGTTATCTGAAGACTTTTAAAATCACTTGAAAACAAGAAAATATTTGCTGGTCATTTTCGCGCTGATTTACAGTAAACCACTACTGATATACGCGGAAAGGTACCACCAAATGTTCCTGTCAGGACACTGCACTCTGATTGGTTACCATATTATTGTTAATAAAACAATGAATAATCCTCTTCTAACACCGAAACCCTAAACCTAAGGTCAGTATCCTATACTGCAGCCATTACACATTTAAAGTAGTTCATGTTTGGCAGTGAATAAGCGTTTTTGTTACTTTAAAGTGCCCAGAGGTACTGACTTCCTCAGTTGTCCTCACAAGAACATTTCGTGGCACCTTTTAAGCACTACCTGATACACAGTCAACCGGAAATGTCCGTGGGTACAGAATACTGGCACATGCGCAGTACTCTTTGTTTATCTTAGACGGAAAAGGGTCAGTGCTCTTCAAAATATTTTACTGTCATTGGAGACTACAGCGACACCGCTCGGTTTACACCACCATAGCAGTTAAACGTGTTCGAAAAAGTTTCGAAACGACCAAGGTTTGTTAGCGACTTACAAGATGAGGCAAAGTAATAATGTTGATTAGAAAGAAGTACATATCAGCCTTATAATAAGGAATAATAAATCCCCTTGGTAGTCCGCCGTTAGAGAACCCAGTTTAGTAATATTCCGATTCTAAACTGCTAGTGGAAGCGGCTTGTAAACTGCAGGGGTGTGGCGCGGTGCATGGGCAAGTGCCTCAGTGATTTTTCATGGCTGGTTACGGCCCTGGTTATAACATAATGCAATGCAAGAATACTATTGTTGTTTTACAGAGCTGTGTACAGTTTCATGTTCTAGGACCCTTTCTCTGTGACGTTGTGTTTCCATCACCGGCAGGAGGCGCTGTTATCCAGTGCCACTCTGGGTAATCACCTCCCAGCGAGAAAAAAAACTAATCGCCCAATACAGCGGGAGTAGGACAGACGGAGCCGGTTTCGTTTTTATGTAGTGCGATATACAAGAAGTGTGCACTGTTTTCTGAACATTCACCTCTTCTGCTTGTTAACTTATTTGTTAAGAACAGGTATAAAGTTGAGAAATGTCCGCTCCTGGATTTAATCCGAGTCCCGCCGCCGGTCTCCCCAGACAACCGACGCCAAACGGAGGAGCTGCTCACCCCTATCAAAACGGTAAGAGAGACCAGGGATGTTGAAAGGCCTTGTTCAGGAGAGGCTGAGGCAGGGAGGATGTTGGTTGTGTGTTGTTCCCTAGAGCTGATGTGATGTTCACTTAAATTAAGGGCATGAACTGTTTTTTTGAATACTTGTTGCGTATGTCAAAATAATAATATGTCATTAGTGTGGACTTATGATATTAATGTAACGTGATCGGTGACATTTGATCAGGCCCCTCGTTTTATTAAACACACACATGATATGCTTATTTGCCCTGTTGCATTTCTCGAAAAACAAGTACTACAACAACAAACAACATCTCAATATATTGCTAATCTTTACAAGTTAAATATATGTTGTTGTTGCAATAGCGTAAGAAAAATTACTGGTAATGTAGGATTGTATCTTCAAGGTTTATGCCAAGCAGAGATCTGTTAAGTCACCGTGAAATACTGAAATTGCAAGTAGTTTGGGTAAGTTTCAGTGACGGTAAAGGGTGAAATGGCCTGTTTTGTGTTTTAACGGAATATAACTTTATTTAGATGGATTTAATTTTTTTTGGGGGGGGGCTCGCGGTGCAGCTGGTCACTGGATTATCATAAAACCTGCACAAATCTGCTATCTAGGCATCATGTCCTAGGCAGCTATACTTAATAGTAATTTTCTTTGACCGGTTGTAACAAAGGAAATTTAATCCTTGGAATTGATTTAATATGTTCATATGTTATTAGCGTCTGATGTTGTTTAATGTATTTGGGAATTAGAAGGCACCCCCTCTATACACACAAACTAAACCTATTTAATTAAAAAAAATGACCTATATAGATAGGCCTATATCCCATCACTGTATTTGGACTAGAGACATTTAAATTATAATATTAGTCGTATTTATCCTAAAATGATTAACATTTTTGTTGTAGACTCAGTTCTTTTAATATGGTTTGTTCTTTTAATATGGTTTGTTTTTATGTTTTGCTCAAAAAAAAAAAGCTTCACTTGAAATACCCGTAAAAAAATGATATGCCTGTACATTAATAACTAAACCATGACGTGAAATTATAGATACAAAATCAAGACTACTGTTTTGACTTTAATACATTCATCAGTGTTAAACAGTGCTTTTATTTTTCCAGTAATCTAAAAACACATCAGAATGAAATAGGGGTCTTCCATTAAAATAAAGAAGACTCGATTTCCGATATCCGAAGTTTCATAAAATTGTTCACTTATATGTAATTTACAGGAATGGTGATGTTAATTTACATGTAGGTGACTTCTGTACTTTTTATTGTTTGTATATCTGGGAATACATAAACAGGTCAGGTGGTAGGATCATTTGTAAATGTTTCTTTGAGGCAAGTGCCCTGAAACTAAGTGTTATTGAATCTGATCATGCTACATATTATAATTAAGCTACCAGTCATGACGAAAGGCCATATATGAACATAAAAATGTATGCATCAGACCTAATTTAAATCATAAAGTTATGTAGTAATTCAAGTTAAATATATTTGAATTTGTGAGCCAATATTTAAAAGACAATTTAGGAAAGAGAAGGGGGCATTATTATCAAGTATGCATTGTACATTTCTGGACTGTTTGCAAAAATAATCTCAAATTAACACCATTCCAGATTAATCTATGTAACTTTCAAAACTGTACCAAAGAAAATAATTTTGTTATTTGGAAACTCTTGGCTTCTGAAACATGGCATTTTAACTTTTATTAACCCATTTGTTTTACTCTTAATAAATGGTCAGTTGTGTTTGTTTTGCAGGCCCAGCCCAGACTTACCCATCGATGCAGCCCCAAGCAGGATATGGCGCACCTCATCCGCACTACAACTCAGCCCCAGGACACTATGCCCAGATGCCCAGAAAAGCTCCTCCAGTGAACAATCAGTATGACATGAACTATTACCAGAATAACTACCAGCAGCCAGCGCCAACTACTGCCAGACCGAGCACGGCTCCTTTATTTGGGGCCCCTCAAGTACACCCTCAGGTGTACAGTAGCAGACCTTTTCCTCCTGTCAGTTCTCAGGCTGTGGGCCCCATCCCAAATGTCTCTGTGTCTTCCGCTAGCCCTTTACATACTGGTCCCCCCCAACCAAGTGTTTACCCTGCCAGCGCTGGATACTCACGGTGATTCTATGCCCTTGGTGGCACCAGCTGCCACCTCACCTCAGGGATTCCCCCCACATTCAGCTCTGGCCACCATGCCCATTGCAGCCAACTCCGCTTACCCCATTGTCTCTTACCCTTCTGCACCTGGGAGTGGTCAGTACAGCACGCTGCCTTCCACCCAGACTTTTTCTGCCGCTGCTGGTCATAACTCAGTTGGTACTGTACCCATGCCTCATAGTGTGTCGACAGCCCCCCAAGCACCTCTCCAGCAGGTTCCTTCAGGACACAGCGTTCCTTCCTCATGGCCCTCTTCTGCTGCAGTGTCTGCTCCACCCAGCCACAGTGGAAGCCTTCCTGGGACCGGAGCAACCGTGAATAGCCAGGCAAATACAGGTAGATGTCTGTTCAGAATGTTGAAGAGTTCCTGTTAGGAATCAAGGAAGTTACAGTGAGGCTAAATAAAGCAAAGTTGTGTGAAAATAAACCTAACACTTATTAAAGTAATTGTAGATAATAAAATAGTCCCATAAAATCATAAAATCATTTTATAGGTCTTAAATGTGGACACATGTAGCAAACATGTATTTTCATTTAAAATCATTATATCTTGTACTACACTAGGTTAAAGAGAACTGTTCACAAGCCATACTTTTAGACTGTCTAATACTTCTTCGGTCATTTCACCTGGAGAGTGAAATTGTCACCATCTGTTCACTGGCTTCTTTCTTGTCAAAATAACCAATCCGCTGCTTCCCCTATTGACTGACATGCTTTGACCCAGAAGAAGCTGCTGAGGTGAAATGACCCAAGCAGTGCAGCAAACAGATACCTCATGAATAAAGCTTAGAAGCCGAGAGTTTCCTTTACCCTAAAATAGAACCAGAAATCCTGTTATAAAATTAAAATATATGTGTGCTACAGGGTAATGGGTTATAAAACTGCACTTTTTGGACCTGTGGAGCTAATGGAAGTGCAAAATGGATAAGATTTATAGAATTATTTTGTTAGCTACAATTATTTGATTTTAAAAAATATACAAACATCATCATCATTGTTTATTTAAACACCTATTTTTATTAATTAGGACAAATATGTTTGAGTATTGTTTGAGTTCTGATTAATAATCCAGTACTCCTTTATTTTGTATGGCTAAAAATAAACTGTTCAGTGTCACGATTATAAATTCCATTTCATAATGTGACTGTTTACCTATTTTTGTTGCCAAAGGAATTTAGTTAATTTCTTTAGTCTTCGCTCCAGTGTGGGTTGGGTAAATAGTATTTTTTAACCTTGTACCACAAAGGGAGCTTACCTATGCAGGACATATAAAGTAGTAAGAACGTCGATTTAGTTCTTACTACTTTATATGTGGTAGTCACATTTGTTTAACATCATTGCTTCTTTAAATATTGAATTCTGTTCATGCAACAGTTTTGGAATCCATTGCGAAAGCAGTCTTCTAAATACTGTGAAGCCAAAAATAGAAGCTCTTTCACGTCTCCTTTTCAGACCTGATCCCAGCAGAAATAAATTGGCCATGCTTTTTATTACCAGTACAATTACAAACATTGTATGAAATACATTCTTGTCAGTTCTGTTTTTTAAATAGCACAAAATGCATGTGTAAAAAGGGCAGAAGCTGTGATTGGATGTTAGTTTCCTTTGGCATCTTATTATTATCTGGCCCATCCAAGTAGCCTTGTACCAAGAAATCTTCACATTTGCTTGAGACATCGGCAGACAGTCTTAAACAGAACTGACAAATAGTGCCTACTGGGAAGAGAACATCACTGTCCACTGAACAGTCGAGGAACTTGACATTTATTGTGGCTTGGGCCAAGAACTTCTCTGTCTGTGAAGGATGTCGGTTATAATGATACATAAAAAATGTCACAAGATCATTCAGAATTATGTAGTTAGCACTCGGATATCCGTTACCCAGATACACGTCAGTCATGTTTTACATTCCCCTGTATTAAGAATAAAATCAATCCCCATTATATATAGTGTAGTGTGCACGGGGGAAGGCAGCAGCAGGGCTGGTAGGTGATGTAATCACACATGGAGACATAAACCCTATATACGCTCCTTGCAAAGGAGCCGGCTCTCTTGTACAGCGGTATTGTCGCTATGCTTTAGTACGAAAGGTCCCGTGTTCGCGCCTGCCCTCCGCCTGTGTATGGATTGCCTCGCCCTGTGTGATGCGCCTGCCTGCATTAACCGAGATCGCTACAATATGTAACAAATTAATGCACACACTACGTCACAGTTTTTCTGATACAAAGCCCATCTCTTCAATGTTACAATGTACTTCTTTATCCGTAACAGCCCGCGTTTTTTTTTAAATTTTTTAATTTTATTTTATCACATGCCAAATCAATCTGTCTTGATTGTGCAGTTACACAGGGCTTCCTCCAATTTCCCATGACAAAAATGCAGCAAAAACAAAGCGAACGAGACAAGCTACAGTAATGTAAAAAAGTTAATCATTAACAGTTTTAGATACTGTGATGCATTCATTTAAATCTGTGATCTTTAGTTACTTTTGTACATTTTCATTTGCAAGTGAACTGTGACATTAGGACCTTATCGAGCACTATATTCTGCAATTTAGAATACTGACTGGATACTGTTTTAATTCTGGAAACTGGTGTTGTGTTTTTTAAAGGTGATAGGCAAACGATTCAGAAGTTTTACTGACATTAGAACAGATGTTACTAATAAGGTCTGTGCGAAAATTAAGTAATTCAGATCAATCCCCATTATATATAGTGTATTGTGCACAGGGGAAGGCAGCAGCAGGGCTGGTAGGTGATGTAATCACACAAGGAGACATAAGCCCGATATACTCTCCTTTGCAATAAACAACAGAGATATTGGTTTTTTTCTGAGCTTCGCGGTAACCGTCAACAGAAATTCTAGACTTCAAAAGTTCGGAATTTTCCGGTGTGTGACGTCAACTTTGCCGTTCAGGGCAAGCAAGTATATTGTAAACATATGAAACATTGTTGTTTAGCAGAGATTTTACAAAGAAAAATGGTTTATTCGTAAAGTAAGAAGTAATTTGTGAACATGGGAATTGTGAAAGTATGAAAAATAATTTCCTTGAGCAGACCCGGTATTTGTTTTCGTGGTGGGGGGTCATACACATCATACACATGGGAGGAGCCATCGTAGTCACTCATATATATATATAGTCATTATGTAACAATTGTGAAAATGACAGGAAATGTTCTAATTCCTTTGCCTATCACCTTTAATTTTTGCTAAATTGCATTGCCTTTTATGTTTTGCGCAGTTCTGTGTATGGGTAACATTTTGATTTCATTTTGCTGTTTTGCTGTTAATGGGGAATTTCACATACTGCTACAATATACACCGGATTTAAAAGGGCTGAGCTGCGAGGTTTCCAGGATATAATGAGACAGACAACAGTTGCGGTTCAAAGCAGTAGGAAACCGCTGTATTTATTATATAGTATTTATTTAGCTTTTAGTGTAGGAAACCGCTGTATTTATTATATAGTATTTATTTAGCTTTTAGTGAACAATGGCTCTCATTCCTCTCCTCGTTCCACTCAACCACTTTTCTCAGCTCTCTCAATTCTCCTGCCGTCAGGTCCCTCTTCTCTCTTTCAGGCTGTCATCACACACATCCCAAGTCCCTCCCTGTTCCTCACTCAGTGGCCCAACTCCTGATCCCTGACTGGTCGCGTCAGACCTGCACCCACCCCCCTCAGTTACGCACTCACATGCAGACAGACTCAGCTCTGTCACACAAACACCAAGACACACAGAGAACACTAACAGATCAAAACAAGAATAACACAGTTTACAAACACACATTATTTACAGAGTACTCCCATCCCCTTCCCCAGTCCATAATCACTCCCACATTCCCACATTGTCTTTTTAGCTGTTACACTTGTTACACTTTCTCAGTCTCTTGTGTTCCACCTTTCCAAGTTGACAGACACGCTCCTTAAAAATGTAAAAAACCCCAAAAAACATCCCAACTCTCTCCAGACACAGAATATTGCATTTATTATATAGATTTACCTACCAAATATTTGGTTGACAGATAGGGAAATTGGTAGGTTAGGTTGAGGGGGACTAAGATGCTGCTGAGAAATCCTGAAGATCAAGAATCCAGTCGCTCATTCACCAGTTACAAACATGAGTTGCAAGTGAGTGCATTCAACCGTACTTGTAAATAATGCTTAATTCATATTCTTTCAATGCGTAAAACACCCAATAAGCACCTTACCTGGAGCGCTGAGTGCACTAGTAGTGGACCAGGGCACTTGATGTAGTTGGCACAGGAAATAATGTACTTGGATACTAGGTAATAGATCTAGATGCAGCAGTAACTTAAGCATTGAAATTGGTCTTTAATGAAATTGACCTATCGACAGTCCAATATGAGAAAATATTTGAAGAAATGTAATGTTTACGTATCAATTCGATCATTGGAAATGCATCTTTGCCCCAGAACCATGTGTCATCATATTTCCACATGAATTAAATGTCTTTAATGATTATTGATGCTTTGATCAGTTGCTGATTTACTTCAGATCAGAAATCTTGAGCTTACTCTTTCAGCATGAAACAACATTGCTAAAAGACAACCATTCCTTATTACAGGCCTTGATAAACAAATTTAGTCAAAATATCTCTTGGAGAATTGTACTTTTAGTATTACTGCTACTTTTTAGAGGTCTGTGGTATTAAAACCAGTCCCTCAGACAATGAAAATAATCAGAGGTCACTTTCTGGAGCAGTATCAAAACTCTATACAATTATATACCAAGTTAAAATTCCATAGCAAACACAGATGCAGTTGAGATCAATTTGAAGTCTGAAATACCAGTGTGTCTGTGGTTTTGTCAGGGTGATGGTAAATTTTACTGGTCCCATAGGTAAAGCTTTGTTGTACCAGAAGGGCCTTGGGATCATTGTCTTACAAGAGTTGCATGTGTGTTGAATCATATTTACTTCAGGGAGAGACCAATTCTAGCTCTGCTCAGCCTGTTCCCTCAAGTCTTGCTGTATTCAGAGGAAGTAGTGAGGGACTAACTGTCTAAAACAAACACTGAGTTTGCATCTCTAGGTAAGACCGATAACCTGCTGTAAGTTTCTTGCCAAGGTACTGATCAGTCAGATCATGACTGAAACTAACTTTAAGCATTGAAATGCATTTTTATATTTATTCAGTTGTGTGAGTGACATTCCAATAAGTGTGTTTTGTTATATTAATATTATGCAGGCCTAATTATTTGATAAATGAATAATTGACAAAAGGCAAATACTGTTAGTGGAAGATTGTGTACCAGTTATGGGGAACCACATTTTCTAAAAAGGCTAAATAACAGTACATTACTTAAAATTGAAATATTGTAATATACAGTACTGTGCAAAAGTTTTAGGCAGGTGTGAAAAAATGCTGTAAAGTAAGAATGCTTTCAAAAATAGACATGTTAATAGATTATATTTATCAATTAACTAAATGCAAAGTGAGTGAACAGAAGAACAATCTAAATCAAATCCATATTTGGTGTGACCACCCTTTGCCTTCAAAACAGCATCAATTCTTCTAGGTGCACTTGCACAAAGTCAGGGATTTTGTAGGCATATAGTCAGGTGTATGATTAAACAATTATACCAAACAGGTGCTAATGATCATCAATTCAATATGTAGCGCTGAAACACAATCATTAACTGAAACAGAAACAGCTGTGTAGGAGGAATAAAACTGGGTGAGGAACAGCCAAACTCAGCTAACAAGGTGAGGTTGCTGAAGACAGTTTACTGTCAAAAGTCATACACCATGGCAAGACTGAGCACAGCAACAAGACACAGGGTAGTTATACTGCATCAGCAAGGTCTCTCCCAGGCAGAAATTTCAAGGCAGACAGGGTTTCCAGATGTGCTGTCCAAGCTCTTTTGAAGAAGCACAAAGAAACGGGCAACGTTGAGGACCGTAGACGCAGTGGTCAGCCAAGGAAACTTACTGCAGCAGATGAAAGACACATCATGCTTACTTCCCTTCGCAATCGGAAGATGTCCAGCAGTGCCATCAGCCCAGAACTGGCAGAAAACAGTGGGACCCTGGTACACCCATCTACTGTCCGGAGAAGTCTGGTCAGAAGTGGCCTTCATGGAAGACTTGCGGCCAAAAGCCATACCTCCGGCGTGGAAACAAGGCCAGCGACTCAATTATGCAACGAAAACACAGGAACTGGGGTGCAGAAAAATGGCAGCAGGTGCTCTGGACTGATGAGTCAAAATTTGAAATATTTGGCTGTAGCAGAAGGCAGTTTGTTCACGAAGGGCTGGAGAGCGCATACCTAATGAGTGTCTGCAGGCAACAGTGAAGCATGGTGGAGGTTCCTTGCAAGTTTGGGGTGCATTTCTGCAAATGGAGTTGGGGATTTGGTCAGAATTAATGGTCTCCTCAATGCTGAGAAGTACAGGCAGATACTTATCCATCATGCAATACCATCAGGGAGGCATCTGATTGGCCCCAAATTTATTCTGCAGCATGACAACGACCCCAAACATACAGCGAAAGTCATTAAGAACTATCTTCAGCGTAAAGAAGAACAAGGAGTCCTGGAAGTGATGGTATGGCCCCACAGAGCCCTGATCTCATCATCATCGAGTCTGTCTGGGATTACATGAAGAGAGAGAAGCAACTGAGGCTGCCTAAATCCACAGAAGAACTGTGGTTAGTTCTCCAAGATGTTTGGGCCAACCTACCTGCCGAGTTCCTTCAAAAACTGTGTGCAAGTGTACCTAGAAGAATTGATGCTTGATGCTGTTTTGAAGGCAAAGGGTGGTCACACCAAATATGGATTTGATTTAGATTTTTCTTCTGTTCACTCACTTTGCATTTAGTTAATTGATAAATATAATCTATTAACATGTCTATTTTTGAAAGCATTCTTACTTCACAGCATTTTTTCACACCTGCCTAAAACTTTTGCACAGTACTGTATACGTTTGGGAGTACATAGGATGAGACATAGGCTGTAATTATATTGCTAATGGGGATGTAGAGACATTTCAAACACAGCAATCTGGAGTTGACAGCTGTCTGTAACTGGACCAGGATAGCGTAAATCATCATAAGTTTCCTTTAGAGCATGCAAGAGTGGGTTGATTTATGATCAAGACTGATGTTACTTTTCGATAGAACCCCTTCAAGTGAAGCAGACAGACACAGCAAAGCTGTGAGCCATATTACTTGACTTTTTTAACTGGATGTTTATAAGTGGTGGCTACTTGCTATTAGTTTGCTGTGTTGGGTCTGTCATACAAAGAATGGAAAAGAAAGTACGCTTGCAACTTGATTAGAGGTAGCAACCTAACACTGCAGTCACTGCAGTCAGATGGGAGTATCCACACCAGCAGCGAGCGACGTCGCTTTGAGAACATTTTGCGTCGCTGAAATAGAATCTGTTTCTATTTTTTCTTTCCATCGCACGACTGGAATGAAACTGACCAATCAGTAGCAAGGTTAATACCCTTGACACATCAAACACACACCTCAGAACACGTCACGCCTCAAAACAAGTTAATCATGGACGATGAAAAGTTAATTTATGAGGTGCAGCAGTATCCATTATTATATAATTGCAAATTGAACGACTACAAAGACATCCAGAAGAAAGACAATGTCTCGGTGGCTTGCAGGTGGTGCATTTAGCGTAAGGTTTATTAATAAGCAAAAATAAAGCAGTCCATACATGCAGTCTACATATGAAAAAGGTGCACTTTTGCTGGCTTTTAAAAATGACACAAATGTCCCGCATTCACACAACTTGAACATGCGACGTGAGCGTAGTCGCAGAATGTCAATCCACACCAGATGCGACTTCCAAACGATCCAAAAGACTGGAAATAAATACATAACCCCGTCCATGCATTCCTATTGGACATACTAGAGATGGGCTGTCCCATTACAAAACAGGGCTTGTTTGGTTACCACACTGACCTTTGGCAACTCTGTTGTAAAATAAAGGTTGGACTTGTAAAATCTTGAAAAATATTCCTTGAGTGAATGTAAAGTGTTTAGTTTGATCATATATTTAATTGTACTGTGTCTAGTAGTTCAGTCCTGAATATCTCATGTTGTCAACTCCACAATTAATGCAAATAGAGATACAGAACAGCCTTCGTCAAGAATATATTTCTGTTGGATTTGAAATGGAGAGCAACATTTCTCCTATTCCACACAGATCTTTCTTGTGTACTAATGATGAATAGAGGGCCAAGGTCGGCTAGGGTGTCCTTGGCTCACCGCGCACCAGTGACCCCTGTAGTCTGGCCTGGCGCTTGTGGGCTTGCCTGTAAGCTGCCCAGAGCTGCGTTGTCCTCCAATGCTGTAGCTCTGGGTTGGCTGCATGGCGGGGCTGCAGTGTGAAAAAAAGCGGTCGGCTGATGGCACGCTCTTCGGAGGACAGTGTGTGCTCGTCTTCGCCGCTCCCGAGTCAGCGCGGGGGTGGTATTGGTGAGCTGAGCCTGAAAAATAATTGGATTTGTCAAATTGGGAGAAAATAATAAAATAATTGGTGATTTACTAAATTAAAAAAAAAAAAAAGATTCTTATTAGGGACAATAGTGGATTGTGATAATGAGTGACAGAACACATAACATTGTCATATTCTACTTGAAAATCAATACATACATACGTTTGACAAATTAATCTAATGTGATCTTCCAGTCTTTTGGAGAACCAGCTGGTAAGATCTACCCTGATTCATCTTGCATCTCATTTTAGCTCCACCTTCAGCTGCTAACCGTCTTGACCAAAGCTATCAGCCTCCTGGGACTCGCACGTTTGGAGCAGTCCATCCTACAGCCAGCAGCCTTGCACCTGTGAGACTAACTGCTGGGACCCCGACTCCCCCTGTCCCTGCTTCCCCAGCACAGCATGAAGGTAAGGGATACAGCTGAGTAGGCAGAGGTGTCTCACACAAGTCAAGAAGCAGTCCAGAGGAACGCAATAAGGCTTGTTGGCTCGCTAGGTAAGTTTTGACCATGTGAAGGAGTAACCTGGACGTGGTGCATCTTCCCAACACATCAGTGTGGTTTGTAAGGGTAATACTGTTATTTTCTTCTGCTCCCTCAATAATAAAAATCCATTGTACATGATCAGAGAAGAGGAGGAGTCTGGATTCCGGTTGCACAGAAGCTTTACTCCCTGTTATTAATGAAGTCAGGGAATATTATTTTGATGTGATGATCAATGCTCTCAAGAATCAGTCCTTCTTCAGGACAAATTGTGATACTATTGAGCATTTAATGCAGTCACTTGTCCTGGAGTCATATTGCCAATTGTCTGGTATTTCAACTTATCAGGTTTCTGCCATTTTGTTGATCAAAATTGCAAACTATGCCAAGTACCATTGTAGCCACCCCACATAAATTCTGAACACGTGCAATGTGTAGTAGTGAGCTAATTTATTGGATCAAACCCAGACTCTGAAAAAAATAATTATATTGCATTCAGTGGATACATTTTAAAATAAAGGAAAATGCTATATCATAAGTATAGTGCTTGATGTGCACAACAAACCTTTAGGCTTCTTTGAAAGTTAATTGAAATCTCTTGGGGGGGGGGAGGGGGTATATAAACTGTCATATACTGTATGCAAGTCAAAAGGAAGCAAGGTCAATAGTGAGGCCTATATATATTTATTCAAGAATATTACATTTTTTTTTTTTTTCTGAAGTTAATGGATGAGAGTGTAAGAAGCAGAAGTGTCCCTCTGTCTTCAAGACTTGATACAAAGTTTTCACGCTGCATAAGATTTTAATAAAAACCATGCTTTATGCTACCACTGCAAACTGAGGAGAGGTACTGTAGAGGTTGCATGCAGCATTGTTAACACAGCATGTGCTCGCTTACTAAACACTTTCTCACCCTGGTACAAACTCTTTAAATTGCTTGTGTTTATGAAAATCAGCCCACCATGGAAACCAATTCAGATCCCATTGTATGTAGACTAATTGACTGGCTGTTATATGGGGCTATTTCATGCTATTTCAAAACAAACAAGAATTTTTTTTTTCTGTTGACATTAATTGGAAATATTATATTAAATTTATTTTTTAAAAAAAACCCTGTAGTTTTTACAACAAATGTATTGCTTAACTTTTTCTGTATCCTGTTTTGTAAAAATCCCCTTGATGTATTTTTTAGACATGACCACAATTTTAATGGTTTCATTCACACATCCTGCAACAGAAGGTTGCAAAGAATAATTTGTGAAATGCATTCTATTTCATTCCCCTGGATGTAAATAAAATCATGATTATGTTGAAAAATATATACTTTAAAAAAATGCATTTGTTGTTACAGTGTAGGTTGTGCTGTAACATTTTAATTAATATTATATCAAATGGTTCTGTTTTGTTTAGAACTTCAGTCCACTATTCACAAACTTCATTATGACAAATTAAATAAAATGTTGTATTTATGATGCTTATTCAAATTTATAACACTCCTGTTAAAGTAGTCTATAACAGTTTGTGAATATACAACTTTAATTTTTCTTTTAAAAACCTTTAAAGAACTCTTAACATATTCTGTTGTGCTAAAGATGGAAATTACTAAAGTTCATAATTTTCACATTAAACACATTGTACATGGACATGAGAGAATATTTATAAATTGGTCTATACAGCACCTTGAATGAATGCTGTAACCTTTAAACTCCTACTGTTCAAACACATTTTAAACGTGAAATAATCTAGAATTGAAGCTCTGAACTTAACCCGCAGTGTACAGTCGCCTACACCAATGGTGCGCAAAGTGGGGGGTGTGGAGAGTCAATAAGGGGGTAGTTCTATATATATATAATAAAAAAAGGATAGAACATTTTAAATAAATACATAAATTACAGCTAATTAGTCCAAGTTCTTACCTTTCAAATGAGCTGTTGACGATCACTCTAGGACTTGTAGAACCAGAGAAATTATGTTTGAAGTGGCGAGTGTCAGTGAAACTGCAGTGAACAGAGCCGAAATGGTGGCTTCCATATATGGGACGACAAGTGTTAAAAGTTTGCGCACCACTGGTCTACACTACAGACAGCTGCCGTTGCAGACAGGCTTGTGTGCTACCCTGCTCTTTGAATAAATAGTCCCTAGTGCTGCCAATTCAATATGAGCACCACATTTCATCAAATAACAATGGAAACATATATAAAAAGCTGCCCTTCAGTAGATGCATGCATGATCTGTGCTCTTTATCTTTTTAACTATCTTCTAGTAAGTAGTACTTCAATTTGAATGATTTGGTTTGTGATTTCTGATCTTGCCTGGCTGACCGTTGTTGTTTGTGCTCTCCACTCTACAGGCATGCAGTATGGAAATGTTGCTAATAGTCGTGGTAGCTCTGCACCAACTCCCTTGTCATCGAGTTCTGATGATGAGGATGATGACGATGAGGGTGAGGAGGATGAGGAAGCAGGTCTGATTTAGATTTTGAACCCCCCAGCTCCCTTACTTTTTCCCATCCTTGTTTTTATGCCCAACTTCATTTGATTGACATGACCTGTACTATTATTTTTAACACCGCTTTCATTTATGTAGCAAGGATGAATAGGGTAATACCAGGGGTGCTCAATGTTATTTCAGTTATTTTGTCATACTTTACACTTTTCCTTTTATCTGGAAAACCGCTTATCTAATTGTGATGAAAATTGGTTATAACCTTAACAGAATTCATTGATAGTGCGTTTACACTTACAACTTGGACCTAAGCTTGCTCAGAGATGATCAGATAAAAATATTTTCATCATTTGAGCCACTCGTTTACACTTCAGCACAGACCTGAGTTGGCTTTGGGCCCGTATGCGCACGCATAGCCCCTGATCTGTAGTGTGTGCCCGTTGACAGTGGGGGGAAGTGTTTAAATTAACAACAAGCCTGTTAATTGTGTCACACTTGTGTTTCTACTTCAAGGTGGTCATTCCGTGCTAATTAAGATTTAATTTTGCCATCAAATGGAGCGAAGCGTTAAATTTCCACAGGTTATTATATGCATTTACACATCAGTCTGACAACTCTCCTTATATGTAAATGTTAACAATTACTCCTGTTTATTTCCTTAGCAAAACTAATTTGTTTAAGACCTAAAAAGAAACATCTACAACTTTCAATTGTGTACGTTCTCCCCCCAGAACTGAAGTTTATTCACCATATACGAACAATGCATCCCAGTACTATTGACAATATAATTTAAAAAATAAACCCTTTCATAAATCAGAAGATTTCCTTCTAGGGGTGAATACAGTCCTTTGTTTAAAAATAGTGCTTTTGGACCTGAAGCTAGTGCTTATACACATTCACATCTAGGGTTACCTGATTTCCAGAGTGAAAAAATGTGACTTAAAAAAAAACAAAAAAAAACCCCAAAAAAAACAAACTTATTCAATTCACTGAAGTCCTAACAACTCTGAAGCAGTTAAAATAACAGTATATAATAACACAACCATAATTTTAAAATTATACATTGGGTGTATTTATTGCAAATCATAAAAACCTGTTTTCTTTCTATTGCCATCTAATCAAAACATTAAATGTACAAAAAGCCAGATTAGAAAAAAATAGATCAGCTATTATCATTATAAACATGTAATATACACACAACCAGAATTCTTAAACACACAATGCATATGGTAGGTTAATAAAATAAACAAACCTAATAAATGACTCTGCTGTTGCTAAGCACACTGATAAATTGTTTTAATACAATAGCAAAACTGGAATGATTTAACAATTAAGGCTGAAAACTGGGACATTCACAGTTTTCCTGGGATGTCTGGTAACCTTATTCACATCACGGGACATACAGTGATACATACATTGAAAAATAAACCTGTACATTTAAATTGATTAAACTTCCACAAGCTTGCAGCTTTATTCTTCAAATTGTATCATTGTTAGTGCAGTGATGCATATAATTAAACAAGTATTATGAGCAGGTCTAAAAGCACGTTATTTTAAACAAAGGACTGTATTTGCCCCGTGAAGTAAACCTTTCATTTTCTTAGCGACTTTATTGTAGCGATTTGTTTAATTCTAGAAAGGTACCCACGAAACTGAACATTTCCTTATATTGATACGTATTGAAACAGGATCAGAGATTACGTCTGTAGATATGTGTGAAAAATAATGTTTCTGACAATAAAGTTTCATGGCAACTAGGCTTGTTTCACATTTATCCTACATAAATTATTACATGTCTTTTCACATAAATACAAATATAAAACTGTTTGTATTCTGGAATCCTCTGACTCTCTCAACGCTCTGTCAAAGCTATTTTTTGGTTCTGTTGTCTGAGTAACAATCCCAACTTCCTGTTGCTGTTGCCTGTTTGACCATGACAATGAGGCGTTGCCCTAAAGTGTATGTAGTAATCGTGAGCCGTCTCATGGACCACTGCATTCACAGTAGAGCAAAAAACTGACCAAAGCAATCACACAGCCCCCCTCTGGAGCCAGATACTTTTAGTACGGCTGGACCAGGGACTGCTGCGTTTACACTACAAAAGAAAGACCTTAGCCACCTCAGAGTCGACTTTAAACATGGCTAGTGTAAACGGTATGGGAGTATCAGAATCTGGTTTAGGCTTGCATTAGCAATCCTTATTACTCGCTGCCAAACCATTTTTCCATGCTGCAAATTAAGTTTAACAGTACAAATTACAACATTTATATTTATGACTACTTAATGGTTTATTCTAAGCTTATTTTACCATAAAGTGTGTCATGCAGAACATTTTTGCTACATCTCACATCACGTCCTAAATCTCTGTATACTATTAGAATTTTAGGGGCCTGCTGAGGACTGATGTAAAACATTTATTAATGAATAAGGAATTTGCCTGCAATATAGTGGACTTTTTTCTTCCAGTGTGAAACACAAATGTTTCAATAATTAACAAATGTGCTTGATATATAGAAGTTTTACAGCAAAAGTGTTTTTCTCTGGCTTTGTGTTTTTGAGCCAACAAGCTTTGTCTTTTTTAGATATCAAAATCTAACAACTTTTGTTTGCCTGTTTCTGAGCATAGTGTTAAAAAAATCAAAATGGTGGTATTGCAAATATAGACGAAGCTCCTGAAGCAAAATACTCAGCAGTGTATTGTAGGTAATATGTATATATTAATGTCTTTCTGATGTTGGTATGATCATATATTTTAGTAACAGTGTTGTTCTTTACTGTTGTAAGAAAGCAAGACTAGTCTACGGTGCATTCATCCTGAGATTACAGAACATTTGTCTCCCGACTTGTATAACTGTCTTTATAAACTGTGAATAAACAGTCCACAACAGGACAATCAAACTAGTCTAAGTAAAATAACAAAGAATGGAATGGATGAAGTCTGTCTTTGCATTGTCTTTTATGTTCCATGTGTGACAAGATCATTCATCTCTCATTCATACAGAAACATAATGAGATGTCTATTGAATGAATATGTTGTAAATTTGGTAATTCGTTCTAGGTGCTGACAGCTCTTCGACAACTAGCAGTGCGTCCCCAGTCCCCAATAATTATGAGGCCATGGAAGGGGGGAGCTACCCAGGTATTCATTTAAACATGAGCTTTGAAATGTGTATCAATTGGTTTGTTTATATAATAAGTTTTGACCTGAAACACTCATACTACTGTACAGTACTATCGTTTTTTCGGGGAGATAAAAAACGTAACATTAAATGTTTGCTTGTATTTGTTTCTTTGCAGATACCTCTTCGACAGTACCTCCAGGACCCCCTGTTTCACATGCTTCCAAAGCTGCTAAGCCCTTTGGCTATGGATACCCGTCTCTCCAGCCTGCATACCAACAGACCCCAGCACCGTCCTCACATCCAACCAACTCCCAGTCCTCTAACCTCAGCAATCCTCCTGGCTATCAGCAGGACTCCCAGGTAAGACTCCAGGTGAAATGCTAGGTGTGGCTTTATAAGGTTTAACTGGTGAGCACTAATGCAGGGACTTTATTTCCTTAGCTCCATTTTCTTCACCTTTTCAATCCTATATTCCCCTAACTTAAATAGCTACAAATACTAATACAAGTGGACCTTAGTACAGTGCTACAGTCAAAGCTGTTGTACATCACCAGAGGGCAGCGGACTTTGTCCAATAATATGCAAGCTTAAAAGGCACCCGTCAGATGCTCAGTGCCATCTAAAAACTTTGACATGCCAGGAGGTGTCGGTAGTAAGATTTGATTTAAGTTAATATTTCTAGGTTAAGACGTGTGGTAATTTAAAAGAAAGAATTCCTGAATACTCACCCCCCTCCTAGGATACCTTCTGCACCCCCCAGTTTGAAAACCACTGGCCTATACCACTTATTACCATGGAGGATAATGGTCATCTGTTTCTTTGAATCTGAAAGGCACTTATTTGTTCAACATTGTCGTAACTCTTCCTATGCTGAAATCCCTAATTTTATTTTATTTTGATGTCTACACTGGTAAACAATGACATCTGGCAGGAAATTAAAGTATTAATTATTTTAATTTTTAAATACCAAATTTGTTGTGATTACTCAGCTTTTTGTGACCAGAGTGAAAAAACAATAGAATAATGTGAGTATTAGCTGGCACATTATTCTTGTTGTCTCTGTATGCACCTTGTTTTGTCATAATGTACGTACTTTCTAAGTGCTTTGAGATATTTCATTGCTTTTAAATGGAATTGTTTTGTAGGCAGACTTTAACTTGGGCCCTGTGTGTTGCCTGTTGTGATGTGATTTTCCATCTTACTAGCATTGAAATACAATACATTTTTATGTAGCCTTTCATACAAAAAATGGTGTGCCGTTAAACTTTAATTACAACCAGAAAGCAGCAATTTCTTGTGAACGATGCTGTTGTGGGTACCCCAGCCCTTACAGAGAAAACTGTTCTGGAAAACATAACGTTTGTATAAGAAAACAACTTAATTCCATCACTACTTAATTAAGGTATCTTCTCCTTGTCTATTGCAGCCGTACCCCACTATGAACCAGTTATCTGCAGCCTTGGGGGGACTGAGTCTACCTGCCCAGCAGCTGGAAGGTCTAAGACCTGTGAATCTAATGCAAGATCGGAACATTCTTCCCAATACAGAAGTCCATGCTCCTGTACCTAATCTCAGTACAGACCTGAAGAAAGCAAACTGCAGTTCAGAGTATGTGTACCAAATAAAAGTTAGAAGCATCTGTTAAGCTACAGTACTTGCATGATAAATGTCTAATGTTTAGTATTACAAGATTATAAAATATACTACAATTATATATTGTTTTACTTACTGCCTATAGAGAAAACCTTTTAATTGTGTTTATTTAAATTTTGTCTTTCAGCTCTTTCCGATGCACACTGACAAATATTCCTCAGACACAAGCATTGTTAAATAAAGCCAGACTGCCCCTTGGCCTGCTTCTTCATCCTTTCAGAGATCTTACGGTAACAGATTTGACATTTTGTGTAGTCTGTAATGTACATGGGCAGGACAAAAGATGTGAAATATCTGCTGTATGTTGCACACACTTTGGCAGAAATGGGTGTATTAATTTTAGTGCTGGGACAAATCTGAATATTCGAACAAATATTTTTTGACATGTATTTGGATACAAAAATCAGATGTTCATATTCGCTACAAATGCCAAAAATACCTTGCACTTACTTACCGTCTCACCAGAATTTGCGCAACAGTTTCAAAAAATGGCCAATGAAAAAGAGCTCCATGTGGTATGTGCGATAGATAGATAGATAGATATAAAACACAGACTCAACACAACAGCTCTTGAACCTCTATTTAAAAGTTTTAGACAGCAAAAAGTAAACAAACCAGATTATGCACGCGCACCCTTAGTGATCTCTATGGAAAGCCACCTGGGACAAATGCGTTGTGCTGCTTTTAGAGCGAGCCAGAATCTCATGGGATAGAAAAAAGGCAAGCATGTCATTTTGAAATGCCTCTTAAACAGTACCCAAACTTCCTGAAAATGTTGTGTAGTGATTTTTATATAGACTGTATATATTTTGTTGCGACTTCCTGTTATGTGGAATGTAATAAAGGAGAACCAAAACTGAGTTTTTTTTTTCCCCTTCACTTTACAACTCCATTTCCACTTTTGTTTTATTTGAAGTGTTTAAAGTTAAATTTCAGTTTTTGTTTGCTTGTTCAGCTACAAAAAGGCACAAGTAAACCTCATGTTACTACTTTATGAAAACGTATCGATGTGAAGAAAAAGCAATGGCAAGGAATGAAAAAAATAAAAAATAAAATGCATTGTCAACTTTATGTACTATTTATTTTGGGAATAAACAAAACGACGTTTAACTTGAACTGCTGGGATATTTTTCTATTTTAACGTGTTACATATTGTAAGGTCTTGCTGTAAAATAAAGGCACACACACAGGGGCCACGGCCACACCCCCTGTTGCTATGCTGTCTCTGCCTGCATTCAGAGCAATGTAATTACTTTTTGAAAAACGAGCAAATATTTAAATTATGAGCAAATATCCAAACATGAAAATCACACGTTCGTCCCAGCACTAATTAATTATGCAAATACCATCCATGACATAATTCCATATTTCATTAAAAAAAGGGAAAAAAACATTGATCTGACTGACTTTGATAGAAGGCTGATCGTAGACCTCTCAAATGACTGCAGACTTGTCATATTGAATCAATGCCCTCTTAGTAGTTTGTGGCCGTACTTACTATGTCAGTGTCATGACGAGAGTTTTTTACATTTTTTTTATCCACTGTATTTTTTATCTTTTGGTACAAAGAATCTGCTGCATGTCCATTGTACAATCTACCCAGTCTTGCAATTAACACCTTCTGGCTTGCGATAGATGAACATTTTATAAAGCAGATGAAATAGTATTTCATACAGGGCTAAAGCTGTAGGTAAATCCCAGACTTGTTTTCAGAAATCTCTTTCACTAACGTAACAGTTTTATGTAAGTGAAAACATAAATGTTTTTTATGAAGTGCAGCACACATACTGTTTTTTGTGTGAAAGCTTGTAGGGCTTATTGCATCTGAATGCCTTTGTTCGATTTGATCTTAAACAGGCACGGTTACAGATTTTTCTAAAACAAAGTTTCCTCAATATACCCCAAAAACCTATCCATTTACTATGAATAGATCTATTAGCATAATACTTTGGTTTAACTTGCTGTGTTAGGCCAACAACCGTGTAGTTGCACACAGTTTATTTGGTAAAGGTAGATAAATAGCCCTTCTGTCTTCCCTATGGAAAAGTCCTCAGCAGGTTAATGAGACTAAGAAGCGGCAAACTGATTCTATAGTAAGTGTAGGATGACGTGATTAATAGTTTATTTTTATGCCTGTTACAGAAGCTGCACCACAGACAATAATCCAACCACTAACCACTCTAAGAAATTCTGTAGCTACTCTTACACTAGATTCATTCTGTAGTATTAGTATTGCAAAAGAAAAAGCATGGAAATGATTACACTGTAAAATGTATTGAGTTACAGGCTTTTCAGTCTTCGTTGCAGTCCAGTCTATTCCACCCAAATCTAAGCCTTTTTAAACCAATTCTGGCACCTTTATTATAATTCAGTCCTAGGTGCAGTTTTAGTTTATGTAATGTTTCCATAGGAAAAAAAATCACCTGCTAAAATGTATTTTTACTTTTTCTAGCAATTACCTGTCATAACGTCCAACACCATTGTGAGATGCCGCTCTTGCAGAACGTACATTAACCCTTTTGTATCCTTTCTTGACCAAAGGAGGTGGAAATGTAATTTGTGCTACAGAGTCAATGATGGTAAGTTTAGCACAATAGGCATTTCACCGCTTTATTTATGTTTTTAATTGGTGTATGTTCAACCATTCCCTTGTTTGCTGTGTTGACTGGGAATCATTAGACCCACTTTTGTGGGGGAGAAAAGAAAAAAAAAACTTCGACCAGAGAATCAGAAGAGAGCAAAATTGTAACTAAAAAGTCTTTATTTCCTTTATGGCTTTCTCTTGATGGTGATGAACCACAAGTTTTGGTGTTCCTAAATTGTTGTTGTTTTATTATTATCATTACAGAAAGTGTTTATGCTACTCCAGTAACATTACTAATGTATACTTCATTTTAGTTCCTGAAGAATTCATGTACAATCCATTGACACGTTCTTATGGTGAACCACACAAACGTCCAGAAGTGCAGAACTCAACTGTGGAGTTTATTGCTTCTTCAGATTATATGGTAAACACTGTTTGAAAAGAGATCAAAATGTTGTTTTATTTGTTTGTTTGTGTTTTTTTTGTTTTTTTTTTGACGAACTCAATAACTGCAGGATTTATTTTTTCTTCTCGATAGCTTCGCCCTCCTCAGCCTGCTGTTTATCTGTTTGTCTTGGATGTTTCTCACAATGCAGTAGAAGCTGGTTACCTGAATGTACAATGTCAGTCTCTGCTTGAAAACTTGGACAAGTAAGTGTCTATGTGTCAGTTATAATAAAATAATGACCAAGTTATCTTCTAGGAATATCTTAATATATAAAGAAGAAACACCACGACCCTGTAAAGGAGTAAGCGGTTAATGATGATGGATGGATGGATGGATGGATGGATGGATGGATAAAGTAGAAAGTTTGTCTGTCTGTCTCTTCCTTTATGCATTCAGACCCCACAGGAGCCATTGCAACCAAACTTTGCATGGCCTCCTCTTTCATCCAGGGGAAGGTCGAGGGCTATGTTTGGATCCAGAATTTTGACCTTCGGGGTACTTTATTTAGTAAACCCATTGCTGGAGCACTACAGTAGCCATGTATCTCAAATAAAGTAACCCACAAAACCAAAAAATAAATGAAAAGAACAAAAAATTAAAAAAATTAAAAATGGCAAAACCTAAATAAAAAGTTAAAAAAGGGAAAGGGGTCTGAGCGCATTGTGCAAGACCCAAGATAAGTAACTTCTAGTAAACCATAAGGCTACCATTCCCCAATTTGTCATACATGAAATATTGAAATGTTGAATTTCCCTGGGCAATGCCGGGTACTTCAGCTAGTATTTGATAACTTGAAGAGTTACATATGTGAAAATCAAGAAAACATTTTAGATTACTGATTGTTTTTATTCCCCATATAATTTCTGTAATACCTAAAGTGATTTTATAGTTAATGATGTTTTGAAAATTTCGTTCAGGAGGAGGACTGTCCCTTACACACATTATGTCATCTTATTCTAACCAAATTGAAAACATAAATATGTAGGTAACGCTCTGTAGATCTTGTATTTAAACAGGACAGTCTTTCCTATGTACACAGTTGTTGTGTAAATGCTATATTGGAGATTTTCTTGCTTTCACTGTAAATTGCTTGTCTCTCTTTTTAAGGCTACCTGGAGATACGAGGACAAGAGTAGGATTCATAACATTTGACAGCACTATTCACTTTTACAACTTGCAGGATGGATTATCACAGCCTCAGATGCTTGTTGTCTCAGATATTGACGGTACATGGCATTCTTAACCTTTACATTTCAAAACTTTGATAGTGTTCGAGTAAACCCTTTTAAACATGTTTTTGATGCCATTGCATTTGCTTACTCTTTAACTTTACAAACCACATCAGAAACCCGCCAGAGTTCAGTCTAACTGCTGCAGCACCTGGCGTAACTGTAACAGTACAACAGCCTGCATTTTGTTTTGTTTGTTCCTGAACATACAGTTAACCCCTTTATGACAAACTTTTTTTTTTGTGCTTCTGCATTCTGTTCAGTTAACGTAAGAGTCTTTGTGGGTTTTACTTGGAGGCCCCTAATGAAATCCCCATCAAGCTATATGCTTTACTGAAAATGTATTGAATAAAGTTGTTTCTATTTGTTTGTTTTGTAGATGTCTTTATACCTACGCCTGATAGTTTGCTGGTAAATCTCAAGGAAAGCAAAGAGGTATGGTTACAATAGAATTGGTATTTCTTAGTTATTTTCTTTTGTTTAAAAGTATGGCTTTCTTATTAAAATGTTTTCAATTATAGAAAAAAGAAATACTACATCTTTCACAGTATGTGGTGTTCTTATGGTGATGTTTTAAATGCTCAATCAATTGCAATGTTGTCTTTTTTCACTGTTTTTAAGCCTTATTCAGTTGGGTCTTGACATTCTGAAAATCTGTTACTGTGATTACTAGATATTTGAACTAAGTACAACTTATGTAACTGAAAAATTGTGTGTGTTTTCTAGGCATAATTGTAAACCAATTTACGACAGTAATATTCGTAAAAGCCCTTTTTTAAAGTTTTGCATTTATGCAAGAAACAAACATTTTGTTTGTGGGAATTGTTTTTCAAAGGACACACTTACCCTTTTACAACATGTCGACCCATTGTTCATCCAGTTGTGATGGGCATTCTTTAACACAAGCTACTGATGTTATCAGAATATAGGTCATCGTGGCCTGTGTAACATTGGCCTGATTGTTTGGGCTAATGAAGGCTTGTATTTGCTGACTCAGCTAAATTTGAAATCTGTAATCTGTTGGTTATTCTTAGATGCTTAGTTTTCCTCTTTCTTCCATGCAGCTGGTGAAGGATTTATTAAATGCACTGCCCAGCATGTTCACCAACACAAGAGAGACACATAGTGCACTAGGACCTGCCCTTCAGGCTGCCTTCAAACTGATGTCTTCGACAGGGGGCCGGGTTTCTGTGTTTCAGACACAGTTGCCCTCTTTAGGAGCAGGTCTTCTGCACTCCAGAGAAGATCCCAACCAAAGATCCAGCACCAAGGTAAATGGGCAACACACTGGAGCACTGTACATTAGAAACTAATGAGAAAAAACTGTACACTAAATAAAATAAAGTATCTATTTAGAGCTTTCAATCTATGCTTGGTAACCCAAAAACTTAAACTTACAAAATATGGACACTAGAGGGCATACTGGCATAGTAGTTTGGAAAACCCTAATGAAAAATCACTTACATCCACAACCACATCATATGCATCCATTAGGTCTTCCAGGGCATGAGGTATTAATTATGTACTGATGCACAATGAAAACGCAACAGTCTAAGTTCTACAATAAACACTCATTGGGCACATACATAATGTTAGATTTTAAATAGTGAGCAGATAGGTTTGTTAATTGTTTAAGTAGTATTGTTCCTTGGCATAGCAAAATACTGAGCTCAAGTCATGTGATTCATAAAAAACTGGTGACGGGTAAGTGCATTAATTTGTTACATCTATAATGGGGATTTATTTTAATACAAGGACGATAAAACGCGACTGACATGTATCTGGGTAACGGCTATCCAAGTGCTTATATATATACTGATGCACAATGAAAACGCTTTTTTACATCAATAGCTCATTGAGCACATGTTATTTACATTTAAATCGTGAGCAGATAGATTTGTTGATTTGTTTGAGTAGTATTGTTCCTTGGGATGGCAAAATACTGAGCTCAAGTCATGTGATTTCATAAAAACGCCAGGTGCTCACTATTTGGGTTGAGTTAAAATTACCAAAATGAGTTGATTTAAGAATCTGTATAAATAGCCATTTGAAAAGACATGATTTTAATTAACGCAAGAACAGCGAAAGATACGATACTACCAAGATACGACCATGCCCCATGCTGCTTCAAACTGATAACTTATCAGAATTCTGTGATCTGTATTTTTGTTCACATTTTCTGTGAGTATCTTGATATCTATGTTTAAAATATTTGATTAAATCCATTATACCTGAGTTGAGTTTCTTTTGTGCATCAGTATATATATATATATATATATATACAGTGCCTTGCATAAGTATTCACCCCCCTTGGACTTTTCCACATTTTGTAGTGTTACAACCTGGAATTAAAATGGATTTAATTGGGATTTTTACCTTTTGATTTACACAACATACTTAACACTTTGAAGGTGCAAAATATTTTTTATTGTGACACAAAAGTTAATTAAACAAAAAAAAGACATTTGTTGGTTGCATAAGTATTCACCCCTGAGTCAATACTTGGTAGAAGCACCCTTGGCAGCAATTACAGCTGTGAGTCTTTTTGAGTAAGTCTCTACCAGCTTTGCACATCTGGATCCTGCAATTTTTGCCCATTCTTCTTGGCAAAATTGCTCAAGCTCTGTCAAGTTGGATGGGGACCGTTGGTGAACAGCAATTTTCAAGTCTTGCCACAGATTCTCAATCGGATTGAGGTCTGGGCTTTGACTGGGCCATTCTAAGACATTCAGGTTCTTGTTTTTAAACCACTCCAGTGTTGCTTTGGTTGTGTGTTTAGGGTCATTGTCCTGCTGGAAGGTGAACCTCCGCCCCAGTCCCAGGTCTCTTGCAGACTGAAACAGGTTTTCCTCTAGAATGTCCCTGTATTTGGCTCCATCCATCTTGCCCTCAATCCTGACCAGTTTCCCAGTCCCTGCCGATGAAAAGCATCCCCATAACATGATGCTGCCACCACCATGCTTCACCGTGGGGATGGTGTTCTCAGGGTGATGACCACACATAGCGCTTTTGCTAAGGCCAAAAGTTCAATTTTGGTCTCATCAGACCAGAGAACCTTTTTCCACATGTTTGCTGTGTCTCCCACATGCCTTTTGGCAAAATCCAAACGGGATTTGATATGGATTTTTTTCAGCAATGGCTTTCTTCTCGCCACTCTTCCATAAAGCCCAGCTTTGTGGAGCGTCCAAGTTATAGTTGTCCCATGGACGGTTTCTCCCATCTCAGCTGTGGATCTCTCCAGCTCCTTCAGAGTTACCATTGGCCATTGGTTGCTTCTCTGACTAATGCCCTCCTTACCTGGTCACTGAGTTTTGGTGGACGGCCTTCTCTAGGCAGAGTCGCGGTTGTGCCGTATTCTTTCCATTTTTTAATCATGGATTTAAGGGTGCTCCGGGGGATGTTCAAAGTTTGGGATTTTTTTTATAACCCATCCCTGATTGGTGCTTCTCCAGAACTTTATCCCAGATTTGTTTTGATAGCTCCTTGGTCTTCATGATGCTGTTTGTTTAGATATGCTCTCTAACAAACTCTGGGGCCTTCCAGAAACAGGTGTATTTAATCTGAGATCATGTGACACTTGGACTCCTTTCAACTAATTATGTGACTTCTGAAGGCAATTGGTTGCACCAGAGCTTATTTAGGGGTGTCACAGCAAAGGGGGTGAATACTTATGCAATCAAGACTTTTCAGTTTTTTTATTTGTAAATAATTTTGAAAAATATGTAGATTTTTTCCCCACTTTGACATTATGGACTATTTTGTGTAGATCAGTGACAAAAATATCCTAATTAAATCCATTTTAATTCCAGGTTGTAACACTACAGGCGCTGTATATTTGACAGTTTGCTATGTATAGTAATTCAATTCAGAAATACAGGTCTATAGCAATGGTTCAAACACTCAGCTACGTATTTTTCTCATAATTCTATTTATTAAATGTAGAAATGTGTTTATGGTGGAAAAGAGGAAAGACAAACATTTGCCATATTTTGTTTATATCTGTAATTAATTTGTTGTGGGCCCTATTCCTAATTGTGAGGACTGTTTTAAAGCATGTTTTATTTAGGACTGTTCATTTTGATTTATTAAATCGAGTTTGGAGTTTATTAAACCTTTTTTCAGCTGTTCGAGGGAGGTTTCAGTGTTAACTGTATCTTTTCAAAGTGAAGTTTAATAGAAGAGAATGTTAAACACTCAGCAATCCTTAAAACAGAATAGGGCCTGATAATCCTAGTAATTAAATACTGTTAGTGTCTTTATACTGAGGAATTTAAAAAGGTTTGTTGCAAGCAGTCAAATTAACTTACCAATATGTTTGTTTTCTTAAGGTTGTGCAACATCTAGGTCCAGCCACTGATTTTTACAAGAAGCTGGCGCTAGACTGTTCTGGGCAACAGATCGCGGTCGACCTTTTCCTCTTGAGTTCCCAGTACTCGGACCTGGCATCCTTAGGTGAGAAGAATTCAAGAATGTAACATATCATTTGCGCTCTTTTAGAGATAAACAACTATAGCAATAGAGCCCTGTGTTTTTTCGCAAATATGAAATAACACAAAATAAAACTAAATGTAACATAAAACATAATGCAAATATAAAAAGATATAAAAAAAAAAATCATTATAAAGCAAACCTAGCATGACATTTTTAAATTGGAAGGTTTATACAAAAAATACTTTAAATAAATACTTGCAATCGTAGTTGTCAAGGCTCAGCCGTTACAATAGACACGGTCTGAAGGGAAACGGAAGCTCTGACTAGCATTGTGATGGAAGAGAAGAGACATTTGTTTCTAAAATGCCTAAAGCGCATAACAATTAAACAACACAGCAAAGAATTTGAGCATCAGGGGATGTATGCAGCTCACAGTGACAAAATAATGATGTGCAGATTTTGCAGCTGTCAGCTGGAATGGGAGTCGAAAGATAGCGTTGTTAAGCGTCATTAGCTGTGTATTCCTTTTGCAGAAAATATGGCTTGTTTGCGTGTACAGATAAACCTGCTTTATATCATGATTGCCATGCAGGCATAATTTGTGATATAAAGCGGGTCGTGAACACATTACGAGTGCAAGAAAAAAGAAAGAAAACACTGAATTAAAGAGCAGTGTTTTAATACTGTACGTTTTAGTCTATTTACATTTAAACAAATGCATATAGCTTGTTGTATACTGCTTCAGTGTAATGGGATTGAAATACAAATCCTATTAATTTTTTTTTAATAGGTGGATTGTTGTATGTGCTATTATGACAGCCCCACAATAGTAGGGCAGTGTGTGTGTGTTTATAATTTTTATATATATATATATATATATATATATATATATATATATATATATATATATATATATATATATATATATATATATAGGCATATGAAAGTTTTTTAAAGATGTACAAAGTTTAAAAGATTAAAATATTTTATTTTTCAGGACGTTTCGGGCAAAAGCCCTTCTTCAGTTGTGGGCTTTTGCCTGAAACGTCCTGAAAATAAATTATTTTTTAATCTTTTAAACTTTTTATGTACATCTTTTAAAAAACTTTCTTTCATATGCCTTCAATTTTGTACACTGCAGTTTTATATATATATATATATATATATATATATATATATATATATATATATATATAGTATATATATATGAGTTTTTAATAAAGTTTTTAATTTTTTTAATCTTATTGTATTTTTGTAGCAGGCATGGGCAGTATTTACTTTAAATAGGCAATTAGTTAAAAAGAGTGGGGGACTGTACGTTACCGTTACTGCCGCTAATGAGAAATTATGGTAACTAAATTATGTTTCTGTGCAAGGTCTGTTTTTATTTCATAATGTTTAAAATAAAGCGGATAATGTTTAATACAAAAAAGTTGTTTTATTAACATGTATCTGTAATAAAATTATATTTAAAAAATAAAACAAAATAAAAAGAAATTTGTGAAAAATAAAACAATTATAAAACATAAAGAATTTGATGGGGCTCTAGTTATCAACCTTGACTGTCATTAATAAACTGGCTCAATTTAAAAAAAAAAAAAGCATGTACAAAATAACTTAACAGCTCTACATTCTTCTTTCTTCAATGAAAATAAATATTACAAAAATGCTATCTAAATATTTTCAGTGTGACCTGGTTTTTTATTCTTTTTAATTTTTTTTTTAATTACAGCATTATCCAATGTAGGCATTACCACAGTGTAATAATTAAATGCATCTATTGACACATATTTCTATTGGTAAGGTAGATTAACAAAAAGAACTGACCAGTAAATAATTTGTTATAGGTCAAATTTATTAACCTCAGATGTTTTTTCCCCCCAGCGTGTATATCCAAATATTCAGGAGGAACCATTTTTTACTACCCGTCTTTCCATCACATTCACAATCCTGCCCAGACAGAAAAATTCCAGAAAGACCTCCGACGCTATTTCACCAGAAAGATAGGTTTTGAGGCTGTCATGAGGATAAGGTGCACCAAAGGTACTGTAATTAATTTGATTTGATAAAAAAAGCTTTATTCAGCTGAAAATGCTAACATTCTTTTTTTTTATGGGATCATTAAGAAGGGTGGTTTACAGTAAAAGTTGCTTTTAGTAAACCTTGTAATGGTTTCAGAAAATGACTTTATCCTTTCAGTTTCCACAGACAGTTGCTCTCAGTAATTCTTGCTGGATTATGATTTGTGGTTCTTTTTTTTTTATTATAGGTCTTTCTATCCACACTTTCCATGGCAATTTCTTTGTACGTTCTACTGACCTGCTTTCTCTTGCCAATGTCAATCCGGACTCTGGATTTGCTGTTCAGATGTCTATTGACGAAAGTCTGGCTGATACATCCCTGGTTTGCTTTCAGGCTGCTCTTCTTTACACCTCCAGTAAAGGTAATGTATTACAGTCTGGATACTTTATATCCTGGCCTACCAAAAATATGTAAAACTTGGGATAGTCCCATTTTAAAAAAATAGGAGAAAATACTTCAGCTGTATCCATTTACTACCAATGCAGAATGACGGGAATTCGGGATGCAACGGTTATGATTTTACCAAAACCAAAACCGAAACCGATGTTTGTATAGAATTCCAAACCAAACAATACCAACAAAAGAGAAAACCAAATTGTTTGTACAATGAAAAAGCGTTGGCAGTTTCAGCATTTTCAGAAGCACACCACACACTTTGCTGCATGTAGACGTGTGACTTGGCAGCATCATGGGCAAGTCTGGCTACCGGCAGGAATTAGACTCGGAGACAGAAAGCTGCAGTTGAAGCGCGTATGCACACATTTATTAAACACAAAAACAAACAGGAGCAAACAAAACACGACACGAGGGCCAAAATAAAAGGTTTAAACAAAAGAACAACACACTTGTAGGCTGGGCATTAGCCTTCATTACTATTGCAAAACAATACAAAAATCACAACACAAGCTCTCTCTCTCTCTCTCTCTCTCTCTCTCTCTCTCTCTCTCTCTCTCTCTCTCTCTCTCTCTCTCTCTCTCTCTCTCTCTCTCATAACATAAATCATCAAAAGTTATGACAAGACTTACCCGATTGATTCTGACTGCTATCAGTAGGGATAATATTGAATACATAGTAAATAAAATGTTAGTTGAGGTTGCGAACCATTGTGAAACTGGAATAAGCAGTAACCAATAAGCTGAAAACATGCAAAACGGATTCTGGATATAAATATCTGGAAGCTGTTTTAAATGCTTCTGTGAGCAGGTCAGTTTATGTTTTTTTTATTAGGGTAGCTTCATTTACTGTGCATGTATTGAAATTAGTTTAGTTTGTTGCTGCATTCTATCTACATATTGGTTGAATTCAAGTGTAAGGGCCTTATCCAGAGGCGTATGTATATACTGTATATCACATGAGCTGCAGTTCTACTCAGACGTGATTTGCCAATTACAACCAACTGCAGCGACAATGGGGGTTACCAGGAAAATAATATATAAAAAAGCTTAATGTCTATTTAATACACACTTTCTACACTGTGTCTAATTGTATAATACATTGGTATGAATGATGCAATAACACTATATTGAACTTATTTGTCACAGTTTAAAAAACAACATGTGCGTAATACGGATGTTCCATTCCCTTGGCTGCACAAATGCAGTTCGTTTTTTTCGGTTTTAAACTTTCGTTTTGGTTTTTCCCAAAAAGCAATTGGACGTCATACGCAGTTGAAAGACTTGATAAATAACCAAACCAATCATAACCAACTTGCTTCCCTAACTGGAATATTTATTCTTAATTTTACCAACATTCAATTAGATATCAGTTCTGGCGAAAATCAGTTTCTCTGTGTTGCATACACTTTAGACTCTGTCAAAGTAACATCTCGATACCCTGCAAAATCTCATATCTTGTATTTTCTATTTTTAAATGTATATGCTTTATGTTCAAATGTAGCAACAAGGAAATAATATTGAAATTCTGACTGAACTTTGTATATCTAATTGTTGGGATGTTTCTGGATTAAATATTATACTTGACCCCATTGTAAATAAAGCACAAACAAAAGAAGTTAACTGCTTTGCCAGTTTAAGTATATGTTAGAGTTAAGGTGCCACTAACCTATTGGTTCACATTGATAGTACAAGCGATTTTTTATTTTTTATTTATTTTATTTATTTATTTCAGTTGCAATATATTTTGTTTGTTTTCAGGCAAGCGAAGGATTCGGGTGCATACTCTTTGTTTGCCAGTGGTGAGCCAGTTGAATGAAGTGTTTGCAGGAGCTGATGTTCAGGCAATTACATGCCTATTGGCAAATATGGGTGAGTATTTCACAAGCTTAAATGAAAAGGGTACATCATTTTACATATTGGGGTATATTCAAAAACATTTAACTCATAAGTTATTTACTGAATATCAATAATTAATAAACTAAATAGTCAGGACACTACCTCAACTTCCATTATTTAGATACATTTCTTAAACAGTTTTACTGCACGAAGAACTAAAACAACCCTTCTGATAGAATTTGTTAACAATAAATTAATCATTTTAAAGAATCCGATCTAATACACATCTCTAATGATGTATAATTATTCATGAATTGTGGAATTTTTATATCCATTGCCTTACAGTTGTGATTGCTTGCAATCTCTACCACAGCATCTTGATGCTGTTTTGGTGACAGCTTTTGCATCACCATTACGATGGCTGTTAGTTCTTTCTAACAAGCAGGCTTCCCTCAGTCTCGTGTGAGTACTAACTGAATGGTTTTGCCAGTAGCTTGCACAGGTGGGCATTCCTGTACAGTGCTACCCGCAGTAACTGCGAACCGGTGGTAGTCACTGAACCGATCCAGTACAGTACCGACCCGGTGCTAAACTCACCAATCCGATACCGTTCCAGTTCCGACCCGGTGCTAAAGTCACCGAACCGGTACCGTCCCGACCAGGTGCTACATACACTGAACCAGTACCATCCCGGTTCCGACCAGTACCGTACTATTCCAACCTGGGGCTAAAAGTCACCGACCTGGTTCCGACCCACTACTGACTGGTGCTTGCATCCCCAGTCCGGTACCAAGCTGTCTTATTCGGTTCATGAACAGCTCCATTGCTGTCTTTTAAGCAGACTGAGGCAGCACCTGTACATTGTTACTGTACACTGCGTTGCTACTTGCATAATGCCTGTGTTTTATCCCTGTGAGACATGCAAGGCCAGTCTGCCTGTTGAGGAGAAGCACTGCAGATGCTCTTTCTGCCCAGGGCCAGAGCACGCCAAAGAGGCACTGGTGAATTGCAGTTTCTGCGAGTTTTGTGCACATTTCTCCCCAAGCGACCAACCCCAGCGCGCAAACCAGCAACATACTGGCGCCCTCGCCCCAGCAGCCACAAAGACCAGTACTGCCTGCTGCCAGAGTTGGTGTTCAGCAGTGGCCCGCTCCTTCTCGTCATGGAGGCCACAATAGGTTCTGCTGCCCTGGGTCCAGAGACAGAAGCCTCAGGCCAAGACACAAGCCGTGCAGCAGCCCTAGGAGTTTGCTGCCTCAGGCCCAGGACCCCTTTTCAGGGAGCCATGTGGAGTATTGGCGTCAGCTTACTACTGTTCAGAGTGGCTACTCACTGCAGTTCAAGCATGGTCCACCTCCCTTTCGGGGCGTGACTGTAACATCGGTCTCAGACCCACAAGACACCACAGTGGTGTCTCAGGAGGTAGCAGCGCTCCTGCAAAAATTGGCTATTCCCATGATAGACCCCCTCCAGTTGGAGGAAGGTTTCTACTCCAGGTACTTCCTAGTGCCCAAGCGGGATGGTGGCCTCAGCCCGATCCTCAACCTCAGACAGGTCAACCTGTATCTGAGCCGAAGGAGGTTCAAAATGTTGACAATGCAACAGCTATTGCAGTCAATCAGGCCAGGGGACTGGTTCACCACTGTGGGACTCAGACGCCTATTTCCACTTCCCCATAAAACCAGCGCAGAGGAAGTACCTGCGATTCACCTTTCAGGGAACAGCGTACGAGTTCCGGGTCTTGCCATTTGCCCTCTCTAGCTCCCTGTGCCTTTTCAAAGTGCATGGAGGCTATCGTGTCCCCATTGAGACTCAAAGGCATCAGAGTAGTCAATTATCTGGATGACTGGCTCATATGTGCCCAGTCTCCAACACAGACAGACGCCCACACGGAACTTGTCTCTGGCCACCTTACGGTGAATCATGTGAAGAGCCAGTTCATGCCTTCTCAGACAGCCTCCTATCTAGGAGTGTGCTTGGACTCCATGTCCATGCTGTCCACTCTGTCGGACGGCAGAGTGCAGAGAATAGCCTCTTGTTTAGACCTATTTCAGTTCAATAGAGTGCTCGTTCGGTAGTGACGTTCCAGAAACTTCTGGGCTTGATGGCAGCAGCTTCTCAGACCCTACCTTTGGTCTCCTGCGCATGTGGCATCTGCAGGCCTGGTTCAACAGCAGGGTTTTTCAGCCCGCGTTGAACCGCAACCTCCAATTAGTGTCTCGCTACTGTCTAAAGGCACTCTCTTAGTGGAAACAGCCTGCTCATCAGTGTCACCAAGGATGTCGTCACCACGGACGTGTCCAGACAGGCTGGGGTGTTGTGTGGAATAGCGGGTGTGCAAGGTGTGTGGGACCACCCCCCTCCCCCCTTGGCAGGGTCTCCACATAAATGTTTTGGAGCTGCAGGCAGTTTACCTGTCCTTGCAGAAGTTTTTGCAGGAAGTTCTAGGGAGATATGTGCTTGTCAACACAGCAGTATTGGCGTACATAAACCACCAGGGCGGCCCCAGGTCTCCCAATCTCCATCGCATGGCCCGCAAGCTTTTGCTCGGAGCTCATGGGAACCTCCTCTCACTGCAGGCAGTACACCTGCCTGGTGTCACAAACTGGACAGCAGACCTCCTCTCAAGGGGAGTTCCCAGCGCCTCAGAGTCGAGGCTTCACCCCGAGGTGGTGAGCCTAATGTGTGAGAGATTCGGGAGAACAGATAGATCTGTTTACCTCCCAGGAATCGACCCACTGTCCCCTCTGGTTCTCAATAAAAGGAGGCGGAGACCCGCTGGCGATAGATGCCTTGGCACACCAGTGGCTGTCTGGAGAAAATCAGGCAGGACCTGGCCAAGGTGCTCTTAGTAGCCCTTTATTGGCCCAGGAAGCTATGATTTTCAGCCCTGATGCAGCTCCTGAGCGGTCAGCCGCAGAGACTGCTCAATCAGGCGCAGGGGACCTTATGGCATTTGAGCCGTCTGGGTCTGTCCAATAGGGATATTGACACCCTGCAAAATTACCCTTTCGGTAATGGTTACATTTCGTACTTCAGAGGGAAATTTGGGTTATTATCATAACCCTGGTTCCCTGAAATGTAATGTAAGCATTAGCCTTCAAGGTCGCTGTGTCCATGATTGCAGCATGCTTGAAGGAAAAATGACGCTGCAATCTGTGCACAGTCCTATATACCCTCCGGGGCCGGCATGACTCCGTCACAGGCTCGGCTATGCAGCTTTGTTGTTGTTTTGGTGATCAGAATTTCTCAGATTTTTCGATGTAACCTCCATTTAACCTGGTTGCTGGTACATGCTGGGAAATGTAGGGATACAGCAACATTAATGGTGTATTAAAGCTCAAAGCTCTTTGATTCAGGTTAGACCAGTTTTAGTGCCACAGTGCAGAACCAAACCAAGAGGCAAGAGAGAAAGTTGTTTGCAAACAAGGTAAAAAAACAAAAAAAACAAAACACACACACATTTTGAAACCCTTGGTTAATCCGCCCCCTTTAAAACCCCTGTTAAATGATAGCTTATTTTTCTTTATTTTTCCCAATTTTCAGCTATTGATCGATCGATTTCCTCCAATCTGTCGGACTCCCGAGATGCACTGGTAAACGCTGTGGTGGACTCGCTCTCTGCTTACCGCTCAACTGCTTCCAGTTTGCAACAGTCTGGCCTGATAGCTCCATATTCTCTCAGGCTCTTTCCCCTCTATGTCCTGGCTCTGCTCAAACAAGTAAGACCAGTTTTCCTTGGAAGAAGAAAAGATTAACAAAGCTCAAGTCAGCAGAAAATTCCACTGTTTGGCAAATGTATATGGTATATTCTATATTCATATAGAACAAGAACAACTAATAAATATTGAAGCAACTTGCTGTCAGTCACACAAATTATGTGGTTGAGATTAGGAAATGCCCAAACTGTGTTTTTTTTTTTTAACCCCATTTTCTCCCCAATTTGAAATGCCCAAATTTTAGGCTCATTGCTGCAACCCCCATGCCAACTCAGAAGAGACGAAGATGAACACATGTGTCCTCCGAAACGTGTGTTGTCAGCCGTCCACTTCTTTTCATTCTGCAGGCCTGCCATGCAGCTACCTCAGAGCTACAGTGTCGGAGGACCATGCAGCTTTGGGCCGCTTGCAGACAGGGGTCGCTGGTGCGCGGTGAGCCGAGGACACTGTGGCCGACCTAAGTCCTCCCCACCCCGGGCGGCACTTGGCCAATTGTTCGCCGCCCGCCCCCTGGAAACTCCCGTCCACGGCCGGCAGTGGAATAGCCTGGACCCGAACCGGCAACCTCCACGCTGTAGGACGCATCCTGCACTCCACGCGGAGTGCCTTTACTGGATCGCCGCTCGGAGCCCCGCTTTGTTTTTTTTAAGGCTGGCTAAAAAATCTATACAAATAAAATGGCAGGATTTAAACCTGCAAACAAAATTATGTGTAGAGATTAATAGACTTTTATTAACATGGTCTTAAAACTGAGGGTGCATCACCCCAACACACACAAGGGAGGGGTTAGTTAATTGTCGTGGCCCAAATAGTGCAGTTAATATACTGTAACATCCAAGACATTGCTGGAAAAAGGTCTAGTCTGATGCCTAAAGAGTTGCAGATATGTGACAATTTCTAATTCACATACCAGCACAATCCAGGGACCAACTCACACAATGAAATTTGGTGCACAAAGTTATGTTTAAGTGTTTAAGCTTGCTGCAGTTATTATACCTGTTTTTGTGTTTGTTTTAGTTTTTTTTCGAAAACCAGGATTAATCATTAAATTTGTAATACTGAACATTTTGCAGAAAACTGTCAAATGTGTAAAAAAAAAATACATCATATTTTTTGCAGTCAAACACAGGTGCACAGTCTATTTAAAACAGGGATTTCTGCCAACATTGCCAACTCATTAACATTTATATGAAAATGCAGTGATTGCTTAAATACAGCCATAAATTAATTCATGATCATGTATTGAATGTGTTCCCAGTCTTCTTCTAGTCAATATAAATTTGACAAGTACACTTGTAAACAAAGCCAAGCATTGCACAATGAACCTCTGTTTTAAAACTTGTAATATTGTAAGTAATGTTAAAGGAGTGAGTGGATACATTTATTACACTTATTACAAGTAGGTGTGCTGTTAAATCAGCACCTAATTTATCAAAGCAATCTTTGACAGGAATGCTTTCAATTGCACTTTTTCCACTTCTGGTTATTTTTCTTTTATATAGGTGGCCATAGGTCTAATCTTAAATGTGACTTCACACTCCAGTAACACACACTGCTTTATACCCTAAATATAGAATGTGTCGTCTTTAGTTTAATGATTTTTAATTGCATTTCAAAGAATATATATTATGCAAGATATGCTGTACTAAAAAATAGCATTGAGAAAATGTGTATTTTTTTTAAATTGACTATTACATACTGTATTACTGCCTGCTGTATTGTCATATTGAATATCTATTTAACTTAAATTTTTACAGAAAGCACTGAGAACTGGTATTAGCACTAGACTGGATGACCGAGTGTTTGCAATGTGCGAGTTCAAGTGTCAGCCTCTGCAACAAATCATGCGCATGATTCATCCCAATTTATACAGAATAGACAATCTCACTGACGAGGTAAGGGCACAACAGAATGTGTTTAAAGTCTTTGTACTGTCCCAAACAAAAGTGCTTAAAAAATATTGCTGATGTCGTTACTGTGAAAAAAGTATTACAGGAAAATGTATTTGAGCATATTGTGCTTTAACCCTATAACGACTCAGTGTCAGTAAAAAATACAGAATCTTGTTAATTACATTGGCCATTTGTGTAAACATGCATTTATTTATGCAGTGTATTCAATACAAAAAAGACCCAAAAGAAAATGTTAATGTTACAAAACCCAGTAGAAACATAGCTAATAAAATGATTTTAGTAAATCTATTTAACTTTAACTATGTAACTTTATAGGTCTCAGTTTCCTTAAAGATGCACTATGGTAAATGTTTGTTTTTAAAGTTATGTTTAAAAGTTTCTAATTTACTGATTGCTTATTTCAGTGCTGCTTATCCTCTGTGTCTCTGCATTTTACTTCAAAAGGTCACGTGAGAGTTTAAAAACATGTTAGTCATTGGAAAGCAGTGACTGGTTCCTGAGAAAGAGATCCAAGACATTGGATTCTTCTAAAACTCCCAGAAGCAACCCCTCAGTAACAAATCACTGCTTTCCCAATGACTCCAGTGTTTGCAATCTCTGATAATGCTTGTGTTTTTTTTATATAGGAAAATGTGATACCTAGAATGTTATGATAATTCATGTTAGGTAAGATTTATACCCGAGTAGTTTTTTGCTAGTTTTGAAACTGTCAAAACTATTGGAAATGTATTTGCATTTCAGATAGAGAATTTTTTCTTTGAAGGTGGCTGTCTGAACAATATTTAAAGCCAGGCCTTATGAGGCTTTTACACTTTTTATGTTTTTGCAATTTTTTTTTATTTTATTTTATTTATTTATTTATTTTTTTAAAACAGGGAGCCCTCCATGTTAATGATTCCATAGTACCCCAGCCTCCTATTCTCCAGCTTTCTGCTGAGAGACTTACCAGAGAGGGGGCTTTCCTCATGGATTGTGGATCTGTAAGTATCAGGGTTGTATATTAAATACAGTAGAACATAGTTTAGAATTGGGTACTACAGCATCCATACAGTGTCAGTATTGTTAAGTAGTTTGTAATTCACATCCCATGGCAATTGTACACTGATTGTTTTTGGTAATTTTTATTACTGTATCGTTTTCTAAAAAGCTTCCATAGTGACTCATACCTCACATCTGCCAGCCAACTGGGTCAGCAGGAGTGACGTACATTCTCAGACAGATCAAACCTTGACACCTCCAGTTTTCTCCCAACAAAATCAACTGTTTTTAAAGATGCTTTGGTACATTAGATGCCTGACTGAAGCACAGTGTGAAATCTGGATTGCAATGCATACAGTATGCCAGGCTTGAAAAGGAGAAGGACAATGAGGGAAATGCCTTGAGAAGGGTAGCGTAATTAGTTGTGGAATATTTTGAAAGCGCTGGGCTGTTAGTTTAACACTGTTAGTTAATACTAGGTTTACAAATGTTAAAATCTTGGGAATAATGTGTTAATGCAGGGGTTCCCAAACTTTTTGCTGCACTCCTTCAGAGATTTTTTTTTGGTGCCCCCTCCTTATAGTAAACAGTGCAATATTTAGAAAAATATGATTTTCCTAAAAGAACATATTGTAACGTCGCGGGTAAAATGAAAGCAGGCTCCACACAGGCAGTAGCTTCGTGCTGGAATTCAGCAGTTTATTAGCAACAGGTCAAATAAACAATTAAGGACCAAGCCAAAGCAAAACAAAATAATAGAAACCTATCTCTCTGTGCTAAATTTCAGTCTACCTCTCTCTCACTCAGACAGCCTCTGCACAACTGCGCTCAGGCATGCACTCCTATTTATCTCTTCGCATTAAACCGTGCCCTCCATCCGTCTTCACTAATCCCGGGCATGCCATTCGGACACCAGTCTCCCGCCAGCATTCTGCAGGTACAAATGCATGTCCAGGATTGGTGAACACAGACAGACTGGCAATCAACACTCACCCTTGCTAAGTAGTGGCGTGACACAGCAAAACATTATGTAATACAGAAACATAAAAGACAAACAAACGGGACAGTCAATAAGTCATGCAGTATTGCAGTGTTGAGCGTGCTGTAGGTTGTACCAGGACACAGTGCAGCTGGGACAGCGGCAAATCTTCTTATAGTTATAATATATATTTATAAGAGGGATACACTTTATTACAATCCCTTCGCAATTGTATTAACATCAATACATAGTCACTTATTCTCGTTCTTCATTCCACATTTAAATGTAAGGACACGGAGGATTTAAAATCCCATTTAATTGTTTCACAACCAAACTTGTAAATTAAACTGATTGTATTGCAGTATTGTTATTGCAGTATACCTTTTTGTTTATATCATGGTCTAGTTTTACTAGTAGTAACGCCTTTGGTACTTTTAATCTACGATCATTGAAATTTCAATTTGTTTGTTTGTGAAATAAAATGTGTACTGTAATAACAATACTACAATAATAGTAATAAAATCAGTTTAATTGACAGTGTTTTGCTGTGAAACAACATTTGCTTTTAAATCCCCCAAGTCCTTACTTTCGCTTTTAAAAGCGGAATAAAGAACGCGAAAACGACGGTGCAACATGTTAATAAGTGACTAGTCTTTATTAATGTTAATGCAATTACGAATAGTAATTATAGTGTTTGTCCAGCTTAATTTTTTATTGTAACTTTATTATAACTTAATAAATAGTTATTTAATAAAATGTCCGTTTTCTACATTCTGCAGCAAAACCCGTAAATTAAACAAAAAACTAAGAACCCATTCTATTTATGAACTGCAGCTGTATCTACAGTTTTTTTTTTTCTTTCATTTTATTTGTGAACAAAATGTATTTGATATTATAACCCGCTGCCGCTGCACCTTCAAATTAAGGAGGGCTGTGCGATAGTCGCTGAGCTACGATAGGTCTGAAACGACACAAGCTCTGTGGACGGTGATTGGCCAGATTTAACAGGGGGTTGGTCAGGTTAAGCGTGATCCCTGCCTGGGTAGTTCATTGAGTCAATCGTCCTGGAGGCCCACTGAGTCTCCCATTTACCGAGGAGCTTTTACAATCGCCCGGAAGTCAGAAAAATATATTTTCTAGTCAGGTATTGGTGCCCCCCTAATAACCTTGTTGCATGCCCCACAGCTTGAAAACCTCTGCATTAATGGATACACCAGTGTTTTTGGTATGTGTTGAATGTGTTTATAGCTAACAACATAATCCCACAACTTTTACAGATTGTGTACTTCCATTCATTACATAACCATCAGATGTCCAGTTTTGCAAGAAACACATGTTATATTAAGCTTTCTAATCTGTTTGAAATATAGCTAAATTATTAAATGTGCTTTTCACAATGTATTATTCTATCTGAAAATAGCTTTATATTCTGTGCCATTCATTGTCATTTTACTTCCAGCCAAAGAGATTATATTAAGCATTGTGTGTTCCAAAAGAGGACTTGCTTGTTTTTGGAAATGGCAGGATGAACAGATGTTTTCTGAAGTTCTGTGAACAGATTTAACACGTGCTGAAAGAATAAAAAAGAATGCAATCTTTCTCTTCAGGTTCTTTATCTGTGGGTTGGTAAAAGCTGTGATGTGAATTTTATAAGGGATGTACTTGGCTATCCAAACCATACTTCAATACCACAGAATATGGTAAGTGTAATGAGGTTTACCATATGAAGCATCATTGATCTCTTCTGGTTTAGCGTGTGAACATCAAACAGTAGATCTCACTGGTAATACAAGATAAATGTTTAATAAATAAGTAACTATAAACTCAACAGCAAAATGAAATATGAAAGCACAAAGACTTGATATTTCATCTGGTGTTGTAAATAATTATGGAAACTAGATGTTTTACCACCTAAGCAGTTGTTTTAGGATCATTGCCTTGTGTTAAGTTAGTTCTGCCTAAATCCCTACTGGATCGATCTGTATGAATGAGAAGTCAAGTACCTTAAGTGTATTAATAGGAGGCTGTGTGGTCCAGTGGTTAAAGAAAAGGGCTTGTAACCAGGAGGTCCCCGGTTCAAATCCCAACTCAGCCACTGACTCATTGTGTGACCCTGAACAAGTCACTTAACCTCCTTGTGCTCCGTCTTTCGGATGAGACATAGTTGTAAGTGACTGCAGCTGATGCATGGTTCACACACCCTAGTCTTTGTAAGTCGCCTTGGATAAAGGTGTCTGCTAAATAAACAAATAATAATAATAATTATTATAATAATAATTTCAGTGCTCAGTCTCAACCCAGTTTTTTTTTTCAAACACACCTGTCTTTCATATATCAGCAGTTTTGACCTGTAGCTGCACTACATCAATTACTAATGTTGCTAGTTTATATATAAATAGCTATCAAAATCACGTGTTGTAAACTATTTTAAATAATTTTTGTATTTACTTATTACAGATTTCCATTGTTATTTTCAGTTCTGTATTTGCATGGTTGATGATTAATTATCACTCATTCTTGGTGGTGAAATAAAAATTGCAACACATTTTTTTAATGTAATCACCACTTTGATTTGTTAGACCTAGCGTTCAGCAATACATAATGTATATTTTAGTTACTGTTGCTTCTCTCTTACACAGACACAAATTCCAGAACTTGAAACCCCGTCTTCTGAAAGAACACGATCTTTTATTACCTGGATCCAAGAGAACAGATCATTTAATCCAGTTCTTTATATTGTGAAGTAAGTGCTTTCAAAATGCAGTTGAACTGCAATTAAAGTGGTTCTATCCTATTTTTGAAAAGCGTATTTTTTCAAGGTTAATGTAATTTGAATTGGTGAGGCAGGTACATTTTTTATTTACTTATAACATGCTGAAAAAATAGTTTTTATTTTTACAGTGGCCAATATAAATGCACTGATTAGTTGGATTTATTTTGAGAAATTGATTTAAGAATAAAACGATGTGTACAAACACTTACTATGTTTATTACAGTACAATATCTGCATTTACATTGCAAAACAAAAATGATGCTTGTCATTTTTTTTTTGTTTAATGTTTTTTTTAAAGCAGAATGGTTCTGTAATATTAAAAGGTCTGTCTAGGGGCTCCAGAGTGGCGCATCCGATAAAGACGCTCCGCGTGGAGTGCAGGATGCGCTCTATTGTCTGGACATCGCCGGTTCGAGTCCAGGCTATTCCACAGCCGACTGTGAACGGAAGCTTCCAGGGGCGGCGCGCAATTGGTCGAGTGTCGCCCCGGGGGGAGGGAGGGTTAGGTCGGCCAGGGTGTCCTCGGCTCACCGCGCACCAGCGACCCCTGTGGTCTGGCCGAGCGCCTGCCGGCTTGCCTGTAAGCTGCTCGAGAGCTGTGTTGTCCTCGAACGCTGTAGCTGTCCTCCGACGCTGCATGGTGAGTCCGCAGTGTGAAATGAAGCGGTCAGCTGATGGCACACGCATCGGAGGACAGTGTGTGTTTTATCTTCGCCCTCCCGAGTCAGCGCACATGTGGTGAACCTAAAAAATAATTGGACATTCAAAATTGGGAGAAACTAATACAAAATAAATAGACTAAATTTATTTAAAAAAAAAAAAAAAAAAAAGGTCTGTCTAATCTTTTTTTTTCCAATCTTTTGCAGGGACGATACTTCTGCCAAGACAAACTTCTTCCAGCATTTAATTGAAGACCGAACAGAAGCAGCTTTGTCTTATTATGAGTTTCTCCTCCACATTCAGCAACAGATCTCCAAATAGATGGTAGATTAGCACTGAACCATGAAGGTAGTAGTCTTAAAATGGCAGCAGTGTGGTAAAACATTAGAGGAAGGAAACCTTCACCTTTCCCTGTATTGCCAGGTGGAAAGTATCAGAAGATAACAGTAATCCTACTGAACCGATAAAGCTGTAAGAAAGAAGTGGATAATTTATTAACTAATGCCATAATATTTTGAGAAAAATGCTAAAAACAATTGTAAAACGAGATTTGTCTGTAGACAGAATTACAGCATTTTAAATTAATGGTCTTCTTACCTGCTTCCTGTAGTGCAAAGAAGAGTGTACCATTTCTTAGTTGCTTTCAGCTGTCAGAATTATGTAGCTGTTCACGGAGAGAAACTTTCTTAGTGAAATGTAACCGGCTCTATGAAGTTTTCCTACAATGAATACAAAGAACTCTACTTGAGCTGGCAAAAAAGCAGATGTGCATGGTTTTGTGTTTGTTAATACAGTTTTTAAATCAATTGTTCCTCCTTCATTGAGACAAGCTATTTTTTCAGGATTGTCTGCAGCGATTCAGACACTTGTTTTGATGTATCTAGCTAACTAAACTTTGTAAAGCCTGTAACATGTAACTGCTAATAGGAGAAGATTCCGAATGCGTGCAGCAGTGTTACATTTGAGGGTAGCATCTCCTGCCCCATGAAGAGCTGTGGAAGTCTGAATATTTAAGACTTTAGTGCTTGTGCCATCCTCCAGTTTTATCTGGCAATAACTAACTCCTTCATAAACACAAATTGTTTCTCTTTGTAATTCTCTTGCACATCTTTTATGTGAAATGTATTTATGATCTGCTTGTTAATTAAAAAAAAAAATAATATTTTGATTGATGTTGTCTTTTAGTTGTTCTTTTTAGCATTTATAACCTTTCAGGTATTTTGTTAATAAAATTTCATTTCTAGGCCTACAGCTTGTATATGTTTGTTTAATGTATACACCCAAGGTTTCATCACCTAAGTAACGTGTCCCAAAGCCAAGGGTTATGGCATTGGACACCTCCACTGCTGCTTTTCTTTACTACTCCGTCTGTCGTCTGCTTTCTGCTTGTTTTATGAAAGACTGCTGTATTAGCAGTCTTGTTGAAAACTCTGCCATCTCATCATTATCCTTGGCATTGCAGCAGTATAAGCTGTGAGCCAGTCCACTTTGCACTGGGTCCTCTCAGAATATGTTTGTTTTACATCTTATCCCCATTGGCTTGGTTGTTTTCCACTGAATTGAACGGTAGTTTGCTAGTTAATAACATTACTATTATTTAATTATTTAGCAGACTCTTTTATCCAAAGCGACTTGCAGAAATTCAACAAAATATAAAAGTATATAAGTTACAGGCAAAAATGCATAACAAACACACATATGGAAGTAAGACTCCTATTGCATAGTACTTTCACCCATTCCAGGTTTTAAAGTGAACCTGATTAGCCCCAGTGTATAGGTAACAAGCACAGGTGTGTCTTATTAAACGCCTAGTAAAACCAGGAATGGATCAAGCTGCTGTGCAATGGGGAGCCTTATTTCCATCCCTGTATACAATCTATACAAAATAAATATAAAGGAAAATACAAAAAGATACATATATATAAATAGGAATTTTCAAATAAAGGTTGAATAAGTGGGTTTTGAGAAGACAGCGGAAAGTTGTAAAGGATAAGTGGTACCTGGTTCCACCACAGGGAAGGCATAACAAGTCGGCCAGTAGAGGATGAGCGGAGAGGGCGAGGGAATACAAGGAGAGATGAGGGAATTGGAGATAAGAAGTGGCAGTATGATGAATAGAGTGATAGGCAAGAGCAATTGTCTTAAATTGGATGTGAGCAGAGCAGAGTTGGGGTCAATTCAAAATGGAATTGGAATTTTTTGGTCAATTCCAATTCAATTCTTGGCTGTGAGTCAATAAGTATAAACCTTAGTCATGGCATTTTGGCTCATATCTTTATTATCTGCCAATGTGATGACTGCTTGCAAGTACATCTGAGTTAAATCATGTGGTAAAACTTGGGGCATGGGCGTGGTTCTTCACCCAGAATCCTGTACAGGTAATCAAGGCGTGTGCGTTTCAGCACACCTGCATGAAATCAAGGGTAATGACCAGCCCTATATAAAGAACAGCTGACAGCCTCTCAGAGAGAGAGGTTTGTTTTGTGCTTTTGATTATTTTGATTGCTTTATTGTGTATGACCTTCGACTGTTTTGAGAACCCTGTTGGCTTCCCTGACCCTGCTTTGGATGAACTCTGGACTGACATAACCACTGATTATTGGACAGCCCCTTAAAAAAATACTACATTAAAATAAACATACAAGTACAATGTCTTGGAAGACTTCAGTCCTTGATCACTTTGATGAGCCAAGTGCAAATGGTACAGTGCGTTCACCATGTTCCCACCATCGGATGTCCAGGACAGTGACACAGATCAGGATGTATCAACTGACGTTGATTTGGTCGATGTAAGTGAGGAGCTGGATTATTTGCCACCTGAAGGGAGCCCCTGCTTTGCTCACACTCTACAACTTCTTGTCCGTGATGCCCTGGAGGAGGCTGGCCCTATAAAAGCAGTGATAGCAAAGGTTTCCAAACTCGTATCATTTTGCCACAAATCCACCAAAGCCACCGAGGTCCTAGAAGGACATTTCAAACTGCAGATTGCAAATTCCACTAGGTGGAATAGCCAATTGAAGATGATGAGGTCCATCCTGCAAATCCCTGCAGAAGTTCTGTCTGAGCTTCATGCCACATGTAAGTTCATGCCTTATGAACTGAAACTGCCCTTTGAGGAAGCCACTGGCATGTGCCAGTTATGTCATTGCATGTGTTCGGGGTCTACGTCATACTGTGGCACATATCAGGGAAAACTATAACAGCAAGTTTGTGGTAACCATGCATTCTTCCCTTGAGAAACGCCTTGCCAAGTCTGAGGACATGGAGTGTTTCCAGATGGCTGCCACCCTGGACCCTTGTTTCAAACTGGATTGGTGCATGGGTGAAGAGGTGAACAGTATCAGGGAACTTTTGACCAACAAGGTCATCTCTCTGTCTCAAAAAGTAGATGCCATGGCAAGGGATTCAACATCATCTCACCAAAGAAATGCATAAAACTTTTTTTCATGCATGACCTCCCACTCCACACCAACCCCACCAAGCACAACTGCTTCTGATGAGCTCACGAATTACTTGAGCCATCATGCCTGTTAGAAGATGCTAATCCTCTAGCATACTGGAAGGAAAACCAGAACAAGTTTCCTATCTTAGCCCAACTTGCCTGCAAATATCTCACCATGCCTGCCTCTTCAGCACCTATAGAGAGACTTTTTAGTGTGGCAGGCAACGTATTCAGGCCAGAACGGTGTAATCTAAGTGATCTGAAATTTGAAGAACTTATGATTATCCAGCGTATCCACAATAATGTTCATGTTTGAGTACAAATGCTGAATGAAAAAATAAGATTATAAGATAAACTGTCATGTTGATGCTGTATTTTGTATGGTAATGTGATAATTTGACTTTTTTTTAAAAGTATCACATGGACAGTATTACACATCTGTAGAGAACGTTGTCTTTTTTCTTCATATTACTTGGATGTACACACGTACATTATAATGTATACAATAACCTGCACTACTAACACAACTTCAATATTTCTTTGTTTTGAACACTTGTAATAAAATAATAAAGATGTACACATCAAATTAATGTGAGTTATTATGCTTAACTACACAATTCTAGTAGTATTTCATGGACTGGAATTGGAATTGGAATTTGAATTGAGTATTTATAGGAGGAATTGGAATTGATCAGATTGAATTTAGGTTGAATTGGATTTGAACTGATCACATACCTTTTCTTGGAGGTTGCTCCCCTAGATGGAGCAATGTTGTTCTTCGTGTCATATATTGCTGGAATTGGTGGCTACCTGTTGGTCATGCTGCGCTTGTCTTCCAATACTAAGGCCAAACATCACAGCACCTGGTCATGACGCCAAGTAAACCATCCTTGGCTAAAATCCACCTTACATCCTGTCAAAATGTGTTTTAATGTAGCTGGCGATGAACACAAAGGACACCACGGATCCTCTCCTACCATAGATTAAGGTTCTGTGGTGATGGGAGAACATCATATGTTGACCTGATGAGGAAACTGATCCTGTTCTGTTCCATTGTCCATAGATCTCGCCAGCTGATCTTGCGCTGTTCCACACTCTCCCATTTCGTCTGCTTGGCCTGGGAAACTTTATGCACTTCATTCTCTCCTCCTGCTTTTGCACCTCATTGACTACCAGCTTTGTGCCATGTAGGAGGAGCTGAACTGAGACCAAGGCCTCTTCTCCCATGCTGTACTTGCACCATGATATCACTGATCCAAAGGGCAGCCTTTGCATGTTAGCTTCCTTTGACGCCCACTTTCTTAAAATTTAATTTGCTGTATGCAATGCATGAAAACCCAAGAGTGACATGATGACCATGTTTAATCTTACATCTACGATAAGTCACTTTGTAAAATCAACGTGTAAAAATTATGTTGTACTGATTTTACTACTAAAAGAAAAGTGTATGTCGTCAGGGTAATACCTGCTTCCTTTTTTACTGTAAGCAGCTTTTAAAAACCAACCCTTTAAGACGGGTATAAAGATAGCAATGCAAATTGGGGCAGCAGTGTAGAGTAGTGGTTAGGGCTCTGGACTCTTGACCAGAGGGTTGTTGGTTTAATCCCAGGTGGGGGACACTGCTGCTGTACCCTTGAGCAAGGTACTTTACCTATATTGCTCCAGTAAAAACCCAACTGTATAAATGGGTAATTGTATGTAAAAATAATGTGCTATCTTGTAACAATTGTAAGTTGCCCTGGATAAGGGCATCTGCTAAGAAATAAATAATAATAAATAAACCTTAGATAATCCACATAAGTAAATATCAAATTTGTTTGATTAAACACTCTATGTGTTTTAATCGAACACAACTCTGCCAATTTAGGCTTTAAGTCCATCCATCTTACTCATCAACTGAAAAGGCAGATTAAAAAAAATTAACCATTCAAAGTACCTCCAAATTTATTTAAATTATGTGTATGTTAAAAAAAATATATAATATATGAGTCCGTTTTATGTATGCCCTGCTACATTTTTACATATTGTGCAATATATCGAGAGAACTGCCTTTCCAATTACTAATGACATTCTATAGTAGAAGTTATTGAGAGTTTCAGACACTGTATGGAGGATCTTGTCTGTCACCAGCTTATGTCTCATTTATACATTATGTACTTACAGATCATTTATTATATATGCTTTAGATTTGTACATACTTGTGATGAAACCTGGTTCGGACATTATTTAGCATAAGTCATAATCTGGGGATATATGGCGATGACGGTCATTCGGTACATATGTCACACATGTACATAGTGTTGATATAGATCATGTTGATCAGCTGTTTTTAATATTTGAATCCTGTTAAATAATTCTTTATAAAACATCCAGAAGCACATCAATATTAAAATAATTCTATGAGGGTTTTTGTGTTTAAATATTTATGGGATTTTAATATTATATGGTATCATTTTGTAAATTAATGATTTGAAATGCACCACGTAAATCCCTTTTACAGCTGAAGTTAATGCATTGAGTTTGATGCATGAGTGTTAATTTTGCAGAACATTCTGATATTTTTCATCAGTCCGCTACTTGATATTGTGTTGACTGGAGATGAGATTAATCAAAACGGTGTTACACTTTTTTGAATATTTGTTTTTTTTCAGACAGGACAATATACATGTGAGATCTCTGAATGTTATTTTTTAGGATTTATTGATTTTTAGAAGTATACAATTCAACACACCCTGCAAATAAAAATATTATGTTCATATATATATATATATATATATATATATATATATATATATACATTCTTCCATGACCTGTAGCAGAGGTTGTGATAACCAATGTGTTCAAAATAAGACTATCTGAAAAATGTAAGGTAATGTTATAATTAATGGACACCACTGTACATAAATAACGTTTGTGTGTCACTATATATTTAGTAGTGTATGGTGATTACGCTAAAAGTATTGCAATTGACTAACTCCTATCTAACAGTGGATGAGAAGAAACTCCCAGTAGCTACACTGTCAATGTAGATTGAGTCTGACTTGCATCATGTGTAAACCGGAACTGCATTTTGTACAGACTGTAGTACAATTAACTGTTACAGATCATTTTTTTTCTATGGTTTTGGATAGCTGACAAAATAGTTTAAAATCCAAAAACAATATAAGGTAATCATGGTTTATATGGAAACATACATTTGTATTTATTATAAAATAAAAGGTCAAGGAGCAGGCCATCAAGGTTAAACAGAGGAATGTGTTCTCAATTAGAGTTTGGTTACACTTGGTTTGGTTGAAATAAAAGGATTCAGGCAACTTTTAATGCAACTAATATTGATCAGTGTTACCGTAATTAAAGCTTGGCAAATTGTTTAATTTAGTTCTTGTACATGGTGGTTTCGTTCAAGTAACAAAATTCACCCGAAGAGTTTCTTCTTAATCTGTATTATTTCAATTCAATTTTAGCATCCTGGAAAGGCATTTGACATTCTGAAAAAAAAAAAAAAACTTTCAGGATGATATTTATACATTTGCTCAAAATATTGAGCTTTGGGCTTATAAAATGTTGATAATACTGACATTCTAACAAAGTGTGTTAGCAGGAAAACTGTATCATGCATTACAGATCTAGCTAAAAAAATATAGGTGTCAAAAACAGAAGTGTTCAATGTGACTTATCTGCGATGTATTTAATATTGTTGAAATATATACAGTACATATATAGCATCTTGTATTGGAACTTTTGACATTTTATTCTTCAGTACTCAGAATTTCAATTTGTTCACTAACATACATATAAATAGATTTTAACATTATCCACAAAACCACCACATAATGCAGCACAATGCTCACTGGACACTAAATTATCATGCATATAAAATATAACAAAAGTTTAAATAAATGACGAAAAGTAGGAAAAATGAATGAAATGCTATTCAACAAAACATGCTAACAGATCTGATTGAAATTTTAACACAGTGTACATATTTTTAGTTGAGTATATTTGACTGTTTTAGTATTAGATATGGTAAAGAAATCGCGTGTCAAAAAATGTTCTGTATAAAATTGACTTTTTGGATTTTGCTCTCTGGTTGCTTATAATTAAACTTATACAGAACATTTAATTTTTCAGTTACAGTATTTCCTGAAGCGTAACAAGTCCGCTGATCATAATATAGTGAACTCTGGTATTAACCTTTTTAACCATCCAGCTTGGGTTAAAGGCAGTTAGGCCGAGAACTGTCTTTTGTGCCATACTGTATTTGAAAAGAAATTAAGTCTGAGCTCAAAACCGTTAATATCTTGGCATGTCTGCCTGAACTTGAGCACATCAATATAATGTTAATACTATTCAACATTGAATTAAATTGCAAAAAATATTATAATACCAGTACTGCCTGTTTACAAAAATAATTATTTTCTCCAATCTTCATTTCCCTTAGATGCATACATTACTGTTTATTGAATGGTCCTGGTGGGGAGAAATTAAAGCTGTGGTTTGCCATGGTGTCTACTGGATTTGTCCATAGTTTAGCCTACTGTTTACTCTGTCACTAAGCATGTGTTGTTGATAATTGTTGAAATATTTTAAAGGCATATGGAAGCTTTGTTGTCATAGTTTGGACAATTCAAAAGAGGGATTAGGTTTTCTGTAAAATCGTCATCGTCGGATCTTTCCGGAAATACTATCGTATCGGTTAAACTTTAAAGTTGCAAACTCCTATCCTGCAAAACTCAGTACTGTAACATTAAACGCATCCAAGTAATATTTTGGCTTTTACAAGATAACTGTATACCAAACGCCTTTGAAATTGCCATGTTAATAACAACTGTGTCCCTGCCAACGACACTATAAAACCCACCCTTTCTCAAGGAAGGCAAATAAAATGTTGGGGTTGGCATCTGACTTGGCAAAACATCGAAACTTTTGTTTTGAAGACTTTATGTCGGTAGAATTGTATTAGCTAATGAAAAAATAACCCTCCCCTTTAAATCCATAGCAACCAATGGGTTGATACTATAGCTGAGTGGAGGGCTGAGCTTGACGAGTGAAGCTGAATTTTATTTTTGCTTTTCTGGGCGCTGTTGTAGTTGTCGAAGTGACTATCACTACCACCATTAATACTACACAACCGGAACGAGGTGGCTGGCTTTTGAGTAATAAAGCAATTCGTTATACACTTATATCATCACACAATGACAAAATTCTACAGGAAAGCAGAATAATTCAAAGAAATGGTTTGGTTAGGAAGCATTGCCAAGCTGCAAGTTGCAGCTCTTCGGAGAGCTTTCTCCTGCGCTGCTGTCAAAACGAGCACGAACCAGGTTAAGATACTTTCTCAGGTAAGTTTAAACCAAAATATCTATAAAAAAGTAGGGGAAAAGGCAAACGATAAATCACTATTTCATTTAGCAAGGAGCAAGATGTTCTGTCTCTTTTCACACAATGTAAGATTGTTTCCAAACCAGTGTTCTCTGCTCGGGTACTGCTAATCTCGTGTTGTAATTGATTTCTTCTGAATTCTTTTTGTCATAACATTTTGTTTTCGAGAGAGAACTTTCTGGTGGTGTAAAAATCATAAAGGACAACTTTGTTTTGTAAGCATTTGGACTTTTTGCTAAGGATTTTTCTCAAATGATTATTTTTCATCTAATTTACAATTTGACCAGACAGCAGACAACATGTTAAATTAACGTTATATCAGTTTAACCAAGTGACGCCCATGCACTGCTACTGGTACAGTAAAACTGTTGCTTGGACCCGTGAAGAAACGCATTCCATTACAGGGTTTGTGCACAACTGAATTTAAAGTACTGTGCTGTATGCAACTTAGCGAAGCTGAATGTCTACTGATGTTTTAAATGCAGGTTCCTACCCTTAATTGGCAAACAGTACCGTTAGACTTCCCACTTGTCATTATTAATTCTAATGTATGCCTCTGAAGATGTGATATTATAATCCAGAGCATCCCTCACCTCCTTGTTGGTCTGCTGAATTTCATTTTGCAGTTCTGGGCACTGCTGTAATATAGTGGCTGTCCTACATATTTAGGTAAATCACCTGTCCCACAGAATAGCTCAACTGGAGGTGTCTCTGTCCTAAAGAGAAGTGGGGGAGTCCGGTTAAAACCCAGGCCAACACCTTTTTCACGGTTTGCCAGCCTGTGTATTCATCGTAATGTTGGGATTTTCCACATGTGTTAGCGTAGACAGTGCTCCTAGTTAACTGAAACGTGGATCTGGATCTGTAACACCAACACATTGCTGTTTAGGTTTGTTCTTGCTGACATCCTGTCTTCTGGTCCTGTTGCTGCAAATTAACTAATGAGCAGCACCAGGACAACATCCAAGTTTTACTGCTTGTTAAAACAGAATTGAAGTGCAGTGCATACAAAAAGCAAGAGCTGAAAGTGCTGTGTGATGAATGAATTTAAGCCGTTTTAAGCTGCAGTATCTCACAATCCTGTGTTCAGTTTTACAGTAAGATCGAATTCCTTGTCTGTTTACTGCTGAGCAGTTCCACAAATTGGGCAACATAGTCAAAATTTCAAAATGACCCTTTTTTGAATACAACCATGTGATAACTGAAATTTTTCAGACGTATATTGTAATTATTGTAATTATTTTCTTATTATGATTTTGAACTACATTATAATTTACTGAAAGGTTACACCTGTTTAATAAGGACTTGTAAGTAATTATGTAAACAATTATATTAATTCATTCTGTTATATTTTAACATTTTGTACCGAGCAATTTCAAACACCATAAAAAATTCTCTGAGTTACAATCAAGGAGGAAGATTGCTTCTGTTGTAGTGTATTGATAAGGGTATAAGTACACACAGAATAATTGTACTTAAGTCCTCAAACATCACAGATATTTTAATACCATCCCACTGTGGATAAAAAGTCAGTTGTTCTGAGTACGACCGACACCATGGTATTTTAGAATCATTTCTCCCTTATGAAGAAACGTGGACAAATTATTTCTATCTGAATTATAGTCCTAATTGGTTGACATACTATGCCCAAGTAAAAATCCACTTCATGATTTTACTAATGACTGCCCACATCTTAAGTGTATGAAGTGGTGCGTCGGAAATTGTGAGCTGCCCTGCTTTACATTTCTCTGTAGTTTTGTTGTCTGTGCTGCCTGTACAGATGTTGTTGAGCAGCTTTACGTTTTAGCATTCCCTGTGAACCCTGCTTTGTCCTGTATCACTGAGATCCAAATAGATATGCTCATTGCAGCAGTAGTTTACAGGTATGTAACTAGCTACTGTACAGCAGCTTCCTTTTCAGTAGCAACAGCTGCAGCATGTTGTCATAGAGCTTGTAGAGGGAAGTGACATTGCTGAGGTGGAACGGTGAGTATTGCTGTCTAACATACTGTAGCAGTCATAAAGGAGAGTAGTGAGTTGGTTAACAAGACGGATGACAAGTAGCAGAGGGAAGGTTCACATTTCCATTTAAAAATATTTTTTCTGGGTTTGTGGCTGAGATGCAATATTGTGATAAAGATAAGGAGCTTAAAAATAGTTGGCCGTGTTTAAACCCATACGAGACACTACATCTTTATAATTTATATCAAGGGGGTTATAAAAAAAATAAACATCGTATTCATTACAGTCAAATAATTACTCCTAAGGGTAGCATTGCACATAATATAGTCTCTTGGGTTGAAAAGTGAGTTCAGAAATACTACACGTTTTCACACAGCTAACAAAGTGAGGCCTAATTTATGCCATCTTTGAAGCTTTTAAAATGTTTGAAGCACCTTGCTTTACTTGCTTGGATCTTAAATCTAAATTCAAGGTAACAAAAAAACAAGGTGGCATATTCTTGCCTGATGGGTTTCAGTTTAATATGACTTTTTAAAAAGATTGTCCCAAAAGCTCTTCACAACAGTGGGAGTCAAGTTAGCACTAAATATTTTGAAGGCCTCCTCCATGGCCAATAAAAGAGTAGCAGGGACATTGCATTTCTTTAAAATGGCTGGTCTATTTCAACAGCACTGTAAATTGTGGTAAGTGAACATATTGTAATAGGGTTAAAGAATATTTAGTGAAGTGTTTCATTTTAAAATGTTTTTTTTAAATTGAACCTGTATTGCTCTCTTAATATTACTCAGGGTGTGGTCGCACAAACTATTTTGTACCGTTTCATTCACATCGCAAAAAGAATACTTAAGAATTCCTGTGAAAGGAGCATGTGTATTTGTAAATTTGCTGCTGCCGCCGACTTCATATTTCTGATGCCACAGTGTTCAAACCTCTGGCCAAAACAAGCCTAAATTATTGCTCAACTGCAAAGAATACTGTGGTTTGCTGTGAAGCAGTCCAAATGCATAGCAGTAGACCTCATGTTAGGGGAATGTGCAGAGAAACTGGTATGATTCAGACAAGTGCATAACATAAAGTAGCTTATATTGCACAGTCAGTTTCTTCAGCAGTCAGACTGTCAACTAAATTGACCACTTTACCTCGCTATCAAGATGCCTGTATCAACAGACCCTACTCATGCTTTATAATGACGATACAGAATAGTTCTCGTCAGACACCCAGCTTTTCAGAGCAAAAATCGTTCAGCTGTATAGCCTGTTGTTATCTTAGAGTGCATGATTCAGCTTTCTTTATATTAAGCAGCAGTGTTTATTGACATTGTGAGTGTGAGCCGCCTTCATAATGCAAAGACATTTCTTTTTATAATGGATATTATTCCACTGATAGTCTAGTGTAAAATAATCCAAATGGACCACCTGTTTTTTTTCTCTTTTTTAGTGAAGCAAGTCTTGGTGTTAAATGGACAATTCTCTTAGTATTTTACACACAAAGTTCTTCTTATTATTATAATTATTTGTTTATTTAGCAGACGCCTTTATCCAAGGCGACTTACAGAGACTAGGGTGTGTGAACTATGCATCAGCTGCAGAGTCACTTACAACTACGTCTCACCCGAAAGACGGAGCACAAGGAGGTTAAGTGACTTGCTCGGGGTCACACAATGAGTCAGTGGCTGAGGTGGAATTTGAACCGGGGACCTCCTGGTTATAAGCCCTTTTCTTTAACCACTGGACCACACCGCCTAATAGATACATCTAGTTGCTTAAACCCCTGAATAGGAGAGAAGTGCCAGTCATAGGTATCTTTTAGTTTGATTTATTTTTCTAATTTACATTTTTTGTAATCTAATCTGAGTAAAATCATTTTGAAATGTTATTTTATTTCCAGTAAATCTGCTAACTGTCAGATTTAGACCTATAGTGTGCAGACTGAATAACATTTGATTGTTATTTAGGTTCTAAACAAGCCATTTGTATTTGTCCTTTTTTTTACTGTCTCAATCTGCATTGCACAACAAAATAATTTAGATAAATACTTTTTTGCTATAAACTGTTGATACTGTGTGGTGTCCATAGTAGGCCTGTACGTGCAAAAACTGTCATACTCTGTGTCCCTACATGTGATTTTGTGACTTTAAATCGGACTCCAGTTGCTTCATCAGGGTTGGAAATTAAACTCCTGTTGCATAGCAGTTTGATCCATTCATGGTTTTACTATGAGTTTAATAAGACCCACCTGAGCTTGTTATCTATACACTGTGGCTTATCAAGCATGTTTTAAAATCTGGTGAAACTGCTATGCAATAGGAGTCTTATTTCCATCTCTGTTTAGTGGCGTAGTATAAAAGCAGGTGGAGGGAGGAGAGTTTGCACAGAAAGCCATATCTGAGGTGAGCCTTAACTTCATTCTGGGTGTAATTTCACATGCTTAAATCATCAGCACTTAAGAGCTTTACAGAAATGTGATGGCCCTAATCCATAATAGATCAATAATAGATACATCTAGTTGCTGTACACAGCAAAGCATGGCACACTTGGAAGCTGATCTGTTGATGGCTTTGTCTAAATTGGGTGCTTAGACTTGCATTGTAAAAATCTTACAGCAGTCATCCATCCTAGTCCAGAGTCCAGCTCGTCGGTAGTAGAAAATGGTTCAGAAACGCATACAATCTGTTACAGCTGGCAGAGTCTGCTCGGGTGGGATTCATGTCTGTTGGTTGTCTCCATGGTGCTTCACCTTTTACTTGCATTGCATTCAGACCTTTTCTTTTTGTTTATAACCTCTAAGCCTGTTTTTGACTTTTCAAATTGGAGCACTGCCGATTACGTGGGTGTCGGTGTGTGAAAAAAATCTGTTCGTTTGCCGGCAAAAATAATTGGATTGGAAAATAACCAAGCCATAGTATTTACTGCAGGCCGGGAGAGAGGAAAGTTGTTGATAATGTCCGTTAATTGCACATTTAGTGTGTGAAATTAGAATTAGTGAGCAGAACGGTTAGTGGTGTCAGTTTAGGTTTTTTTTGTTGCTGCACGATACTTTGTGATGTGCGGAGTGGAGGGATTATAAGCAAAACAAGAACATGTGTGTGATTTTTTATTTATTTATTTATTTATTTATAAGATGCCATATTTTGGGATTTGAAAATGGTTTTCTCCAATGATACAGTAACTACCAGGACTTGTGTCCCATGCGTTGTAATTTGATGTCATCTGAAAAGTAAAAACAATGCAAACCCTGTCTCTGAATATCTTTGTCTGAAAATGAAAGAAAAAAAAAAAACTCCCAGGCTCCCCCAGTTACAGCTGCAGAGTCCCACTATCCTGTTCAGATTTATACTAAAATATACAGGGTCAGACAAGTGAGAGCCTACAGAAAGGAAATGGCTTCAAATGCTACAGTATTTAAATGTTTTATTTTGATAATTAGCACCACATTTCAGTAAAATACAGTAAACGACTACTCTATTTCTGGGACTTTTTTCTGCTGAATTTGAAGTGAATTTGAAGTATGTTGGAGCACCTGAACAACCGGTGAGCATTTGGGTGTAACTAGTAATATGCAGTATACGACTACTTACACTACAGTACTAAACACACATTTGCCATTCACCAAGGTGGGCCATTAACTTAATTCAGTACAGTCAGGAATTCTATAAGCATTCCCTTTAAGGAAGCTTGCTGTATGTTTTTTGTAAAACCATAGTGCTTTTATTATTCTTTCAGCCAGGTTTTTTCTTGGATATCATACAAGACAAATACTCATTTGTATTCCATTGTACCTTCCTTAAATTAAATAAAGGGATGCTTTGTTTTTGTTCAAACTCCCATTTCTGTTTGTTTCCTGTTTTTTCTTAAATACAGTCAGCTGTAATTCATACTGATTAAGTGTCCAGCAAAAAAAATGGTCTTATCAGGGAGTCAAAGCCAAATGCACAACTGTCAGTTTTTATTGAAGTTACTGTAACACTGAAATAAAATGAATTACAATACAATTAAAAGTATTGTAAATGTAAAAGTACTGCACATTTTATTGAAAACAAGATTGCAAGTGAACTTTTAAAAAGTGTACATTGCAAATGAACTGCACTTGAAATCTGCTTGTCTCAGCTGCTGTGCTAATTCCGTAGCTTTGTGTCATACTTTTGTGGTCCCAGATACAGAAACATTCTGATCACAGGCATTTTTAGACCACAAAAGCAAGGCGCCCTCAACATCGGGAATGTTGAAATCTGCAGCAACATCTTTCTTTTTCTTGTGCAGTGGTGCATCAGTCACAGCTTTCAACACCTCCACTTTTGTCTGCAAGGACAATGGATGTTTTTTTGGGCTGCTTTATGGAAATGGCATTGATGCGTGATCACTATGGCAACTTGAAATGCATCAAGTCAGTAGTCCTAAAACAGCACTAAAATACAGTACAGAGGTGCTAATATGGGTGCAAGTGAATACATTTCCCAATATCCTTTATACTCAGCTGTTCGAACTAGGCCAATTTGTTTCATTCAAATTTTTCTTCCAAAATAATTTGCACAAACAGGAAATTCATGCTAAGTGAATTCATATTATAAGAAGTCATTTGCAAGTAGTTCTACTAAATTGGACCGGGACCTTGTAGGAAATGTGATTAATCCAGTTCATTTTAATGAGAATTGACTGTACATTCAGCATTGCTTACTAAATGAGGAGCACACTTTTAGGAATGTAGAGTTACTTTACACATTTTTTTTTTCCTCATGTGGTTGTTGGCTCCGAAGTGTAAACCTAAAAGCCCTACTTGGCAAAATATGTTAATAAAATTACAGTTCTAAACTAAGTTACTACAAATATTTTAATGATGAATACGGTTTTTCTTTACAACCATGTATTACAGTAAAGTTTAATTCATCTTTTGATAATATTATTTACATTCTTTGAGAAATAAATAATAATCAAGGTTGCACAATCCAAGATAACAACCTTCCAAAAAACATGATATGGTAAAAACACAGTAATGGTCACAGTTCTTGTTTTCACAAGAATTGTGTTCTTGTCTCTTGGAGTAAGCTGCCGCAAAGCTAAACTCCATGCCTATCCTAACTTCTGATTCAGTCGATGACATGTAAGTCCTGTTTGCATGTGGGTTGAGGAATTGTTGTTGATTAGATTTTGGAGGTTATGCTGCAGCTGCCAGGTTGGATTCAAATAAGGGTGTTGTAATACAATAAGGTCATGTTAAGAACATCTCCTGGGACCACAGTACATATTACAGTACATGTTGTAGTCCTGACAGGCTACATTGTATGATGCCCTGTACAGTACTGTATGAGAAATGGGTTCAGCCCTACTGTTGTGGTACTCCATGCTATACAGATTTCAAGTTTTGTATTTTATTTGGATTATTTCTCTTTTTATAACCTACTTTTTAGACTTCATGCTTGGATACTCATCAGTAATAATGGAGTCTGTGTGCTCGCTCTCTCTCTCTCCCTCCACTTTGCCTGAAACGATCTGAGGCAAGCTGTGTTAAAAACGGACGTTTATCTCCTGTGACGACAACCAGATGTAACGTGCTGATAAAGATCAGCCAGCAAGAGTTGCAAATGAACCAAACCGAAAGATTCAGTGCAGCACAGTATTTCAAAGTGTGATGTACAGCAGTCACAAGGTTTAGATAGAGCAGACATGTCTTCAGAACGTAGGCCTCTGGGTTACCAGGCAGCACACTCAGTTTACAGAAATAGGTCAATTTTCAGTCCTGGTAAAACAAATACATACTGTACATAAATAAATACATTGGCATCACTTTATTCGCCAACAAGTGGCTGAGAATGCAAGACCAGAAAGGTGTCAATTAATCATTTGTGGCCAAATGTTCAGGCACGAAGGAAGAAAGTTGTTTTAATATTTTATTTTTCAGCTTTTTCTTGTAACATGATTGCTCTGTGCCTTGTATATTGCTAATGGAACTAAGGACCCCTGTTTTCTCTTGACATGCTACAGATATATAGATTCACATGGAATTAACTGTTTTATTAGCTGACAAAGGGCTTAAGATTTAAAATGTTTTTTACTGTATTTCTGTGGATTTCCATGTCCATTTGAGCATTTTGGATTAAATGGTCCTACTGTCTGTATCTATGACAAGTCAGGCTGGACCTTTAACATACAATAGGCTATTGATTAATGTCATAAAAAGTGTTGTACAGGTTTATGTGTTCTATAATGTATACTTTGAGTGCACAATAAAGTTAGTTTGGAACTCCATTCTGCCAAACTTTGTTAGGTACAATACATTTATTAAGCATCCCCAGAGGGGAGCTTGTGTGTATTTGCAAATCTGACATTGCCACTAGCTTCTGTTTGTTTCACATTTTGTTTTAACCACATGTGATGCAGGCTATATAGTTGGTACATAGTTGTATACTATGATTCTCTCAATAAAGTTACATTACAGGCGGTATCCAGGGAACATTAACTGTTTTAATTCCACATTGTTTTAACCTCTGGTTTAATTAATGAGACAGACTGACAATTGCTTTCCAACAGTGCAGTTGGTAATCAGCCATATTCTCTGATTCTCTCAATCAAGTTAATGTTCCTGTTAGATTATGCAAACGGGGGTGCTTTGTTTTTGTACACAGAAACTCTAATTAAGTATACAGTAGTATCATACTATACAAAATATGGCTGCTGTATAGTGTGTCCCTTTTCCCCCAACCTGATACATTTATTTGATGAGCCTGATCAGTTGACAAGCAAAACCTGATAGAGCAGCAAATATGAGACGGTTGTAATTTGCAATGCTTGGGGAAAATTATTGTAAGATGCAGGCAGGTGAGATTTATATTGTGGTGGTTTGTGATGAAGATTTTTCAAGACATCCTGTCAAAAAAGAATAATTTCATTAGTTCTCACTGCTGGCACTAATGAATGTTTGCCCAGAGATGCTATTTCCCTGTGCCAGCTGAATGAATATGATGAGGGATGTCTGTTTGGTGTGCAGTCAGGTTGAATACTTGATGTTTATGCTGGCTAACCCGCAGAAGAGTGTTTAAAAAGATATTCAGCTCTAAATGTCTGGCCCCAATATTTCCAAATGACACTCTTTGGTGTAACTCATTTATTGTGATTTCCCTGGTGACTGTTTTCTAGAATGCTGTAATTATGCTGGCATGAATAACAGGCTGCAGTTCAAATACTCAGTATACTTACTAAAGGGCATGCAGTAAATAAAGCAAGGCTACGTCATTAGGGAAAGCAAGGGGGGAGTGATTAACATGCTGGACTCTCAAGGAACCACTCCTCCTTGTTGTTTTACAAATGAATTAACTATTGAATTAAAGATCATTTTTTCCATAATGAGTATTTTAAAGTAAGTAGTGACATGTTTATTTCCAATAAAATAAAAAAATAAATAAATAAAAAGTAAGTAGCGGGGTTCTGAAAAATGTAGTGTTTCATAAGAACATAAGAAAGTTTACAAACGAGAGGAGGCCATTCAGCCCATCTTGCTCGTTTGGTTGTTAGTAGCTTATTGATCCCAGAATCTTATCAAGCAGCTTCTTGAAGGATCCCAGGGTGTCGGCTTCAACAACATTACTGGGGAGTTGGTTCCAGACCCTCACAATTCTCTATGTAAAAAAGTGCCTCCTATTTTCTGTTCTGAATGCCCCTTTATCTAATGTCCATTTGTGACCCCTGGTCCTTGTTTCTTTTTTTCAGATCGAAAAAGTCTCCTGGGTCGACATTGTCAATACCGTTTAGAATTTTGAATGTTTGAATCAGATCACCGCGTAGTCTTCTTTGTTCAAGACTGAATAGATTCAGCTCTTTTAGCCTGTCTGCATACGACATGCCTTTTAAACCCGGGATAATTCTGGTTGCTCTTCTTTGCACTCTTTCTAGAGCAGCAATATACTTTTTGTAACGAGGTGACCAGAACTGAACACATTATTCTAGATGAGGTCTTGCTAATGCATTGTAAAGTTTTAACATTACTTCCCTTGATTTAAATTCGACACTTTTTACAATATATCCGAGCATCTTGTTGGCCTTTTTTATAGCTTCCCCACATTGTCTAGATGACAACATTTCTGAGTCAACATAAACTCCTAGGTCTTTTTCATAGATTCCTTCTTCAATTTCAGTATCTCCCATATGATATTTATAATGCACATTTGTATTGCCTGCGTGCAGTACCTTACATTTTTCTCTATTAAATGTCATTTGCCATGTGTCTGCCCAGTTCTGAATGCTGTCTAGATCATTTTGAATGACCTTTGCTGCTTCAACAGTGTTTGCCACTCCTCCTATATTTGTGTCATCTGCAAATTTAACATGTTTGCTTACTATACCAGAATCTAAATCATTAATGTAGATTAGGAATAGCAGAGGACCTAATACTGATCCCTGTGGTACACCACAGGTTACCTCGCTCCATTTTGAGGTTTCTCCTCTAATCAGTACTTTCTGTTTTCTACATGTTAACCACTCCCTAATCCATGTGCATTTCCTTGAATCCCTACTGCTTTCAGTCTGCGGATTAATCTTTTATGCAGGACTTTGTTAAAAGCTTTCTGGAAATCTAAATAAACCATGTCATATGCTTTGCAATTATCCATTGTCGATGTTGCATCCTCAAACAAATCAAGCAGGTTAGTTAGACACGATCTCCCTTTCCTAAAACCATGCTGACTGTCTCCCAGGATACTGTTACCATATAGGTAATTTTCCATTTTGGATCTTATTATAGTTTCCATAAGTTTACATATAATAGAAGTCAGGCTTATTGGTCTGTAGTTACCTGGTTTTGTCTCCCTTTTTGTGGATCGGTATTATGTTTGCAATTCTCGAGTCTGTTGGTACAACCCCTGTGTCAAGAGACTGTTGCATGATCTTGGTTAGCGGTTTCTAAATAACTTCTTTCATTGTTAACATCCTGACAGCTTTTTACACTTATAACTTTGAAGTGTTTCAAAGCTGTTTTCAAAATGTCTGCTCTAGTGCACTGATAAGGATTATTGCACACATTGTCAAACAGGTAACACAACAATAACAATCCATGATGTGGTACGGAACAGAAAAGCCAGAGCACTTGTTAGGGACGGGTTCAGTTTGAATGTTGACAAATCAATGGCTCGGGAGGAATAAGGAAATTCATAGAGACTGACGGCTATTGTGTTAACACTTAGTGAAGCAGTATAGCTGTGACGTTTTCGAGAGGAGGTCAGTTAAGAGTCTGAAAGCTTGCGTTTAACATTCAAAATGACCAAGGGTATTGAGTGTAACAAATTAAAACTTTTAATTAGAACAGTGGCTTTGTGTTTCTACCTAGCAACATGACCCGAATGCCATAAATCCTGAACAAATAAATCGGGTTGTTGACAGTTCAAGTTTGTGTTAGACATAACAAGTGGCTGTAGTAATCCCATTGTGGCACTGGTGCAGTAGTTTAATATTAGACACGTCGATGCATACATCGCACCGGTGTATTAGTCGCTACCCCCTTTTAAGGCCCTGCAAAAATGCCTAGAAAATCGATTTATTCAACGGTTTTTACAGTACTTCCTTCTCTATCTTTACATTCCTTTGAAAATGACCTCTTATCTTTATTTAATAGTTGAAAATGTTTTGAAAAGTGCTGATCCATGTCCACTCCTGTTAATGGGACTGTTCTTGAGTGTGAGGAAAGCAGAAAACTCCACTTTCTCTTTTCTAAAAGTACCATACTTCAGTAAGTCACACCTGATATGGGGCTGTTGGAACCAGGGCCGTGTTAAGCCAATGGGCTACATGGGCTGAAGCCCAGGGCCCCGCCTCCTAGGGGGGCCCCGCCGTTCCTGTAAAGTCAAACTGATAACGGTTGGCTAATAAAAAAAGCATGGACTAAACGAAACAATTTGCCAATTTTTTAAAACATTTTGTGTCCTTTTGGCATACCGTAGTTATTTGACACAATAAAAAAATCTTATGCTAGCTATACCCACTGGCGTTCAACTAAAATAAGCTAAGCTGAGTAGCTAGCGGCAAACATGTCACGGAAATACGAGAGCGGTGCGAACAAAAGAAAAATCAATAAACTCAAACTAGCTAAAGCCGAGGAGTTTATACTGTAAACAGTACCCCAAAACTAACTAAATTCTTTAAAAGTCAGAGTCAGAAGAATGAAAGTGAGGAAGAGCCACATGAGTCAGAGGAGCAAGCAGAGAGCGACGAGTCAGTTAGCGCTGAGTGCACAGCCACAACAGCAGAGGAGAAAATGAGAGCGAGCCATTGAACTGCCAACTTAAGGCGGGAGAAACTGACGAAACAGATAATGCTGTTGCTAGCTCCAATACGGCATGTTGGGGTCCGATAACCGAGGAGGTGAGATCACACTGGGTGAGCAAGGGCCCCCTTATTTGCCAGAATAAAGACAGTAATTTTTCCGCCTCAGAGAGAATTTAATGAATTACTGAATTTAATGACTCAATCATTTAAGTCTCATGTCGATTGAACATGAACTGCTTCGCCAAATTGACTTAACGGACATTATTAAGGAATTCTCAAGTTTGAAGGCAAGAAGCGTAAGATCTAGCAATGGTAAGTCAACTGTGTCTTTATACTTTGCAATGTTAAGGAGGCTTGAGAGTAGCTATGATTACACTATGTTTTTGTCTAATGTCATATCATGCTGTGCTGCCTGATAACATGGTCCCACCGACTACAACTAGCGTTGATTTAATTCGAAACGATGCGGTCGGTAATGAGAGCTAGTGGTAGTGCCGACTACCATACTATTGTGCATGCCATAGCTACTGTGATGTGAGTGATAACGCTGTCCACTGCCTATTCGAATGACCTGATTGTGTTGGTATTGTATGAGATTGTGCATGAGCGCAGAGCATGGAGTAGTGGTTAGGGCTCTGGACTCTTGACCGGAGAGTCGTGGGTTCAATCCCAGGTGGGGGACACTGCTGCTGTACCCTTGAGCAAGGTACTTTACCTAGATTGCTCCAGTGTAAACCCAGCTGTATGAATGGGTAATTGTATGTAAAATGATGTGTAAAAAATAATGTAATTGTATGTAAAAATAATGTGATATGTTGTAACAATTGTAAGTCGCCCTGGATAAGGGCGTCTGCTAAGAAATAATAATAATAATAATAATAATAATAATAAATAAACAGCTGATTGTACAGTATTGGGGGTTCCAAGGGGGCCCCTGAAATGTTAGTAGCCCTGGGCCTCCAAATACCTTAATACGGGCCTGGTTGGAACAAGTGGAGTACAAACAAATTCTCAACATGCATCGTAGGAAAAAAACTACTGTGTGTAAAATAAGTGGTTCTGTACCATAAACTATGGCTCACTACAGTACTGACAATTTGGGGCCCGAAGCAAGTACTTAATAGTTTTAGGTGGGAGGGAAAAAACTAATGTTACACAAACAGTTCTCTTTAATCACTGTTTACTGTACTGGAATATAGGTTGATTCTGTTTACATTGCTGGCTGGGTATTAGTTTGCCGATTTGCTCAGTAAAGAACAGATTGCAAACAGTATCTCCTATTCAATTTACGGCTGGCTGTACAGAAATGTGAGACATGGAAAATAAGCTTTATGTGGCCATAAAAAAGATAGATTGGTTAATCTTCACTAATATATACAGTAGAACCTATAAGATACGATACCCTCGATTTAACCAAGATGCACCTCTGGCATGTGTCATTTACACATACTGCTGCCGACTGAACTGTATAGATGGTAACTGATCAATCCACATTTTGTTATTGGTCTAAAACAGTAAATTCAGCTCTTGGCAGGACAGAATGGATTCGGTTGCAGTTAAAAAAAAAAAAAAAAAAAAGTAATCGGTTTCACTTTTTACATGCTGTCACTTCACGTAAAAAAAGGCCCAGTTTCACCATGTTTAATGAAAAATACAAGAAAGCAAGGGATTTATACGGTTACTGTACTGTTAAAAAGCTGAAACCAAACACAAGCCAGTTTGTCTTTGTGTGTGCACTTTTATAGTTTTTTTCTGTCAGGTTAGCACGCACACGATGCAAAAAAAACAAACAAAAAACTGTTGAACTACTTTGCCATACAAAGTGCTTTGTTTTTGTAATAATTTTCACTAAGTGCAGTAATTTTCACTTCATACTTTACTGTCAGTCATCAAACATTTAGTTTTGTATACTGTAGCAAAGAAACGGGGCATAAACAGTTATCTTATTGTCAGTATGTAGTCATTATCTATATATAGTAGAAACCAGTGTTTACGAGGGATTTCTCCAATTGACATACATGCAAGAACAGATGAACGTAACAAGAGATGAGAACGTAACAAGAGATGATCACACTCCATTATCAAGACACTTGATCTAAAAAGTAAAACAGGTGCACAGTATATGGCTGGAGAATATTAATTGGAGCAAAAAATGGCACAGATGATGTACTCTACAAGGTCAGCTTCTGGTTTGTTTGTATATTGTAACATTTCCATATGAATTACTAATTGAAGAAATTGGGAATGTGGCATTCCAACATGCACTAGTGTCTAGATAAGGTCAGAGGTTGAATGCTGATTATGCAACTGTGTCGCTTGTGACATTATAAAAGCGATAACTTCATCTCTGGGGGACCACCAGCTGTTCACATCACATCATGCCACACTAAAATTCAGTGCACTGTTAAATACAAACTCAATTTAAAATTGAGCAGTACCTCTACATGCTCAAAGAGTGACAATACTGTGGTTTATATGAAAGCCCATTTCCACCACCAAAAAGCAAAAAAAACAAAATACATTTAAAATTTCCATTATACGGTTGACATACTATCATTATTTTGACTTAAGGTCTCGTTATTTTGACTTAAGGTCTCATTATTTTGACTTAAGGTCTCATTATTTTGACTTAAGGTCTCGTTATTTTGACTTAGGATCTCGTTATTTTGACTTAAGGTCTCGTTATTTTGACTTAAGGTCTCGTTATTTCGACTTTATTATAGTAAGTCGAAATAACGAGATGCTAAGTCAAAATAATGAGACAGTATGTCAACCTTATAATGGAAATTTAAAATGTATTTTTTTTTTTTTTTGGTGGTGGAAATGGGCTGCCATAGGTTTGTGTAGGGGGATGCTACACTATTAAAATAAATGAGTGGGATAAAATACATTAGTCTGTTTTAAGTATTCTGTTTTGTTTTGCCTTAATTAACTATTTAAAAACGTAAGCATTGTGATGCCACAGGGGTGCTTTTAAACTTCTGAGCTTCAGCGTTAACCGGATGTGAAGACTGAAACAGGAAATTATATACCGAGATTCTAAAAAAGAAGATACTTTGATATTTCATACCCATACCAAATTGCTCTTTTTAATGCTAATCAGTAAGAAAGATAGAAGTGGCATTTAAATTATATCCTTGACTGCATGGATGATGCCTGTGTTTGTTGTTTTACAAGCTGCCCCTGCCACACTGCCAAAGTTTCATACATTTCAGGTTCAGACTTAATATTTGCAAAGGCTACCGATCCCGGAGAACAGAGATCAGCCCTGCTTTTTATCCACTCTGAATGTGCTCGTGTCTGGCCAGTTGCACGATGAGGAGAAGGAATCCCTGCCGGGTTTCCCATCCACCACCCCAGAAGCGTTGGAGCCAGTGTGCCCCCTTCGGAGTCCCCAGCAAAGTTCAGCCTCTTTGCACAGCCCAGACGTGAACCGGCGCTGTCCAAGCTGTGTGACTCGTCCTGTGCTCCCAGCGGCAGCGCTTTAACTGGGTGAACCACTCAGGGACCCACTCTGGTGTGAAATTTAAATATTTCACTGCCACATTGTCTTAACCACTGACAATATCAACAGTACAGGTTTTGTACATATCCATTTTACTTCATATTTACAAACTGTTCCATATATCCAACTATATCTGTATATTAAAATGAGAAGTGCAAGCTTTTGATTAAAATGTAGAAATAATTAAAGAGAATGCATAATAAATGACAACATCGTAATTAATTAAAAGGAGAGCAGTTAAAACTGAAAAAAAATAATTGGCACTGCTGCAATAAGGCCATTTTAAGAAATAAATAGTGACTATTAATGTTCCACTTTGTTATGGAATAAACAATTCTAAACTTATTTACAAAAATATAGTCAAACGAAATACTGTACAGCTGTACCATGCATACAACTATGGCTCTCGTTGCGATCGCACAGCTTCTTTTTTCTCTTTTCTTAAGCACCCAAACAAAAAGCAACTAGAAAAAATAACTGTCCTTAAACGAGATCTCTTCGGCAAATCATATTTTTAAAACCTTATTTTTTTCCCCCTTCAGCAGAACTAATTTAACTTTAAGTCGATATAATCAGTAACATTTGTTGATTTTATGTTGATTTTAAAGATATTCCTAAATATATTTACAAAATACTGTCTTTCGTTGTGTTTGACGTCAGTAGCACGGCTCGGCTCTGCAGTGGAAAAAAAACCCAGGCTCCCCCAAAGCATGCGGATTCAAGATTAAAAAATAAAAAAAACATTTGCTTTTTAATTCCCTGTTACTAGCAGTTCTAAAATGTTTTCAGACCAGACCAGCCCTGCGAATAAGCACTGCATTTATGGCTGGCTCTGTATGGAAGCTCATTTCAAGCAACTGATCTGCCTAATGGCCAATGCTGTACTCTATATACTGGCAACTTTTTTTTTTTTTTTATTCCACGCTGCTGCAACTTGCAATACCTGTGTCTTCATCAGGATGCTGCCTGAGCACTGGCAAATATTGATAGCAACGGCTTCAATTAAAATGCATTGTTCTTCTTGGATAGCAAGCTTTCTGTTGTTTTACATCAGCTATGCAAAACTGCAAGCTTTACATTTGTAGTAATATTACAATTTTATAGTCTGATTTTTTTCTCATACATAGGCAAATTCAATTTAGAAAATGGTATTGGAGGAGGGACAAGGTGGGGATTGAAATTACATATTGGTTATAAATTCCATTACATTTTTTCCTGACAAGTTATTTAGTAATCTCACTGAGAGCTGACAAGGTCATCTTCATCTTGCAGAGGAAAAAAGCACTAAATATTAGACGCATTGGAAATTACTTTGGGGGTAAACTACAGAAGATTTTATTGCCAGCAGTAACTCCTAATAGGTGCCAACAAGCTGTATTGGGCTTTACCAAAGTGCATTACAGTGCTACCTTTGGTCCATTGTATCAGGCATCCTCAGTAATCAGTGCCATATCTTTCAGTGGTGCTGAAGCATAACCCAGACATTCCTACCTCTAGGGATTTGTTAAAGATGTGCATCTGTAATTAATAAATCACCAGTAACCGCTTAAAACGGATCTTGCTTGAGGCAATACAATGAGTGAGCTGCAGGGAGCAAAAAAGTCACTGTAAAAGTCACTTATCAGTTTTTTCTTTAATGGTTCATGGTTTTAAAAAATATGAAAATCCTTTATTTATGAATTTCACATTTTTGTCTGTTTATAGTAGAATCCTATTACTGAAGCTGCATGCTGCAGCGTTTACTTTTGCCAGAATATTTTATTCACAAGTTAACCACAGTATTCACCTGAGTCAAGAGAAGTGCTTGCCTAATGGTCAAATCCAATATCAATACAATACAACAGGTACAGTAGTATGAAAAGTTGAAATATAAATAATAAGCAGTGTTATCTATTATATTAAATATATATTTTGGAGAAAATAAATTACTTGAGACAAATCTCATTCTAGCTTTATTTTGCAAAATAAATTGTGTGGTTCACTTTTTTTTAAATAAATTTAGTTGTTGCCAATTATTTTTATTATTTTCTCCCAATTTACAATGGTCAATTATTTTTTAAGCTCAGCTCACCGCTACCACCCCTGCGCTGACTCGGGAGGCGAAGCGAACACACACAGTCCTCCGGCGTGTGCCGTCAGCCGACCGCTTTTCACACTGCGGACTCACCATGCAGCCACCCAAGAGCTACAGCGTCAGAGGACAACGCAGCTCTCGGGCAGCTTACAGGCAAGCCTGCAGGCGCCCGGCCAGACTACAGGGGTTGCTGGTGCGCGGTGAGCCGAGGACACCCTGGCCTCCCTCCACCCGGGCGACGCTCGGCCAATTGTGCGCCGCCCCCTGGGAGCTCCCTTCCACGGTCGGCTGTGGAATAGCCTAGACTTGAACTCATGACGTCCAGACTATAGAGCACATCCTGCACTCCACGTGGAGCACCTTTACTGGATGCGCCACTCGGGAGCCCCTGTGTGGTTCACTTTAATGATATTATATGAGACCGGTACAATGGGTAATGTGATATGAAGTATGCTTATACACTTGGAAAGGAAATTTAGCTGCCAATAATATGGAGTCAAACCTCCACCCTTCTTTAGCTGTCTTTTTACTTCTGGTGATCGTGCTGTAAAATATTGAGCGTAATTTGGATGATTTGTTAAGTCTGCTATTTCAATCCACAGCCTGTTAAGGCAGTCTGCCACAGTATTACATTTGCATCTGTGCAGTAAGATCTTCAATTACCACAGCATGATTCTGGATCAGTAGCTGTTGGTGAATTTGCACCCCAGAGCAGATATGGAAATTGCCCTTTTTGGAGGACAATGCACATATTGTCACTTTCAGATGCAGGGGCCATTAGATGCATCTAGGAACTGTATTGGGAAAATAATTTTGTGATCCATTTTATTGCCTCATAGTTTCAAAACACTGATGGAGGAATAATGATCACGTCTGCAGTAGTGTGATGTATTTGTACACTGATAAAACCCAAATGTTTGCATACAGTAGTTTATTATTGCATGCTTTCACACACCCCAATTCACACTAAACTTATTAATAGAGTAGGTTAGACTGTCCAAAATTTGTCAAACTAGCTGTATCTTATAATATAGCATATGTCGGCAAAAGATCATCCCAGTCTGACTTTTCCCAAGACATACAGGAACATTGTGTTATAGTGCTTTAGACACATTGGCAATAAATCACATTTGAAGTGCTACCAGTGCTACGGTAGCTTCTCTTGTCTCTCCTGTCCTGGTAAAATGGATTGTGGTTCACAGTTCTGTAGAAACAATCAAATACTGTATTTATTCATAGCTCAGCTATGATACAGTACAATTCACTGGGGCTAAACAGACTTGTTTGGGGCCTAGCTGAGAGCATGGCTGCAGATCACTGTCTTTTTAACGTCAGATCACGCCAGTGTGTCCTTGCAAATGATTACAGTATGCTCATCGATCTATTCAAAGAGAATGGTTTGTTATAGCAATCTATAATTCTGCGTGTTTTGTTCCCCCCAACATTATGAAGTCCAATTTTAAAATAAAATAGTTATTCTCAAGTTAAAAGGGTGGTGCATCCAAACAAACCCCTAAGCAAACAAGGAAACATATACACACCGTATACAGTGACATGCATGACATATTATACAAGTCGATTATTGTACATGTCTGCTTTTTTTTTTCTTGCACTATTAGTGCTGCATGCAACGATTATTGCTTTGATTAATCGATTATTCGGATAAATACCAACACATCACTCAATAGCTAGCAAGTTTAACCATTTTTACAGATTTTTATGTACCCAGTGCAATAAACGTCTCAATGATTGCACTTCCTTTGCTTTTCTATTTCAGCAACAAAAAATACTCTACAATTTCTAAAGTATCTAAAATAAACTATTAAATAAGGAATACTCTGTGTAGTATTCTTCTGATAAAACTGCCAAGGTCAAATGATAGCAGCTAACTAATGCACTGAGACAATTAAAACATACCACAAATAAACTTTATAATTTTATTTAAGTTGACCACTTCATAAGACAAAATGCAAGTATAGGTTAGTTATTGGTTTTTTTTTATAAATTGTTTTTCTAACAATGGAATGGTATAAAAAAAAGTAATTTTCTTTACTTGTAAAACAAAACAAAAATGTTCTAACTTTTCTACTACATTTCACAGCGGGATGTACTTTAAACAAATAACCTGTTTTGTTTTGAAATCTTAATAGCCCTTTTAATAATTATTTGTTGAGGAATCTAAAGACATGAATTATATTTGTTATCTTCAAGTCAGTCACGCGGCAATACAAATTTGCATTTTTGCTAGTCTGCAGTATTTGAGTGCAAGAACACCAGCATGTCAACATGTTCTGGGGTTAGGCTTGCCCTCTTCCTTGAGACTACAGAGCCTGCTGCTGAAAACAAACCCTCAGAGGGAGTTGATGTTGCTGGTATTGCAAGGTAAGCTCTTGCCAATTTTGACTGGTAAGGGAGTCTTTCCTGATTTGCCTTCCACTGTGTTAAAGGGTCAGTGTCTCTGCTGCTAGACTTTTCTGAAAAATATTGCATCACTTCTTTCTGCACACATGAAATTTGCTCTCCATCAGAATCTTCACTGAGTTTTGCTGTCTTCAAAAGAAAACATTTTGTCTATCACTGTCTGCTTAATGGATTGTGGACACTCCTGTTGACCACTCTGCCCACTTTTCCTGGGAGTTGGATGAACTGGCTGCCTCTTTTCTGCCCTCCTTGAAACAGAAGAAGTTGAATCTGTTTGGATTAAGTTTGTGAATCCAACTTGCAGTTGCAACACATCATCTGGGTTCAGGAATTTTAGCTTCCGAAATCGTGGGTCGAGAGCTGCTGCTACAACAATGGCATTAGTTTCAGTGGAAGGGTTGTCCCGAAATTTCCAGCGATTTATTTATTTGTTCAAGGGCAAGTGTCTTGAAATTCTTCATGGATGCTGAATCAT